>CM046428.1:38345124-38537624 GCA_025506505.1 Flaveria sonorensis
CATCTATATTTGATCAATTTGTTCATTCGAAGTTGATTTTGTTCATCTAAATGGGATGTGCCTTAGTCAAATAAATCACATTTGGATGACTGTTTCTTCATCTGAATCTCAGTCTCTTCATCCGTATCTCAGTAGTCTTCACCGGCATCTTATTATTAGTCAACTATATTACAAGTGTTCACCAGTAGAGCTCATTTGCCTTTACCCGCATCTTTTTTTCCATGTCCAAAATACCAAAAATAGTCCCCCTCGGGATTATGTTGCCTTGTAAGATCAATCTTTCCATGGTGATGGTTGTTGAGAAGATGACGCTGGAATAATGATTGGCTATGACTTCAAAATAATCTATACTATTTCTGCAAACATCTCAGCATTATATACTTTGTTTTTGTCAAGTACATGAACCTGGATTTTGCTAATTTGTTGCAGAGTAGCCATATATTATTTCCACAAATCAGCAGGATCCCATACTTCAACTGCTAGATGACGATGTTAAAATTAGATGAGTCAACCTCGTCCATTGATGTTCTCTACTTCACCAGGGATCATTCCTTGCTGAGCTTCTTGTCTTCTCTTCTCAATCCTGACATGTGCGAATCTCAATAGGTTAAAACACTTGAGAAAGTAATGAAGATAATCTTCTACAAGCTTCTTTTCATGTTGGAAAGTTATGGTATAGAGAAATCTGATGGATGACTTATCTAATAGTCTTAGCTCAAAAGTATTAAAAATCCTGATTGTAGGCCATTGCATTCGTCACCACTTCCTCACAATGAATAGCTCAAATTCAATTTTATCATAATACACACATAAAACAAGTAATAGGCACTCTAGTAGCCTTTGATGATGATTAAGGTGGAGGTGTTGGATATTAGATGTTTGATCATCAATAATATTACTTTGACAACAACAAAAGAATAACATCTAATTGTAACACGTTATAGTTCAAGAAACGTGGAATAAACTAATGGTATTTGATTATTTAGAGAAACAATCAATAATTAATTATTCAATGAAATTACGAAAAAAATGATTAAACGGTTTAAAGTTTAATGGTTAAACGTTTTAATGTTTATGAGTTTATTTAAATGTTAATTAATAACCATAGGGTTGTTGGAAATTAGTTGTTAACTGCTAAGGATATTTTCCATTAATTAACAGGAGGCTTAAAACGTAAATGTTGAAAATATAAATAGGAGACTAAGGGGAACCCTAATCCCCTAATTCCATATATTCGTCGCAGCCTCCTGGCTCACTTTCAACTACGATCAACACCACCACCACCAAACATTGTCGCAACCGTCACTGCCATCGGTTTTCCTTATGCGTTTCAAAGTTTGGATATGTTTTGTAAATTCATCAACAAGGGAGATGTTGTTGATTCCAAAGTATAAAGCTTTTGGTTTGCTCGTCACATATATAAGCTTTATACATCCTATGGTAGTGTTTTTACTTTGTTTAATCGAGTGTAATTGGATGCCTGATTTGGGTATTGATTTTGAATCATAAACATGTAAATGCTTCCGCTTTCAGTTTACAAAAGGTTTACACTTCTATTTAAAAATTATAGATTTAATGGTTAAATTGGATGCACGATACCCAACAACGGTATCAAAGCCACTTTTACGCGTTTTTAAACATTCTTTTACACGATGTTGTGTTTTTATTTGTTGAAAGGTATGTTTGGACAAAAATACCGTAGCTTTAATAAAAAATATAATCTTTAGCTAAAGATCGAAGCTTTGATAGAAAGATTGGATCTTTTTACAAAAATTTTTAAGCTTTGACAAAAAGATTGAATCTTTTTAAATAAAGTTCGTACCTATTTCGTTTATGGTTGATTGTGTAAATCAAGCACTAGTGACCCGTGCTTGTTTGTTTAATTGCTTGTTTTTATTAAAGTAGTATTCTTTGTATCTTTTTGGGTATTTTGAAACCCTTTATGTAATAGATAAGTTTATTTATTTTTGTTGTAAAATTTATTTATTCAAAAATTGTAAATCGAAGATAATGATATGAAAACTAAAGACCGATATGATTGGGACACGAGATAGAGATTTTGGACTAAGCGGCGCCTTTAAGATGTGATCATGTTGCGACCCTCAGACTAGTTCGGTCTCATTTGGTGGCTCAAACGATATTGAAAGATTTTGACTAGTTGATTGGCTTGTTTGTTTTGTTTTATGTTTGTGGTTTCTTATAACTATTTAGGAAACAGTAAAAAATGGAGAATATTTATAAACTATTTTTCACATTCAAAAGATGAGGATCAACGAAATGTTTAAATAATACTCAAAAACGTAATTTAAATAAAAGAAATTATATTTAAAAATAAAAATGAGTATAAGATAAAGTCTTTATTATAAAAAGGTTTGTTAGTTTTAAACCGGTTTGCGATAAACGATGACTGTAGTTAAAATAAAGTATTAGAATTGAATTGTATCGAATGTTAAAAGGAGTTCCAAAGAATTATCACAAACCAACTAAAATCAGATTTTACTAAAATTGCACAACTTTCTTTCTAATATGTTTTTGACCCGAATGTTACTTTATACCATAAAAGCAATCCCAAATTAAAATTGATATTTTACCCCACGCTTCGTGATACTTCACCTAATTTATTCGAACCCCCGTGCTGGAGATTACCCTGCTTTTGGGCCCACAATTTTGGTGAAAGGTACAACCATGATTTCTAAGTCACCTAGGCCTATTCTATAGCTAATGATAAAGGGCTAACATCACTTAAGCTATTTAAGTAGGCATAGTTGGGGTTAATATACCAATGCATGACAACACTCGTCATGCGACCCCAAATGGAGAGTTGTGTAGTTGATACAATTGGTAATCATTACCTATTTGCATAACTATGCCATTAGAGAGTGCTTTAGCCATTCATTTAATTCTGGTGAAGCGAGTTCACATTCCTAATTATATATTGTTGTAATTGGGTCAAAAAATATAATTAGGACGCTAAACATGAAAAATACTAAACCTTTTCTTTTGAATATTGTAAATGTCTAATGAATCAAATCCCGCCACTTCTTTCTCTCTTAAGTCAATCATTGAAAAGGAGAAACTTAATAATTCCAACTTCATGGATTGGTTGAAGAATCTTAAAGTTGTTCTTAGGGTAGAGAACAAGATGTATGTGCTCGAATGTTTAATCCTGATACAACCCACCACCTAGATGGGTGCTACTCGTAGGAACTAGGAAAAAGCATATGGATGACTCCATAAAAGTATCTGGTATCATCCAGGCTACCATGATTCTAGAATTTCAGAAGAATTTGGAAAACATGCATGCATTTGACATTATTGAGCTGAAGGAAATGTTCCAACAGCAGGCTCATCATTAGCATTTTGAAGTGATGAAATCACTTATTACTACTAGAATGCAACAGGGTTGTTCTTTCAACAGTAATGTGTTGAAATTGAATGGTTACATTGATCACCTAGCATGTCTTGAGGCCTCATTAAGCAATGAGCTGTCTGTGGATATTATCCTCAACTCACTACCAAAATCATACGACCAAATCCTTATGAACTATGAATGCATGGGAAAAAACCATCCAAGAGTAACATCATATGCTTAAATTGCTGAGATGAACACAACATGTTCTAGTAAACTTGGTTCTTTGGTAGTGATCAAGGATAGTGGAGATAGAAAACATAATGCCAAGGGAAAGGGAAAAAAGGGCGTGAAAGGCAAGGGCAAGGGCAAGGAAGTTCCTATAAAAAAACTCCTCTGAAAGATGCCAAATGATTTCATTATGATTATACTAAGCACTCGAAGACAAACTATCCAATATACTTGTGTAACACCCGAAAAATTTTAAAAGACGAGAAAGAAAGAATAAAAGCAGATAAAAAGGAAGAAACATAATTTAACCTAAGTTGAAGGGCTAAATGTGTCAAAAGGACAAAAAGAATAAAAGTGGGTGCATAAAGTGGGCATGGCCGCCCACACTTCTCTGCATATCTTTTTTTCACCGGATTTTGGAGAGAGAAAGAGCTGAGTTCGGATTTTTGAAGAAGGAAGAACAAGAAACCGAATTCAAGGTAAGAATCTTGGCTTTAAGTTGTTCTTGGCTGGCCTATGCCTCGGTTGCATGCTTATGTGTGTTTTGTTGTGTTCGGGTGTGTGTTTTTGGTGGGTTTCTAGGTGGTTGAACTCATAGTGCAAACGGGTTTGAAGGAAGTCACACTCGAAGGCTGCAAAGGTGAGTTCTAGATCCCCGGTTTCTATGTTTTAAACCTGTTTTGGGGCTGGAAATACATGTAACTAACTTTTTATATGACCAGTATTTTGTACCGTAAGTTTGGCCCTGTTCTTTTATTGGGTGTGTTAGGGCCTGCATGTTTTGCTCGGTTTACGTGGTTGTATGCTTGTTCTAAGAGATTAGCATGCTAGATCGGTGAGATGAATGTATAAGAATGAGGATTGGGAACTGATTATAGTATAAGATGCGGTTTCAGGTTATTGATCATACGCATTAAGTTTGAATATTTGCATAAGTGTTGTTCATCCGCATTAGTTAAGTATTCATCCGCATTTGATGAACACATCAACTATTTTGTTCATCCGCATTAGTTAAGTGTTCATCCACATTTGTTTTATGTTCATCCGCATTTGTTTGTCCATGCGTATTTGCTTCAGTCATCCGCATTTGGTTCATGCGCATTTCTTTAGGACACTTAGAATATTTTCTGAGGTGTTCATCCGCATTGGTTTACTCATCCGCATTGGTTTATTCATCCGCATTTCTTTAAGGAGACAAAATTTTCTAAGATTTTGGGATGTAGAGCTTAAGTGTTAAGAAAGGAGGTTTTATGGGGGACTGTGCTTGTTTACGTTTTGCATGCTTTGTATGCTGTTGTGATGATGTTGTTCCATGTTATGTTTATGTCGTGACCTTACGTGGTGTGATGTATGTACATGCTTATGTAAAGTATTACTTAACGAAAGTGGAAGATAACTAAAGAGAAGTAAGAATGAATGCATAAATTAATGAACGATCGGAAGTAAGAAAAGTCTTGCAAGCACTGTAAGGAGGTTCACACCCAGTGAAGGGTGTTAGCTCAACGGTGTGCGGGTTAGCTACCCCAGAAGGATGCACACTAGGGTCTAGTCTTTGTGACTGACCATACGTACGGGACCATTGTCGCTTACCCCGGTGCTGGGCCCGCCTCGGGCATGATGTTTGAAGTCTATTTATAGTCTTCGGTCCAGTACCCGCCTTGTGCATGATGTTTGGGGTATAGCACATGGCATGGTCCAAATGATGATACCCTGGTGCTGGGCCCGCCTCGGGGATGATGTTTGAAGTCTATTTGTAGTCTTCGGTCCAGTACCAGCCTTATGCATGATGTTTGGGGTATAGCTCGAGGCATTAGCCTGTAGCATAAAGAAGTGAAAGTAATAATGATCGAATGAAATGTACAATAAGAAAGAGAATGAATGAATGTAAGTTGACGATGATGAAAGATAATAATGAGATTATCTATTTGTACGTACGATGTATGATCGCTTACGAAAGTAAAGTACGGTTTTAAACGAAAGAAAAGTATTTCATTTATTAAACTAGAACTCACTCAGCAACGCTGACTTTTATGTGTTTCCAGTTGGCAGGTAATTGTTGTTGAGGATGGCACGGGGCAGCTACTTGGCATTTTTGGATGGCATCCGTTGTTTAGAATTATAATGTTTTTGTGATGTAATACAAATTATGATATTTTGTAACAGTTAACTGCAATGTATTATTTCGCAAAACCAATTATAATGAAATGGTTTGTTTACAAGAATTCCGCTGCAACGTTTTGTAGATGGTAAATGTAAATTATATGTTTTATGTGCAATGATTGTCCAGCTGTAAGTGTTCCAGGAACAGGGCCTTACAACTTGGCTGAGCTAAAATTGAAAAAGTATTCTAAAGCATTAACCTCGGGTATATTTGTTATTAAAATCTTCTTGTTCTCTAGCAAATCTTGGGTCTCTAACATTGGATGTGATTCTCACATTTATGATGATTTGTAGGGACTAAAGAATGTTAGGAAGCTAAAGCATGGCAACCTGGAACTCCACGTTGGTAACAGACAAAAGGTTACAGCGAAGACAATAGGATAATATATTTTTCTACTTCCTAAAGGTTTAAGATTAGTTCTAAACAATGTTTGCTACATGCTTATTTTGACTAGGAATATTATTTTATTTTCTAGTTTACGTGAACAAGGATTTAAATATGCTTTAATAATGATGTCTTTATTTCTGCATATTTGAATGGTGTTTTCATTTTAATGCAAAATCACGTAATGAAATCTATAGTCTCCAATAAAAATATGAAATTAGATTTCAATGATATATATCCATGGCATTGTTGACTTGACATATAAATAAGAATGGCATGACAAAATTCTAGACTGCAAGTGTGACATCCGGTAATTTTCCATTACCAAACTCCGTTAGTTCCGTTAGGTCTTGCATACACGTGTCGTGAGCACACATTAATTGTCGTTGAACGTTAGTGACTTAATAAAACGTTGGTGACTTAATAACAATTATCTATGATTAACAGATAATAATTTAACTAATAATGTGATTATTAAGTGTGCTTATGTGCTTATGTGATTTTAAATATTATTTGTGAATTTTATCTTATAACATGACGACGTGTTATATTTATTGCATGTGTTTTGTAGCTATTGAAAATTATGCATGATTATCATTGTTAGTTTATAATACTTGTATTTTATAGTTAAAATTATTAAAAAGTGTTTAAAAGGATTAGTTTTTACAAAATACAATTGAGGAGGGTTTATTTGGAAGTTTCCATAAAACAAAATATTAACAAAAATTAAACCCTAATCCCCTCACAAACCCCCCCCACCGGCCGCGACCTCCCCTCTCCCTCTCCCTCTCCCTTGCAATTTTTTACCAAGAACAAGCATCAAGCATCAAGTTTTATCGAGTTTTAAGCATTACAACACGTTAGCAAGTTCAATTCTTGGCCATTACGCGATTAAAGGTTAGATTTTTATGAGTTTTTATGGTTTTTGAGTGTTGGTCGAACCCTAGTTCGAAATTGATGTTGTTTGATGATTGTATGATGTTAGTTAGATTGTATTGATGTTGGTTTACGTGGATTATACAAGAAATTCGTGGTTTTGATGCGTTTTTCATACCTTACTAATAATAGTAACTTTTGTGCATGAACTTGATGAATTGTTGATGGATTGATGATATTATGATGTTAATAATGTTGTATGAATGTTGGATTATGATAATTATGCAAGAAATCCATGAATTGATCAAGTAGTTCATACCTTGCTATAAGTAGAAACTTTTGAATATGAGATTTATGAATTATGGTGATTTGATGAATGTGATCATGTCTAGATGATAGCATGGACTTGATTAGGCATGATGTTGATGAATTCATGAATGAATTGGGTGCTAGATTGATTTTGGGATATTACTTTCCCAAAAGGGAAACTTTATTTAGTTAGATCATTGGATATTGTTAATTGAGCATGTCTATGATGTTAGGATCATTTTAGAATGTTTGTTGATGATATCTAAGGTGGTAGATTATGCTGCTGGGTTGTATGAATACTTGATGCACAACCTTCGAAATTTTGACTCTCATGGAATATATATTGTAGGAACCTCTGAGGTTAAGAGGCTGATGCAACCAATAGATACCAAAACAACCAAGTCTTCCAACATGCACTTTGGAACAAAGGTGAACTAGCTTCGGAAGTTTTACACACTCAACAAAAATACTAAGTGTAAAATCTTTCAAAGCCAAAGTTCAGAAGAAACTGCTGAGGAAGCTTTACACTAAACTTGGAAAATATTGTAAGTGTAAAGTCTTCCGAAGCCAAAGACTCAACTCTTCGGAAGGTAAAAGATGAAGTCTTCCGAAGATCTCAAGACAAAGTCTTCATAAGTTGTTTAAAGACAAGACTGATTTTCCTCTGAAGAAAGAGAAAAGATACATTTTCTATCAACTTTATCATAAAGTAACCTACTTTCCGCTGCATGCTCTGGTAGTTCACCTTCTATCACTAGTTGGTGAAACTTCCATACTTTATGATAAAGTAGATAAGGTCTTCGCCTGCAAGTTTCTATTTTTGTTCCTTCTTGGATTTTTGTAATAGGAAAGTCAGTGAGCTATGGCTTGTCATAGTCACTAGTCAAAAGGCAATCTACCTTTTGACTTTAGGCTGATCTTGTTATCTAGATTAGTCACTTCCAACTATCTTTTTGCATATTGACGGTTGTAGGATGTAGTATAAGTAGTCTCCGGTTCTTGTATTTAAAATATACTTGTACAACACTTGTAATAGAACTAGAGAAGCAATATACAACTTCCTTGAAAATTTTATCTTGTGTTCTTGCTCTTGCTTTTACTTGTGTTCATCTTGTATCTTCTTTAAAAGTTCACAGTTCCCTATTTGAATTGTTAAATGATCTTAAGATCCTCCTAAGTGTGTTAACTAAGTACAAGCTTAAGTATCCTTTAACGGTCCTGCATATATGATAATTGATGATGTATGATAAGCTTTATAGTACTTAAGGGTTTGTAATGTGGCATACGTGAATAACTTGTGTGATAACTATGTATGATGAATTATTGGTTGTTATGTTTGATCAAACAAGAATTTAACTTGACATGTCACCAACGAGTCAACTTGGTCAAATGAGTCTTGTTTTCCAAAACCTTGAGTCAATGTGATTATTGAGCACTTAGGGTTGCTAAAGATTCCTTGTAGACGTACTTATGTACTTGCGTGTTCTAGGTAACCTCTGAAGGTTGTCTTTCCACTCACTGTTAGCTTTTATTATCGTTCGTTTGCGCATCAGGTGAGTTCAATGCCCCATTTTTACTTACTTCTCTTTTTGGGGGAGAAAGCATACTTGTTTTTAAAACGCTTTACTGATATAACATGTGTTTGGTAAGACATAGTGGGTTATAGCATAGAAAGTCCTCACACTTTCGGATCATTAATTAAGGAATCTAGCAGGAAATCTTGGGTAGTACTACTGGGTCTGACAAGCCCCACCCATGTGATCGGAAGTCAACAGGTGCAATATTGTCCTAAACTACTAACAGCATCACAACCTGGTATGTCGTGGTGGGAGGCAAACAGACAAACATAGTCAGCTTCGATCGCGAAATCACTAATGCTCTTTACTAATGAAATTAGACTAGCTATCTGTTTCAATGCACTTGTTTATATATATCTTTACTAACACTACTGCTTATGATTGATTACAAACTCTTGAACTCACCAACCATCGTGTTGACACTTTTAGTATGCTTTTCTCAGGTCGTTTCTAGCAGCTGCCCATAGGAGCACACACTTGTCAAGCATGTTTTGTTCAAACATTGTTTACTTTTAATTTAGCATTTACTTACGTATTTTGGTTTGGGTGCGTGTTTTGCGCAGTTTACTTTTAGTACCTTGTGTTTGGGTTATTTACAAAAATGCTTCCACAAATATTTTAAAGTTTTAAACTCTGATTTGTTTAAATGTTGCATATAGAGTCGTTCTGAGGAACTAATGACTGAGATCCTGGTTTGTTCACTCGCCTCACGGTAAAACCCCGCACGTGGATTTTGAGGGTGTGACAGATTGGTATCAGAGCCATTGGTTATAGGAAACTAGGCTGCATACACACTAGACTATAACTGCATAGTTTGTTAGTTACTCATCACTTATTCCTTACTGTATACTTATTGGCATACACATCACTTACCTCGCAGCATGCCATCGTCATCAAGAGCTCTAGGAAAGAGACCTGCACGATCTGAGTCACCACCTCCTTCTCCTGTACCTGATAGGGGATCAGACTGGCCTCGACATCCTTACCCCTCTGAAGAGATGGATTGGGATCATCCATTCGCATTACCCGAACGCGATCCTCTGCGGAACTGGAACTTCTATCCTACCTATATACATCGCATGGTTTACAGGGAGCGTGTACTTGCTGTAGCTCCTACCCGACCTAGGACTAGGTCATCGACAACCTCTACATCACCTACTCTTCCGTCCCTAGACATCCCTCTCGAGCAGGCAATTGCAGCTTTAGTGGCTACGTTAGACACTGAGCAACAACGCATTAGAGGACTCACTGATGAGAACTCCACTTTACGATATGAGATGCGTCAGTTGCGTTTCCAGGTAGAGACATTTCAGGAGTGACTCTTGATGGCCGTTGGTGGGCATCATACCCTGGCAGGCAACGTTGTTGTACTTACTGAGCGCATGAACGCGCAAGAGCACCATAACATAGTGATCGACGATAGATTTGCTGATCTGGAGGCACAGCTAGCGGCGCTTCAGATTGCCGAAGCCCCTGCACTTGAGGAAGATCCCATTGAAGAAGACCCAGAGGAGGAACCTGAAGAAGAACCAGAAGAAGCCCCAGAGGAAGAAGAACCAGCAGAGATGGAAGAGGATAGTGATGGATCTGACGTGCTAGATTGATTCTACATTTATATGACTTAGACTATATAGTGTTTCTTTTCTTTTGAAACCTATGTGGGAAGGGTTGTTTCCCACCCAACTGAAAAGCTATAATTCTGACATTGATAGAATATTTTATGACTCATTTACAATTTATTTGTCTTTGGTTATTATTTTGGTCATAAATGTTGTGGTTGTGACAAATTCATTATTTCTTATTATTTACTGTACTTCAATGAGATAAATATGTTGGATGTTACTCATTATTGTATTTGTGAATGTAAAGTGAAATATGGACGGACGCGGTAGAGGACGTGGGCGTGGCCGTGGACGAGGTGCCGGTGGACGTGGTACCGGTGCTATAAACATGACCCCCGCTGAGTTGGCCACTCTGATTAATAAACATGTAAGGTGGCAGTGGCTGCTGCACAAACTAGACAGCCAGCAGGTAAATGATACAAGTGGCCTAACCAATATCTTAGTTGCTCATCTTGGCTACCCAACTAATGTTTTGGTTTGTCAGAACAGGACCCCCATACTGTACCTACAAATCCTTCATGGATTGCAAGCCTTATACCTACAGCGGAACTAAAGGAGCTGTGGGACTGGTACGATGGTTTGAGAAGACCGAATCCGTCTTCGTAAAATGTAACTGTCCGCCAGCCGATCAAGTGAAGTACGCAACTAGAACTCTTGAAGGCACTGTCCTCTCCTGGTGGAATGCCCAGGTACAAATGCTAGGTCAGGCGATGGCTAACGACCTACCTTGGGTCAAGTTCAAGGCGATGATGACAGAGGAGTATTGCCCTCGAGATGAAGTGCAAAAGCTAGAAGTTGAGTTCTGGCAACTCAAGATGCAAGGTTCCGAGATTGAGGCCTATACTATACAGTCTCATGAGTTGGCAATACTGTGCCCGGGAATGGTTAATGAAATGCATAAAATGATTGAGCATTACATACGTGGATTGGTTCCAGAGATATAAAGTATGGTGACTGCTGCGAACCTCCCTACTATTCAACAGGTTATTCGATTGGCTCACAAGCTTACTGACCAAGCGGTGGAGCAGGGAAATTTACCCAAACAGGACGCTCTGGCAAGCATGCCTGACAATAAACGCAAGTGGGACAACTCTGGAGACAAGGGATCTTCGTTAAACAGCCAACCTCAGCAGCCTCAGCAGCAACAACACATACAGCAGCATCAACCTCACAAGCAAAAAAGGAGGTTTGACAACAATCATAGTTTCAATCAGTCATCTTCTTCATCTCAGGGACAAGGTGGATACATGGGGAAGTATCCCAAATGTAGTTGATGTTACTACCATCACACCGGCAGGTGTGATAGTTTTCGATGCCAGCGTTATGGTAAGGCTGGACACGCGGCAAAGGATTGCCGTGGTGAGTTGATGAAGAAGCCTCAGCAATCCCAAGAAACACTAAAAGGTTGCTTTGAATATTGAAAGGAAGGACACTACAAGAGGAATTGTCCTTGGTTGAAGAAGAACAGGAATGGTGCTGGAAACGGTGGAAACAACAGCAACAACAATAATGGCAATGGTGACAATAACGGTGGCAAAAACGCTAGAGCTAAAGGGAGAGCCTTCGTCATGGGTTCAGGTGAGGCTCTAAACGACCCTACTACTGTTACTGGTAAATTTTCTGTTAACGGTCGTTTTGCTACTGTATTGTTTGACACTGGAGCCGAGAGAAGTTTTATGTACTAAGTTTAGTGGCCTCTTAAGTGATATGCCTTCTCCATTGGAATCTAAATATACGATAGAATTAGCTGATGGTAAGCAAATTCATGTGACACACATCCTTAAGGGTTGCGAGATAGAACTTTCTGGTCATACTTTTGACATTGACCTCATGCCTGTTACGCTTGGGAGTTTTGATGTAGTAGTAGGCATGGATTGGCTTTCCGACAAGCAGGCGGAAGTCATATGTCACGAGAAGATTATAGGAATTCCCATTGGTGAAGAAATTCTCTCGGTCAGAGGTGATAGGTGTGGTGTAGTGATGGGCATCATATCATACATGAAAGCACAGAAGTTGCTACGTAAATGTCGCTTAGCTATATTAGCTCTTGTGACTGACAAGCAACCGGAGGAAAAGAAGATAGAGAATATTCTGGTAGTTTGTGACTTTCCTGAAGTGTTTCCAGAGGATCTGCCTGGACTACCCCCTCATCGTCAAGTTGAGTCCCAGATTGATTTGACTCCCGAAGCCGCTCCGATAGCTAGAGCACCTTACCAGTTAGCTCTGAATGAACTACAGGAACCATCTACTCAACTGCAAGAGCTGTTGGATAAAGGGTTTATCTGTCCGAGCTCATCCCCTTAGGGAGCACCTATTCTCTTTGTCAAGAAAAAGGATGGCACATTTCGATTGTGTATCGACTACAGAGAGCTGAACAAAGTTACAGTAAAAAATCGATATCCCTTACATCATATAAATGAATTTTTTGATCAACTGCAAGGGGCAAGCTACTACTCTAAGATTGATTTAAGGTCTGGTTATCATCAACTGAGAGTTCGAGAGGAAGACATCTCGAAGACATCATTTCGTACACGTTATGGTCATTATGAGTTCTTGGTCATGCCATTTGGGTTGACAAATGTACCAGCAGTATTCATGGATCTCATGAACGTGTGTGCAAACCCTATATTGATCAATTTCTTATTGTGTTCATGGATGACATATTGATCTACTCAAGGACCAAGGAAGAACATGAAGAACACCTACGCCTAATCTTGGAATTACTCAAAAAGGAACAACTGTACGCCAAGTTTTCCAAGTGTGAATTCTAGATAAGTGAAGTAAAATTTTTGGGTTATATTGTTAACGAGAAAGGAATACATGTTGATCCTACAAAGATTGAAGCGATAAAGAATTGGTCGGTTACCAAGACGCTTAGTGAGATACGACAGTTTCTTGGACTGGCAGGATATTATCGACGATTCATTGAGGGATTCTCTAAGATCGTTCAACCTCTTAAAGCCTTGACTCACAAAGGAACAATGTATAAATGGGGTGACAGTCAAGAGTCTGCTTTTCAGTTGTTAAAGCAGAAACTGTGTAGCGCACCGATATTGGCATTACCGGAAGGAAGTGATGACTTCGTAGTTTATTATGATGCTTCTATCCAAGGACTTAGTTGTGTCTTGATGCAACGTGATAAAGTGATAGCCTATGCGTCAAGACAACTAAAAGTACATGAGAAGAACTATACCACTCATGACTTGGAGTTGGGTACGGTAGTTTTTGCCTTGAAGATCTGGAGACATTACTTGTATGGTACCAAGTGCACTATTTACACCGATCACAAGAGTCTTCAGCGTATCTTTGAGCAAAAGGAGTTGAACATAAGGCAAAGACGCTGGGTGGAATTGTTGAATGACTATGATTGCGCTATCAAATATCACCCAGGAAAGGCAAATGTAGTTGCAGACGCATTGAGTAGAAACGAGACTGCTAAACCTCGACGAGTGCGAGCTTTGCAACTTATGATTAGCACTCACTTGCCTGAACAAATCCGAGAAGCTTAGACAGAAGCCTTGAAAACAAAACACATTGGGTCTGAATCTTTACGGGGAATGGACAAACAGTTTGAAGTGAAAGCAGATGGGATTCGTCATTTCATGGACAGACTTTGGGTACCTTTGTATGGAAACCTAAGGGACTTGGTTATAAGTGAGGCTCACAAGTCTAAGTACTCTATACATCCTGGTTCAGACAAGATGTATCATGACTTGAGGGCTCATTATTAGTGGCCTAATATGAAAGCAGACATAGCTACATATGTGAGCAAGTGCCTAACCTGTTCAAAAGTTAAAGTGGAATATCAGAAGCCATCTGGGTTACTACAACAACCTGAGATTCCTATGTGGAAGTGGGAGCAGATTTCTATGGACTTGATTACTAAATTACCCTGGACTCCAACTGGTTGTGACACGATATGGGTGATCGTGGATCGATTAACTAAATCCGCTCATTTCTTGGCAATGAAGGAGATGGATAAAATGGATAAATTAACTCGAATTTATCTGAAGGAGATAGTCTCGAGACATGGTGTACCGGTCTCCATTATTTCTGACCGTGATGCTCGTTTTACATCGCACTTCTGGCAGTCGTTACAGAAATCTCTGGGTACGCATCTAGATATGAGTACCGGTTATCATCCGCAAACAGATGGGCAAAGCGAACGTACTATTCAAACATTGGAGGACATGCTACGTGCTTGTGTGATTGATTTCAGGAATAACTGGGAAGTTCACCTACCATTGGTGGAATTTTCTTACAACAATAGTTATCACACCAGCATCAAGGAAGCACCATTTAAGGCGTTGTATGGGGGAAAGTGTAGATCACCAGTTTGCTGGGCGGAAATTAGTGATAGTCAGCTAACAGGCCCCGAGTTGGTGCACGAGACTACTGAGAAGATCGTATAGATAAGGAACCGTATGGCTGCAGCGTGAGACCGACAAAAGAGCTATGCAGACAAGCGACGGAAACCTTTGGAGTTTCAGGTTGGCAACAAAGTTTTACTGAAAGTCTCACCGTGGAAAGGTGTGATTCGATTTGGCAGAAGAGGCAAGCTTAATCCGAGATACGTTGGACCATTTGAGATTCTGGAAAGAATAGGTCCAGTGGCGTATCGATTAGACCTACCTGACTCACTGAGTGGAATTCATAATGTATTTCATGTCTCAAATTTGAAAAAGTGTTTATCGGACGAGACGATGGTTGTACCACTGGAGGAAGTGCAAGTAGATGAACAACTATGGTTCATTGAGGAACCAATTGAGGTGATGGACCGAGAGGTCAAAAGTCTTAAGCAAAGCAAGATACCAATAGTCAAAGTTCGTTGGAACTCAAAACGTGGACCAGAATTCACGTGGGAACGTGAGGATCAGATGAAGCTTAAGTATCCTCATCTGTTCAAAACGACGATGTCAGCCGGCGAAGGTATTGATTAAATTTCGGGACGAAATTTCTTTCAACATGGGGATGATGTGACAACCCACCCGAAACTCACTCGATTTTTTTGGTGCCAATGCAGTAGACCAGTGATGTAACACAACCAGGTAAAGCAATTTTCGGGACGAAAATTCTTTCAACATGGGGATAATGTGACATCCGGTAATTTTCCGTTACCAAACTCCGTTAGTTCCGTTAGGTCTTGCATACACGTGTCGTGAGCACACACTAATTGTTGTTGAACGTTAGTAACTTAATAACACATTGGTGACTTAATAACAATTATCTATGATTAATAGATAATAATTTAACTAATAATGTGATTATTAAGTTGTTCTTATGTGCTTATGTGATTTTAAATATTATTTATGAATTTTATCTTGTAACGTGACGACGTGTTATATTTATTGCATGCGTTTTGTAACTATTGAAAATTATGTATGATTATCATTGTTAGTTTATAATACTTGTATTTTGTAGTTAAAAATTATTAAAAAGTGTTTAAAAGGATTAGTTTTTACAAAATACAATTGAGGAGGGTTTATTTGGAAGTTTCCATAAAACAAAATATTAACAAAAATTAAACCCTAATCCCCCCATAAACCCCCCCCCATCGGCCGCGACCTCCCCTCTCCCTCTCCCTTACGATTTTCGACCAAGAACAAGCATCAAGCTAAGTTTGATCGAGTTTTAAGCATTACAACACGTTAGCAAGTTCAATTCTTGGCCATTACGCGATTAAAGGTTAGATTTTTATGAGTTTTTATGGTTTTTGGGTGTTGGTCGAACCCTAGTTCAAATTGATGCTAGAATGTTGAATTTTGGTTGTTTGATGATTGTATGATGTTAGTTAGATTGTATTGATGTTGGTTTACTTGGATTATAAAAGAAATTCGTGGTTTTGATGCGTTTTTCATACCTTACTAATAATAGTAACTTTTGTGCATGAACTTGATGAATTGTTGATGGATTGATGATATTATGATGTTAATAATGTTGTATGAATATTGGATTATGATAATTATGCAAGAAATCCATGAATTGATGATGTAGTTCATACCTTGCTATAAGTAGAAACTTTTGAATATGAGATTTGTGAATTATGGTGATTTGATGAATGTGATCATGTCTAGATGTTGATGAATTCATGAATGAATTGGGTGCTAAATTGATTTTGGGATATTACTTTCCCAAAAGGGAAACTTTATTTAGTTAGATCATTGGATATTGTTAATTAGGCATGTCTATGATGTTAGGATCATTTTAGAATGTTTGTTGATGATATCTAAGGTGGTAGATTATATTGTTTGGGTTGTATGAATACTTGATGCACAACCTTGGAAATTTTGACTCTCATGGAATATACATGATAATGGATGATGTATGATAAGCTTTATAGCACTTAAGGGTTTGTAATGTGGCATACGTGAATAACTTGTGTGATAACTATGTATGATGGATTATTGGTTGTTATGTTTGATCAAACAAGAATTTAACTTGACATGTCACCAATGGGTCAAATGGGTTAACTTGGTCAAATGAGTCTTGTTTTCCAAAACCTTGAGTCAATGTGTTTATTGAGCACTTAGGGTTGCTAAAGATTCTGTGTACACATACTTATGTACTTGCGTGTTCTAGGTAACCTCTAAAGGTTGTCTTTCCGCTCACTGTTAGCTTTTATTGTCGTTTATTTGCGCACCAGGTGAGTTCAATGCCCCACTTTAACTTACTTCTCTTTTTGGGGGAGAAAGCATACTTGTTTTTAAAACGCTTTACTGATATAACATGTTTTTGGTAAGACATAGTGGGTTATACCATAGAAAGTCCTCACACTTTCGGATCGTTAATTAAGGAATCTAGCGGGAAATCTTGGGTAGTACTACTGGGTCTGACAAGCCCCACCCGTGTGACCGGAGTCAACGGCTGCAATATTGCCCTAAGCTACTAACAGCGTCACGACCTGGTATGTTGTGGCGGGAGGCAAACAGACAAACATAGTCAGCTTCGATCGTGAAATCACCATTGCTCTTTACTAATGAAATTAGACTAGCTATCTATTTCAATGCACTTGTTTATATATATCTTTACTAACGCTACTGCTTATGATTGATTACAAACTCTTGAACTCACCAACCATCGTGTTGACACTTTTAATATGCTTTTCTCAGGTCATTTCTAGCAGCTGCCATAGGAGCATGTACGTGTCAAGCATGTTTTGTTCAAACATTGTTTACTTTTAATTTAGCATTTACTTACGTATTTTGGTTTGGGCGCGTGTTTTGCACAGTTTACTTTTAGTACCTTGTGTTTGGGTTATTTACAAAAATGCTTCCGCAAATATTTTAAAGTTTTAAACTCTGATTTGTTTAAATGTTGCATATAGAGTCGTTCTGAGTAACTAATGACTGAGATCCTGGTTTGTTCACTCGTCTTGTGGTAAAACCCCGCACGTGAATTTTGAGGGTGTGACAGCAAGAATTTTAAATTACACAGGTCAAGAATATTTTGATATAAATGAATCATGTTTGAGTAGAAAGTTGACCAAAGCTCCTTTCATTGTTTCGATCAAAGGGCTAGATCTGTTAGGACTCGTATACAAGGACGTATATGCCCGTTTAGTACTATGGCCAGAAATGGAGAAATGTACTTATAGGACCGGTACAGGGGAGTAACACAATAGTTGAAAAAAAAGAACACTTAAAAGACCAGATAGGAAACCGGGTTATGAAACAAAGAACAAATTTAAATAACACAAGCAGAACACAAGTATATGGTTTTCAAGAATGATATATATTGCTCTCAAGTGTTTTAAAATTGTTATCAGGCTTAGTCCTAAGGACTGGTATCTGAGATCCTTTATACTACATCCTACAGCAGGCCATACTTTGAAGGCCAACTGGAACACTAATCTAGACAACAAGATCGATGTAAAGTCAAAAAGCAGATTGCCTTTTGACTAGTGACTATGACATGCCATAGCTCACATCCTTATCTATTACAAAAAGGATAAAAGTACAAAGTATAAAATTACAAACTCTAAGACCTTAATCTACACTTGACAAAAGTATGAAGATATCACCAACTTGTAAGTCTTCAGAGATAGAACGGAAAGTTGTTAAGCTTTTGTCAAAAGCATGTCAGAGAAAGCATGTCTTCTCTATCTTTGGAAGAAATCAGTCTCTTGGCTTCGGAAGACTTTGTATTGAAGCTTCAAAAGACTTAAACTTTGGCTTTAGAAGAAATGGCCTTTTGGCTTCGAAAGATTTGACACTTAGAGAGTTTACTAGTGCTTTTGTCAAATCTTCCGAAGTAACTTCCTTTATACTTCAGTATGCATGCCGAGAGCTCTTTAGTTACATCAACCTCTAAGTTAACTTTTACAAACTCCCTTAGGCTTGATCTTCATCTATTGATGGTCCTTATTAGAATCAAGACCATTCCTTTCTTCATTAGTTGGTTTGGATTCCTCAGACTTTCAAAGTATCTCCTCATGTCAAAGAGATCATAGAGAAGAAGGTCAAGCATGTTTTGCCAGAAGTATACATCTTGACCCCCTTGATCTCTAGTGACATACCATATGTCTGGGTTTGTAGCAAAGGCCCAAGACAATATGGGTCTCCCAGTAACAAGAGGCTCTACTTGAAGTGGAGTTGGTTGAGCAGCCTCTTCTTGTTCACCCTCAGGATGTTTTGACCCATCCTGAGGTGCGGAGGTGGATTCCTTAGACTTGTTATTCTTCTTTTTCTTATTCTTCTTCTTCTTCTTCTTATTCTTCTTCTTCTTCTTCTTCTTCTTCTTCTTCTTCTTCTTCTTCTTGTCCCTTATTATGCCCATCTTGAGGTCTTGAGTACCACATGTTGTTTCTTTATCCTTCTCAGTTGGGTCTTTTTCCTTGACATGTTCAGAAGAAGAAGGTTTAGGACCATGCTGTAGGCAGAAGATGAAGCTGGCTGACATTCAGCACTAGGTCCAAGTTGTGTTGTCTTTTGGGGTTCAACCTTGACCCAGCTTCCAGTGCAGCCTGACTTGATAGAGAATGCAAGTCTACCAGCTCACCCTTTTTAATCATTTGCTTAATCACTCTAATGTGTTCATCCATAGTGGATAGAGACATCGGACCAAGTCTCCTTATGGAGAACCCATACAGCTTCAAGAAGCTAACCATCTTTAATATGTCAGCAGATTTCTTCTGATTGGCTTGGATGGTGGCTCTTGACTTACAATCACTTCCCTCATCATCTTCTTAGCAACTTTCTTTTCTTTTAACACTACTTGCTCTAGATGCTTGAGGTACTTAAATTCAATGCACTCATATGACAAGGGAAGTAGGTGCTGCCTGATAGAGAACTGTGGCACTCAGATAGGTTATCATGTTCTGTTTATCTTGTTCCCTACCTACCTGAGTTTCCTATTCTACTTCCACAGCCTCTACTTCAGGGCTTTCTTGAACTGTAGAGAGGACATGTGCTTTATAAAGTCTTTTTCTTTTCCTTTCTTCTTTAATCTTGAGGAGCAACTCTGCAACCTCATCCTTCTTACTCTCTTTTGACACTTTAGTGTTAGCCAGTTCATTTAACTCATCTAAGGGAAGAGAGATGATTTCATCAATATTATAGTTCCTAGACCCCAAATAATTCAATCTAGCTGCCCTTATGTGACAACATTGATTTTTGGGCCATGAATTTTTTTTTGAAACCCATATGACCCACACACTATATGGGCTTTGACCTATCAAACTGATATGGGCCTTGGGCCTAATATCTTAATAGGATTAGAATTCGCTAAAACTTGAATGAGTCTTGGCGCACAAATCAAAATGAGTTTGGCCCAATTAAATAAAAATAATACATAAAATTCTAACATCAATAAAACCAAAATTTATCAATGATGCCAAATAAACACCAATCATAACTAAACGAACCCATAACGTTTAATATGACTTAAGATTATCGGCAAAATCTAACAAGCTTAACTATGTAAATTATAAAGTATATGACACTTAAATTAAATAATAAATATTAAACGTATAAGTTAAAAGCTCATAAATATATGAAAGCTTGAAAGACCCCAAATTTTTATAAAAATATAACAACTTCTTGCACCAACTAATTATTAAATAATATGTTATAACTTTTGATTAATTAATTCAAAATAAGTAAAATATAAATAAATAAAATCTATTTTAAGTCACATTATATCTTATCAAATCTAGATGCTTAATCCTATTATATCACGCAACACACACTCATATATATATATATATATATATATATATATATATATATATATATATACACACACACACACACACGACACACACATACACAATAAATATAATTATGATTAAGCAATCATCTACAATTAATGTATCATACATACACACACATTGATATATATATATATATATATATATATATATATATATATATATATATATATATATATACACACACACACACGGCACATACACTTACATGTTACATACATACATTCATAACACACACATATTATATATATTAAAATTCATACAAGCATATATCCAAGTTGCCTACCTAAATATTATAAACAAACCTTGTATATTTTTATAAAAATCCACTAATATATGTATAAAATTTAATACATAGCTTATAACGACATCTAATAAATTTATAGAAATCATTTATGGTCAAATCACCTACAAAACTAACCAATGCATATCAAGCCTTCTCATGCAAGATCTTAATAGCTTTGAAATCTATACCATATCTACATAAATCTAGAATAATACAAATTTTCACGCATGCACTCATACATGTAGACACTCACAATACACACTTGTATACACACACACACACACACGCACACACACACACACACACACACACACACACACACACACACACACACACACATATATATATATATATATATATATATATATATATATATATATATATATATATATATAACTACATACATAACTACATATATGAAAATACATGACCCCAACCAAGTCTTACACTATGAAACTTCAAATTATTTAAATACATGACAAACTTTATAAAAACTTTTATAAAAACAACCTTTAGTCACATCACCACCCTAATCAACAATTGAAATCTTATCAATCCATCCAAAATAACAATCACTTGATCTTCTACCCAAAATCCAACCATAATATTTCTAAATCCAAGACTAGTGGGACCCACTCCTTTCCTTTCTTCTTCTTCTTGACCATTTCATGCAATACATAAATCACACTTTGATTTTATTGTTTTTCTTAAATTCTCTCAAGAACTCCCTCTAGTCTCACCTTTGAACTATCATTTATATCTGCACATATCAGCCCATTTTAAGCACTAATCGACCACTACAAAGGGTCATCTCAACATCCACAAGGCCACCACAAGTTAAGGTAAGATCACACACACTATCCACACCATAAACTTCTACAAACTTTTTCATTCTACTCATCCAGGAACTTGTTCTAATTATTTATTTTAAACAGCTTCTTGAATCCATATTCAAGTCTCCATAGCATCCTTGAATCCCTCTAAATCATCCATCACGTCAAGGTAACTCAACACAACCCGATAACACGCGAAATATCGCGTGTAATCACTTCTATTACACAACAAACCCCATGACACCACCAACATTTTATGAACACTTAAAAAATCATATTTTTCAGTAACTAAAAGATGTAAAATGTTTCTCATACTCTCGTTTGTCACAAGGGCGGTTTTGATAAGCACCCGAAAAACCCAGATTTCGCAATAATGTAAAAGTATACGATCTAAGTTCAAAATCATAATTTAAATATTTCTGGGATTTTAAAATATCTAAAAAAATTTAAAAGAAAAATTTTATGATTCATGGATAAGTGTTTTACATTTTATATAAAGTTTAAGAGCTTGAAACTATGTATTTTTGAGGAAGATTCATGAAATGAGTTGGGGAATAAACTTATAGGAAAATTTTGGTTTAATTAGATGTTATTTATCATATGGTTATGAATGGGAAGGGGAAAGCCTAGCTAGAATGCTTAATATATCAAAACCGAGGCTTAACGGACACTTAACGGAACTAACCGGTTAATATAACGAAGTTACCAAAATATACATAAAATCCAAATGTAAAAAATTCTAATAGTCTTTATAATGATAAGGAATGCTTAGAAATTAAATTTCATAATTTTTAGAGTTTATTTGCTTAGTAAACCAAAATATAAATGTTATTCATGCTAAAATGGTAAAAATTATTAAAACGAGTTCTTAAGCCAAAATCATGAAACATCCAGAACTTAAAAATGTTTCTAAGTATATTAATGTAATATATGACCAAAGTCAACCTGAACCCAAGAACCCGTTAAAAACCAAACCCCGAGCGTTATAATACTAAAACCAACCAAAACGACTTAAGAAATAAAATTTCAGTATCCAATGATCTAATAATGATAATAATAAGATTAAAACCAAATGTTAACGTTTATAGAATTTTCTAGGAATTTATACAAAATTTACCGCTAATATAAGTTAGTTAACGACTTACTAGAAAGAAAAATAATAAAAATATATAAAAATCTTCATAATAAGAAAGTTAAAATTTTCCACTAAATTATGACTCACGAACATTAAGTACTACTAAAAATTTAATACAACCAATGAACTTAAAAATACACCACATAACACACCGAAACGCGACACGATACGCGTTTAAAAATATAATAACCAACTAATTGACCCTATGATCATAACCTTAATATTCCAGAGACTAAATTATACCCAAAATAAGTTATAAGCAAAATATGAATATATATTAAGCCACCCAAAAGTTTTAAGTAATAAATTCCAATCATATGAACATAAAATGTCTATTTCAAAAATAAATCTTCAAAACCATTAGAGGAGCCCAAATAACATAAAGTTTGGTATATTCTAGTAGCCTAACTCATCTAAAATAATAAAAGCCATAATAACCAAGTAAAGTGCAAACTTCCAAACTTTAGGGTTAAAAGTGTTAATTTAAACAAAGTCTAGGGATCAAGATTATCAATAATTAAAACCTTGCGGTTCTGAAACTAAATTGCACTAATAATAAAAGTTATAACCTGAAATTATAATTTGTAGACTTGTACTTAGATAAAAACAGAAGGCAAGACTCCAAAAAAATAAGTCCTAAAGCTGAATTACACATGTATTAATGCAAATCAACAATACAAGTAAAATAAACTTAATAGGCATAGGGAAGACTTAGATACTAGATAGTGAGATGACCACATTAAATGAACTTAGGAAGCATGCTAGCTGGTAGCACAACAAACACCCTAGCATCTACTTGATAGCCACATGGAAAACACCAGGTGAGTCTCATGAACCCTTTTTACTTAAACTTTTGGATGGAATACATGCTCTTTAAAACTTATATTATGGTGCAATATTACCTGCTCTTATCTCCAAATGTGAGCACAATCATTAATTCCATTGGGAGCCGCGTGGTTTGTGGATAGTAGTATTTGGGGAATCCCCCTCACACAATGGGCCCTTAGAATAGGGAAACCCCCCATTGAGATTCAATAATCGTTGTGTCACAAATTAGTGTAGATTAACCGTGCTTAGCAAGGCATGCTTAAGCCCATAACAAGGATATGGGTTTGGGGATATTTTAGCACTCGGGAGGGTCACCCGGGTCCAGGTTTGATTGTGATACATTCTGTCGTGCACCAATAACTTTGTTTTACTTACTTATATCTATGTATGCTTATGAATACTATTACTGTGAAAACTTGAGCTCACCATCTTTATGTTGACACGTTTTGAGTATGTATTTCACGTATTTGTTTGATTATAAGGGGGAGTCTTGATCGGACTCCCTAAGCATTGCATTCGCAACTTGAGAACATGATTACCTTTGCTTAGAAGACTCATTCAAGAAAAACTATACAAGAACCTAGTCGGGCTATACAAGGAGACAACTTTGAGGAATAGACAAGAATAACCCTATGGCCTTTGCCTATACCCTAGTTATACACATGACAAGCTGTAATTGAATGTACTTATTTTATTACTATTTGTGTAAACCAATGGCTCACTTTATTGCATACATGTTTTTTGCTGTGTTTGTTGATATTCAGTCGTCACGACCGACCCCTTTTGTCGGGGTGTGACACCTTAACTTATCCTCCTGAGTCTTTGGCCTAGGGCAGTCCTGATTGTAGCTTGCATGAAGCTAGGGGTCTCGCTTGTTCTCTCTCCCCTTGCCTTCCTCTTCCTCTCCTTTTTTTCTTACTCAATCTCCTTAGAGGTGATGATCCTCTTCCCTTTGGCTGTGACTCAGGGTGGAGAGAGCTTTGGCATTCATCACTTGGTACAATAATTAAGCTCTGGCTAGGGAGAGGCTGTGAGACACCTTCACCAGCTGGTGTCTCACTGAGGGTACTGGGTGCTAAAGCAGTTCCACTCTCAAGGTTCACAGGGTTAACTGCTGGGCCTTCAACTGAGGTTTCCCCTTTGAAGCTAATCTTAGGGTCTACCTCAATATCCAATTGATTAACAGTTTTCCCTGCTAGCCTCTATCTATATAGATTTTATCTTTTCTTGAACTCTTCAAGCACCCTCCGCTTAATCCTCTCAACTAACCTTTTAGCTTGCCTGCTATTACTTGGGTTGGCATGTGGCAGGTCAACTAGAGGAAAACAATCATAGTATCTCAGAGTTTGAAAATTGAATACTTTTTATTGTCCCTAAGATCTAGAGAGTACTAGGGCTCTTCCATCAATGTCATACCTCTATCCTACTATTAGGTTATTAGCAGGGTAGGATGGGGTAGGCATAGCCCTTAGGATTCCCTTCTCAAATAAGCTTTGAATCAAGGCATCCATATTGATATGGGTGTAAGGAGGTTGTTAAGTATGGACAACTGCAAATGAGGATGGTGAGGGCTCCATTTCCATACTCTGGGTAGTGTTCTTAGGTTCTGCGATTGCAGATAAGACTTTCTCCTCCTTTTTGGTAGCATCACCCACTTGCATAGGTGAGCTAGAGGTTAGGTCCACCACATCAAAAAGTTTTTGTGGACCTGATTGAACACACCTTGCAGGCGTCTCAGCTAGCTTGCCCTTGAGATCGGAGATCTCAAGTTGCTGATTAAGGACTTGCCTTTGCAAGGTATCCACCTAAGATTAAAGTGACTTACCTTTGAAACTAAATAGGTGCATGTTTTAGATAGTACTTGAACCTTTAGTTACAGACTCCTCTCATCTTCATCAGAAGAATCATGGGGGGATGAGAGAACATAACCGAAGTCTTCTCCCTCACCACCAGCATATGGTTCTTCACTGTTGGATTTCCCTTGCTCCATGACAACTTCAAAAGAAGTGTCAAGGGTCTGGGTTGCCATGGTAGGTCTTAATGATGTAATAACTTTATAAAGTGAGAGCCTCTTCCATGTGGACTTCCTGAACATATTGAGGGAAGTCTACCTTAGTTAGGGGTGGATGATGTGGGCTAGATATGGGTACTCACTGAATCCTATATCCTCATCATCATAGAATTGGAGGTTAGGGATTGGTTGGTTTAGATCTAGAGGCTGGGGATGGTAACTGTCTCTTGAAGGTTAATCACTTGAGTTTTGAGACTCAAAGTGTAGGCTTGAGGATTTGGAAATGAGCTCATCAGGATGAGCATGAGAAACCTCAAACCTAATCAATAAAGTAATGAGAGTGGTTTGCTCCTCAAGGGAAGTAGGAGCTCTTGGTTCCACTTCCTCCTACATGGGTGAGTGTATGGGGGCCTGCTTAATCTTAATAGACTGAGCAGGGGTTCGCTTGGATTTTATTTTGTAGGTGATGGTTATTTGTGGTTGTGTGGGTGGTGAAGACGTAGAAGGTGTGGGTTCAACATTGACTGGTGCTGTCTAGTTGTCACCTTGAGCAATGAGCTCTAACATTTTTGGGACCAAGGCTGTTTCTACCCCTGAGAAACCCATAGTGGTTTTTCTCATGATTTTAAAGATACCGGACTTCATCTGTCCTAGTATAAGAGTAGCACATGTTCCCCTCAGCTATGAACCCAGTTTACAGTTGAGAATGTGCTGGACATATCTTGGGAACATGTTGTACTCTAAGGAGTCAAAGTTGGCAATCAAGTTTGTGTAAAAAAACTGGTAGTACTTGAGCTTGACCCCTTGAACCATTCTATGGACTATATAGGATAAGTCTTCAGGAATTTGGTCCCATCCTCCATGTTTATTTGATAAAGAGTGAATGATAACATGGAGGAGGTACTTCCACTTATAGGAGACCTTACCCTTCTTGAAGGTTCTGAATGTGAAGTCCCCTTCATAGCCTATTTGCCTGAATGATTCATTGACAGTAGCTTTGGGGAAAGAGAGTTCGCCTTCTTTATCATCCAGCATGAGATAAGTGTTTATTGTGGCTGGGGTGATGAAAACTATCTTTCCCTACACTGATGCAGATAGTTCCTTCTCACCGTCCAAGATGACCTCTTAGCAGGTCCTCCAGAACTCTAGAAGTTGTTCTTCATAGAGTGGAGGGTCTATTATGAGTGCGGTGAGGTAGGATGATTGAGTATGAAATCGGCAAACCTTTGAGAAACCAGGATCTTTCTCAAACGTTAATAGAGCAACCTAGTTATGTTGCCTGTGAAGGTGCATGGAGAAATCTGGCTGGTTTCAGGGTTCAGGGTTGGCAATTTGAGAAAGCTTTAGGATGAAGAAAGCTAAGAATAAAGAGGGTTTATAGGTGAATTTAGGGTTAGAAGTTTGTAGATGAAGAGGAAGAAGAAAGACGGGGAACTGTTGTAAGGCCATATATATGGTTGGATGTGAGACAAAGTTAATGCAAAAGGATATATTTTGAAATCCGAATGTCGGTTCCACCTCTGAAAAAGTGCCCAAAAAGATAGTTATCTTGGAAGTAGAAAATCTTTCAAAGGTAATAAAAATTGACTTTGGAAGATATTCTTTAGTTTGACAAGATGTGCTTCGGAAGAAAAATACTTAGAGGAATTTCACTTTCGAGACATATTTG
This sequence comes from Flaveria sonorensis, assembly GCA_025506505.1. Lineage (NCBI taxonomy): Eukaryota > Viridiplantae > Streptophyta > Magnoliopsida > Asterales > Asteraceae > Flaveria > Flaveria sonorensis. Next base: position 38,372,603 of record CM046428.1, read on the forward strand.
GTTTCAGAAGATATTAAACTTCAGAAGTTTTATTCAAAGGATGAATAAAGCTTCTAAGACTTAATTGCTTTTGAAAGAAAATTGTCCTTCAAAACATATATGTACATAGAAGGATATTTAAGCTTCAGAAGATATATCAAAATTTTTCCGAAGGTCAATTTCTTAGTAAGTAGTTATTAGTTTTGAAGACATAAGTTTCTTCCGAAGTCAACTTAATGTCTTCCTAAAGAAAATATATCTTTAATTCTTAAAATTCTAAAGAATATCATTTAGAAAAAATTTTCTTCTTAGATAAACAGGGTTTATATGAGTGATGATATATACAACTTAAAAGACACAAATATTTGAAAAAAATAATATTGAAATTAATTTAAGAAAATCTACTCAAAGTTAATCATCCCAATAGCTGATACAAGATATTTAAATCTCTGTTCATCAAAAGCTTTTATGAACAGATCAACATATTGTTCATTTGTGTTAACTTTGACCAGTTTTATCAATCTCTTTTCAAAATGATCTCTTATCAAATGATAGCTGATGTTGATGTGCTTTGTATTTGAATGCTGCACAAGATTCTCTATGATAGAGATCGCACTTTTGTTGTCTATATGGATAGGTGTCTCCTTTAAGTTGAATCCATAGTCTAACATCTGATTTTGAATCCAAAGCACTTGAGCATAGCAGCTTGTAACAACAATGTATTCAGCTTCAGTAGTTGATGTAGACACACAGTATTGTTTCTTGCATTGCTATAAGACTATCCTTCCACCAAGAAATTGACATCCCCCTGATGCAGACTTTGTAGTCATGTTGCAGCCACCATAGTCACTATCTGTATATGCATACAGATTAAAGTCAGAATTCTTTGGATACAAAAGTCGCAGCTTGGGAGCTCTTTTGAGGGATCTAAGAATTCTCTTGATAGCAACCAGGTGTGACATCTTGGGGTTGGCTTTATATCTTGCAAATATGCATGTGGCAAACATGTTATCAGGTCTACTGGATATGAGGTACATAAGAGACCCAATCAGAGCCCTGTAGAGATGTTTATTAGCACACTCCCCCTCAAGATCAGATCCTAAAGAGTGGTTTCTGGCTATAGGTGTCTCAGCAACCTTACACTCAGTCAGATGAAATCTAGTTAGTATGTCTTGCATATACTTTGACTGGTTTATGAAGATACCATTATCAACCCCCTTCACTTGAATTCCTAGACAGAAATTGAGTTCCCCCATGGCACTCATTTCAAATCTATTCTTTATCAGCTTCTCAAACTTTTTGCAGAGCTTTGGATTAGTTGCCCCAAATATGATGTCATCTACATAAACCTAAACCAGCATTAAGTCATTACTAATTCCTTTGATGAAGAGTGTGCTGTCAATAGTACCTCTCTTTTAGCCATGTTTGACAAGATACTGTGACAGTGTCTCATACCACTTTCTTGGAGCTTGATTTAGCCTATAAAGAGCTTTGTCAAGCTTGCAGACATAATCAGGATGATCTGGGTCTACAAAGACAGGTGGTTGCTTGACATACACTTCCTCATCTATCACTCCATATAAAAATGCACACTTGCCATCAAGTTGGTAGATCTTGAAATCCTTGGATGCAGCAAAAGCAAGGATTATCCTAACAGCTTCAAGTCTTTCCGTAGGAGCAAAAACATCTGTGTAGTCAATCCATTCTTCTTGAGTGTACCATTGAACAACTAGTCTTGCCTTGTTCTTGATAACAAGTCCTCTATTATTGGTGTCTTCCCATGAGAAAGAGGGTGTAGGTTCCAAACCTTTTGTCTTTTGAATTGTAGCAGCTCCTCCTGCATTGCTTCAACCCAGCTTCCATCTTTCAAAGCTTCATCAAATTTCTTTGGCTTAATTTGGGACAAGAAGCAAGAGTACATACAAACATTTCTATCATGGGTTTGTCCTCTTGTTCTCACCCCAGTCTCAACATCTTTAATGATGTTTGTGGATTCTTAGTTGAGGAACCACTACAATTTGGTTTCACAGATCTAAATTAGTGAAATTTAGATTTGGTGATTGAGTATCACCCACCACATCAGCACACTTATCAAGTGAAACTTGATCTAATGAGTGTGTGACATCATTGATGTTGTCTTCAGTGGAGAGGTTGTCAGCATCATAAAATTCTTGATCACTTTTACCATCTCCATCTCCTCCTACATTGGAAACCCCTTCATTTGAGTTTTATGCCTTAGTGCTGGAATTTATAGGCACCTCAGATGTATCAGCTACAGACTTTTTCATGGTTGTGCTGACAGGATTCCCATTTGTAGGGTTTGTTACCACTGGAGCTGAAGGAAATTTTATCACTTGGTCTTCTTAGCTCAAATCTTAGGTTAGGATCTCCTACTGAGATGTTACTTGTGGATCCTGAAACATCTTCACAAGATTTGTTAAAATAGTTGGTAACTAAATCAAGATCAAATAGCCAATCAGGACCAGAACCTTTCACACTAGGAGTGTGCTCATTGAAGGTCACATTGGCTGACTCGTTAACAACTCTAGTTCTGAGATTGTATAGTTCTGAGATTGTATACTCTATAAGGCTTAGCTTGGGAAGAGTATCCATTGAAGTGTCCATCATCTAATTTCTCAGCAAATTTGGCTATATGATTTTTGGTATTTAAGATGTTGCATGGACATCCAAATGACCTGAGAAAACCAATAAAAGGTCTCCTTTTGTGCTACAGTTCATAACGAGTCTTACCATGAGTCTTGACTACTAAAACTCTATTTTGAATATAGCAGGCAGTGTTGACTACCTCTGTCCAAAAGGTGATGGGCAGTTTAGAGTTAGAGAGCATGGTCTTTGCAGCCTCAATAAGTGTCATATTTCTCCTTTCAGTGACACCATTCTGTTGAGGAGTTCTATAAGCACACTTATGATCTTGACCTTGTGATCATATTGATTCTTAGTTTTTAGAATGAAGTTCTTCAAGATTTTAGGGGTCTCATCCATAGTTCTAAGAAAGAAGACCCAAGTATATGTTGTAAAGTCATCTGTGATCACAGGGCAATATGAAGTTCTTCCTAGACTCATTACATTGGTGGGGCCAAAGAGATCCATATGTAATAAGTGTAGGGGAGTAATGATAGAATTATTTTCCTTTGGCTTGTGAGACACTTTATGTTTCTTTCCTTTTAGACATGCAACAGAATGGTCATCACTTGTAAACTCTTTCTTTGGCATTCTACTTACCGAATCATTTTTAATTAATTTATTCATGTCCTTAAAGTTTACATGGCACATTCTTTTATGTAAGTGGAAAGACTCATCACTATTGGCTTTAGATAGAAAGTAAGAGACTTCTCGTGATGGGGATGTTTCCTGCAAATCCATCTTGTACATGTTCCCTTTCCTAGGGGCTCTGAGCAGGATATGCTCTTGAGGAATGACCACCCGGGGCTTGAGAACAATGCACTTATGCTCAGTGAAGAGCATGTTATCTCTCTGGTCATAAAATTGAGATACACTCAAGAGATTGTATCTAAGCTCTTTAACATAGTTTACCTTCTTAATGATGAGCTTACCATTTGTGACCCTACCCCTACCTGTGATGTAACCACCTGATACACCTCCCAAAGCAACTGGCCCTCCATAAATTTTCTCAAAGTTCTAAAGCAAAGAGCCATGTCATGTGTCTTGAACAACCACTATCAATGATCCATACATTTATTTTGGTCTTTAGCTGTTCTCGCACATGAAAAAGAGTTGGTTAGTTACATTTAGAAACCCAAGCCTTGTTGGTCTTGGGCTCATCAAGATGAACTGAAGATAGTTCAATAGTTATTGATCTTATATGCAAGCTTTGAGGATCCTTGGCTATTTTTGATAAAGAAACTTCAGTCACGTGGCCTTCCTTCATCTTCCACACCATCTTTTTAAGATTAGACTTGGCCTTTAAAACATAGAAAGTTTTGATGACTTCAGAAGTTTTAGAGACTTAACCTTCGGAAGCTTTTGCATCCACTGCAGCAGACTTCAGTACTTCGAAAGCAATCCTTTCTTTCGAGACCAAATTTTCTTCTGAAGACAGTTTTCCATCTATCTTTTTCTTGTTCACCTTGGAGCTTCCAAAGGAAAGTGATTTTCCGTCTAAAGCTGTCTTCTTCTTCTTCTTCCTCTCAGAAGTATTCTTCTTGTTCATATGGATGATACTCTTAGGATTGTAGATGCAATCCTTAGCAAAGATGATGCAGCAGGCTTCTGAGGTGTAGCTTTCTCTTGGCCAACCTTCTTCTCTTAGCCAGTATGGTTTGAACTTGAACTAGGACCCTCAGTACTAGAGTCCATAGTTGAGTCTTCAATCTTCACCACTTCAAATCTAGCAGAAATAAAGACTTGTTTTTGCTAGGAATAGAAAGTGGGCTTGATCTCTTGAGCTTTCTTCCATTCTCTTTTGGCTGCCTTGATCAAATTCTTCCTAGCTGACTTGGCCATCCTTGGTTCTTTCTTCTCTCCAGAAGCATAGTGACCCTTCTTAGGATGATCCTCCTTACTCACTTCTGGTTCATCCATCACTATCTCCTCTTTATCTTCATCCTCTTCTTGGATAGGATCAATGAGGGGCAGCTCATCTTGACTAGTTTCACACCTTGGAGATCTTACAAATAGTAATATGTGTGGAGGAGCTATCTCACTTGAACCTAGTCCCTGCCTATTTTGATAACAAATCTTTGTAGAATCTCTTGGCTCTATGAGTGAGAAAAGCCATTTGCTGGACTATATCCATATACTCCAGGTCATCTAGATGGATACAATCCAAGTTTCAAGAGTGAAGAGAAAGTTGCCACAACTTTCATCAACAGACACAAAGACTTGAGATGAGCTTGTCTCTTGGAATGGGCATCCTTGGATGTAGCTCTCCCTTGGTGTCTTCGGGTAGGTGATGAAAGGGCCCTTTTGTGAGTTGTTAGGGTAGTAGATAAGATGATGCTGTGGTTCTCTACAATCCCTTTAAACCACATGGAGGGCTGAACTCTGTTGATTGCTGGAAGAACTGCTGGATGGATTCTACATGTTCATCTCTATCTGGTAACCACTAAGGATACCATACAACTATGTGAGAGTAAGAATGGAAAGGTTTTCAGTTCTCTTAGTGGTCACACAGTAGTAAGTCCATTGTTTGGGAAGAGAGAACATGAACATCCTTACAATGTCCCTATTTCAAGCTTAACTCTAACATCCATGAGAGTATCTACAATCTTAACATACCTAAAGTATTGTTGAGTCATAGTTTCACCTGATTTGATGGTGAAATTCTCAAACTGCTGCTTCATGAGGTCCGTTGCTTTGTAGTTTTGCACTTCTTGAAGCCTCTGTATATAGAGCTAGGAAGAGCAGTTTGTAGAGCGATCATGGCCTTCTGATCTATATCAATCTTCTTCCAATCTTCCTCATAATAGTCAACCACTTCCTTTGGAATCATCCCACCTCCAGCAGTAGCTGAAGATGTGCTTGGGATGTGAGGTCCTGAGGCAACAGATCTCCAGATTTTGCTATCTTGAGACTTGATGAAGCCTTCCATTCTTTGGCACCAAGTATCAAAGCCATCAGGAGTGATCAGTGGAGATTTTGTCAGTGTACCGATTTCCATGTGAGCCTTAGTAAGAGCTATCATTTGACCTGGTAAGTGTTTTGTGAAACTGAAGGGATTTAAGATGGTGATATCTTACAATCAAGAGCCTAAATAGCTCGTTACCAATTGCAAGACCAGTACAGGGGAGTAATGTAATAGTTTCACAAGGTTGGAGAGAAACAAATACAAACACTTAACAGATCAAATAGGTAACCGGGTTATGAAACAAAGAACAAATGTATATAACACAAGCAGAACACAAGTATATGGTTTTCAAGAATGATGTATATTGCTCTCAAGTGTTTTACAATTATTACCAGGCTTAGTCCTATGGACTGTTAACTGAGATACTTTATACTAGATCCTACAGCTGGTTATACTTTAAAGGCCAGCTGGAACACTAATCTAGACAACAAAATCAATGTAAAGTTAAAAGGCTGATTGCCTTATGACTAGTGACTATAACATGCCATAGCTTACATCCTTATCAATTACAAATAGAATAGAAGTACAAAGTAGAAAGTTACATGCTGAGAGCTCTTTGGTTGCATCAGCCCGTAAGTTAACTCTTATAGTACTTTGTTACATTTAATTTCGCTAAAATTAATAATTTAGTTCTAACAAAAAAGGTGGGCAAAACGCCTTATGTAATTTGGCACAGGAACAAACCCAATGTGTTCCACCTTAAGGTACGGGGATGTAACACTTATGTTACACATAAATCTTTGAATAAAGTAGATCCCTATGGTGATATTATTGTCATCAGATACCCTAAAACAGTTGGTTACTATTTTTACAATCCTGCTGAAAACCTAGTTTCCATGAAACGTACAACTACCTTCTTAGAGATGGAAATCCTCTCATGGGGAATTATAGAAATCATGTGAATTTAAAAGAAATCTAGAAATATGTTCCCAAATCACAAGCTGGTATATTTTTTCAACAGGTAGTTGTTGACCTGAGATGATTTAAGAATCGACTATTATTCCTATCATCCTTAGAAGTATTAGAGATCAGCATGAACCCGATAGGTATATCGAAATTCATGAGAATACCAACATCCTTATGGTGTATCAGGGTCAACCTGCTAATTTTTGTAATTTGGGATTTTGAATCTAAGAGTTTGGTTTTGTTTAAAACAAAGATAAGCCTTGTGTTTACAAAATGCAAATGGAAGCTATATTACTTACTTGATCTTGTATACGGATGATATAATACTCATTGGAAACAACATACCGATTCTTAAAGATGTAAAGTCATGGTTAAGAAAATGTTTCTCAATGAAAGATCTGGCGAAGGCGAACACATTCTAGGAATAAAGATCTATAGATATAGATCAAAATAGCTTATTAGTTAAGTAAAAGTAAAAATATTAACAAGATCCTTAGATGCTTCTCAATGGAAGATTTCAAAAAACCCTTACTCATGGCACATGGAGCGATACTGAATAGTAGTCAATGTTAACAGATAGAGGAAGATAAGAAAAAGATGAAAAGAGTTCCATGTGCATTTGCAATTAGTTCTATCATGTATGCCATGTTATGTACTAGACCTGATGTATCATTTACGTTGAGTATGACTAGTAGATATCAACAGAATTGGGGTGAAAATCATTATACTTCTGTAAAGAATATCCTTAAGTACATGAAGATGAGTAAGGATATGTTTTTAATATATAGAAGAATAGAATATGAGCTATCAGTTAAGTGTTATACTGATCCTAGCTTCCAAATAGATTGAATTACAATCATGATATGTATTCACTATAAATGGTGGAGCAATATCTTGGAGAAGTTCAAAGTAGAGTATGGTTGCTCAATCCACTACATAAACAAAATACATTGTTGCATCAAATGCTGCAAAAGAGGTTGTTTGGATGAAGAAGTTCATAGCTAATCTCAAAGTTATGCCTCGTACAAAGAAACCTATTGAGATATTATGTGAAAGACTTGGTGCCATAGCTCTGATAAAGGAAGAAAGGTCAAATCATATAACAAAAAACATACTTAGGCAATTATACTACATAAGGGAAGTATTGGAACGAGGTGACATCACAATAAACAAGATTCACACATATGGGAATCTAGTGGATCGTTTTACTAAGATTATGCCTCAACCTAAACATGAGGAGCATAATGATAACACATGGCTTAGATTTGCTAGATAGTGGGTTTGATATGCAATAGTATTTGGTACTTTCAAACATTAGTAGTTACATTGAATATATATTTTGATTTAATGGTTTAAGGCTTTATAAACATATCTTTTTGTGTTTGAATTTTTGTATGTTTAACAATTCTTGAATATTGTATTCTAAATATCTGTAGTCAATGGCATTCATGGGAATGAATCTGAAGTAAGACTATATTGAATAGTTGGATACTTTATAGAGATAAAAGCTCAAAGAGTTGAGGACCAATATTCATATATATTCATAAGAACCTTTGAATGTGGTATTATTAATCTATATCTATCTTTCGACCCGAGGCATACATTTGAACTAACTATGAGTTGTGAATCCAAGGATCGAAACAGAAATTATCAATTTGATTTAGCAAATAAAGATTGCGGAATTATCAATACTTGTTGTTTAATTAATTGTTTATAAAATTGAAATCGACGAAGAACAGATGAAACAAATTGAAAACAGAATAAAATAATGCACCAAAAAGATTTTTTTCAATTGATTTTCATTGACAATAAATCAATTACAATGACATTGATGCTTGGAAGATATGATAATCTCCTATGATGTTCTTCGTGTTCTTGTGATTGCTATGTTGCTATTTTGATGGATTGATCGATTGATATCGTTCCCCTGAATATATGAATCTCTACTTGTGTATTGATATCTCTCATCTCTTCCTAAATGAGTGCTCCCATGCCTTATATTTATAGGCAGAAGGATTCATTTTAAAAATTACAAAGATCTTCTTGATATGACGTGGAATATTCGCTTCTGACAGATTGACTTGTTGACTTTGTGTTGAATACTTGATGATATGAGATAATACAAGTATTTTGTTTTTCTGTAGGAGTTGAACTTCCGTAGGAGTTGATTCTTTGTTCTTGAACATGATCCTCAGGAGCAAACTTCCTTCTTCCGTAGTAGCATCAACTTGATCTCTGAACTTGTCTTCAGTAGATGTGCTTGTGTTTTCGCAGGAGATCCACTGATGCATATTGACTTGTTCATTTATGCTCCGTAGAACATCTACGAAAGAACAAATTTGTTCATCCGCAGATAGTTCTTGCACTTGGTCAATTTTCAAAATTGACTAAGTATGATGTTTCCTGCAATTACATAAAATCAACAAAAATAATATTTGGGTTAACATATATATCTTGCATTACATAATGATAAAGAATTACAGATGTTCATTACAAGAGATTACAAATCTTCTAAACCTATACAAAAGATCTAGACCTAACAATACTCCCTCTTAGGTTTAGATTCTTTTAATTACCTGTTCAGATCTTTCAATTCTTGAACTCTTACCAAAATCTTTGTGTTGAAATATCCAACAGCATCCTTTTGGTCTTGGTATGGATACCCAATCTTCATTTTTCACATTTTCTTCAATGTTTTAAAATTCAGCCCAAGAATGTCTTCTTCTGTGGTCAGTGTCGCCACTACACTGTTTTAAGACACCACTTCCAACTTATCTTGCTCTGACATTCTAAGCTCAGTAATTGATGGGATTTCAGATCCTATGAGCTGACCTGCCTCAAATCTTCTTCTCTTGTGTGCTTTGGCATGCAGCTTGTCTATGACTTGAATGATGTGCACATATAAGCATATGTCACTTTGAGCTTCTTTGTCATTCAACTTTGGGAAATATTTATCATGCAGATAAGATGTGTAACTTGGATGTAGCTGTTTAATCACCAATGGATCAAATAATCTTATGCTTGGGGCTTTCTTATGAGGATCATTCCTTTGTAGCACTAGTTCTTTTGTTCTTTCTACATATCCCCATTCAGTAATGGGATATGAGAACTGATTTCCTTCAATTGTTTTGATTGATGCATCATCCTTGTCTGCATGTCCAATTCTTCTCAGAAATTCATCATCAACAAGTTTTGAAGAACTGGAATGAGATCTTTTATGACTTTGTTTTCTTCTTTTGTGATCTGCATCCTCTCTTTTGGCTTCTTTCAGCATATCTCCCTTAAACTTATTTCTCAGTTTTGCAATCAGAACAGAAAAATCTCTTCCCCTTGGACTGATTGGGTAGTTGGTGATTGGCATGTTTTGTAAAGTAGAAAGGTCTGCATCTGGGAGTGTAAGAAGGGTCTCCATCCATGGAAAGTATTGAACCATCCCAGATGCCCTTTTAATTGTAGCATAATCCCACTCTTGATCAACTTCCAAGCCATAATCTTGTTGTCTGCTACTGATCTTGGTGTAGTCATCTGATCAAACAGTTGGATCAGGGTTATTTTCTATTCGGTTATTTCCATCATGGCTGTTCTTAGGGGCCAGACTTTGTTGGGGATTACATCCCTCGGCTCCCTGATCAGTTTCTCTCTACTTCTGTACATATCTTTGCTTTCAACTACTATTGGCTCAGCAGGAGATTGTTTTGATTGTTTTTAAGCTGGATTGGGTGCTCCGATTCTAAATCTTACTCCAGTTTCTAGTTCAACCTTTATCACATAATCCATCATTGCTCTTAGCTCACCCACTGTTCTTTCCTTTAGTTCATCTGACCTATAATTATGACTCTGCAGCCAGCAAATCATATTATACTTGGTAAGCTGTTTGGTTTCACAGTGACCTAAATCATTCTTTATCTTCTCAATTGCTTTGTACTTTATGAAGGTTTCACAGTTTCATATTGGAAGCATTAATCTGGCAGCATCAAACTCCTTTAGTACTTGTATCATCTCATCCATGTTCATCTTGTCTACCATGTCATATGGAAAGCCATTATTGATTACGTCCATGAACATAGATGATTGGGATCTTTCCTCAAAGATGTCATTATTAGATAACAAGTCACCTTCCCTTTCTTCTTCATCAGACTTATGAGTCTCATTTTTTGTTAAATCTACCCACTCAGCATCACTTTCTTCTTTAATGTTTTCTTGAATTTGCGAGTTGAAAGATCAACTAATTGAGTGTGTTCAGGAGACATGTCTTTTGATTTCTTTGGGGTATTCTCAATTACCATAGCTTCATCTTTAATTCTTCCCAAATACTTTCTTTTCCTGTTGTATTTGATTGTGGTTCTTTTGCTTTCAACAGGGAAATGTCAACAGTTTCTTTGATTTGTTCTTTATGCACACTTACTTCCTTTTCAGTCACCTTCTTTTTTAAGACTTCTATCTCTTCATTTGTAGCTTTTAGCAGATCTAACTGCTTAGAGATAGTTTTCATTGCATTGTTGAGCTCAGTCAAGACTTTCTCTTTCTCTTGTTTTTCTTTCTCAGCAGTCTCACAGGACTCAGTCACAAGCTGATCCATAGTATCAATTACTACATTGTTGGTTTCTATCTCTTCTCTTAGCTTCTTGATTGTTACTTCTAGAGATGCAATAGTTTCATCTTTCTCTTTCATCTCTTTTTTGAGTTTTCTCAATTTCTCCAGCTTTTGATTGCTTTTGATGATTAGATTGTTGTATTTAGCAACAAGAAAACTTTTGCTCACATTTATCTCCTCGTCTCTTAAATCATTTTCATCATAAGCAGTGATGTCAACAAAATGATTATCACTCTCATCTAGCTGTTCAACCTTTTGTTCATTCTCCCCCTCAACTTCTAGACATATTTCTTTTGTGGCACCATCCATAACTTCATCAAGCTCATCATCATTAATATTCACTTTTTCAGTGAGAGTTGGGCTTTCAGTAGGTGAGGTTGGTGTAGCAGATAGGGGTGAGGAAGTTGGTTGTGTTGTTGGATGAAAAGGTGTTTGATTAAGAATGGGTGAGATAGGTTCTGTGGCAGCAGTGTTTAATGATGATTGAGATTGGGAAGTTGAGAAAGGTTGAATATGCACACTGGATGGTGAGTTCAGTTGAGCTGGTGGAGTTTTTGGTAAGTCTATCACAAGTGTTGGCGGTAGAGACTGTGGTTTTTGTTATGGTGATAGGTGTGATGGTGATTGTCGAAAGTCATCAAGTATGAATACTTCTATTTCAGCAGTATTCTGAGATGTATGGGAATAGGAAGGAGACAAGGGTTGTTGTTATGGTGGTTCAGGGGATTCTGCTAGAGGTGTTTGTTGTTGTTGTTGTTCAAGATGTAGGAGTTATTGAGGAATATCAGCATTCTCATCAATCACATATGCGAACATCTACATTTCTTCACCTTGGTATTGTCCACTTAACTTGCTAAGCACAGATCTTTCAAGGTGAGCTTGAACAAAGACTCCACCTTCTCTATCAATGTTGGGCATTAACTCATTTATGATCAGCTGAATAAACCTGGGAAACATGTACATCTTGTCTTCTTTTTGCACCCTTATATGGTCACATAAGCATCCAAGGATGCATTTAGCATAGTTATATGTTCTCCCTTCAAACACACCAATGATCCTAGAAGAGATGTGCCTTAAAACCTATCCAAACCAGACTTTCTGTTTGACATACACTTTAAGTATGTGTGACACAATAATCTGTAGGGCTTGCACAACCTCCCCTTTTTGATTTCACCATTTCGGTAATCTCCATCATAACCCACTAAATGAAAAATTCTTTGGATGTACTCATGGTCGAACACATCTGGGTTACCCTCTTCTTCTTCACCAAACTCTAACACCCTCCTGATAGTTTGTTCATCCATCCTCAACTCTTCATTTCTTATTGTTGCAAAAATCACCCTTTCATCATTCTCCTCTTCAATCCTGGCTGTGTGCCAAAAATCTATCATATGCGATTGATAGATGACTGGGTCCGCAGATACTACATAGAAAATCCTTGATCTTCTTAGATAGTTAATAATTTCCCTACATCCCTCTGGTGCTGGATCGTCTGGATTCAGAAAGGCACAAACGTTATGATCTTTTGCAAATCTGTTGGCCATATTGATGATGTTGTTTGAGTGATGATTTAGGTGTGGATTGTTGTGTGGAGTGAAAAATTTGAATGTTTGTGGATAGAGGGGTTTATGATATGAGCGTTTTTCTAGGTCTGAAAAAGGGTTTCTGAAAAAGTGAATACAAATGACAACGATCAGGTTATCATTTATACTTGCTTAGAAAATTTAAATCCTTTTATTTAATGATGTAGGGCCCTTAACCCTTATTACCCTTCCATGGTTATCCACAAGTTAAGTCTTCCGCTGAACATCTACGGAAAGCAAAAATTTTTATCCGCAACAGGTTAAGTCTTCCGCAGAACATCTCCGAAAGGCAAAACTTGTTTTTGTTGTTTTATCCTTAACTTAATTCTTCCGCAAAACATCTACGAAAGACAAAAATTGTTATGGTTTTGCTGTTTTATCCGTAGGGTACCAATCTACGGAGATTCAATTTTCGTCTTTTTGCTATATGATCTTAACATCATGTTGTGAGATCATTTGTTGTTATCTATTGGACCTTGTTGACTCTGTTTCATGGCAAATGTGCAAAATTGATTTAGTTAAAAACTTCAGATATCCTGCAGCCAAGTTAGTGCTCAAGTTCCAATTTTCTTCATGTAAAAATGTTAAACTCATTTTTCATGCTGATGACTACTCCCCCTAAATTTGTGATTAATCATGAAATTATGCATTTATCAGAAATTTATATAGAGAATAGCATGAAAAGCAATTATCTGTCAATCTTATTAGCAAATAAAAGAACAAAAACAAAATCTTTTTATATTTTTGTTTATAGGTAGAAACTTAAATATATTTACTTCATGAAACATTTTTGTTTGATGATAGTAGACAGAGATCTAGTGCTGATTGCAAGTATTATGATCCATATAAATTCAAGAAAGAGTATAGTTTCAACTTGTCATGCTGTTTATCATGTTTTAGTATTGATTAAAGATAGAAAAATATGGACTCCTCATTCAATTCACATTAGAGTTTGATCTCCATTTATGAGTCAATTTATCACTTTTTCACACTTAAAACTTGTTTCTTAAGTTATAAGCTCTATCTTAAGATTTCTTTGAAATCTTATTAATGTTGATATGATATTTGAAGCTCTTTGAGATAATATACAATTGATCACATTGGATTCTTTTAGAGCTGTTCCTTTTTGGAACTTTTTGATGATCAGCATCAGGACACCAGGTCTTTACTTACGTAAAACAGAGGTGCCTGTAAACCCAGGTCTTTGTTTACACAAAACAAAGGGTTCATGATGCGCAAAGATAGAGGTTATAAAGTATCACAACATAGTGTGCTTAGGTGATTAAGCTGATCATAGCAGGATAAGACTTACTTGCTTGTTCTTCAAAATAGAATTGTCCACAATTAGTCACCTTGGCATTATGTTATGCATGAACTTGTATGTTTTCCAATCAAGCTGAACCTACTCACATATCAAATCACATCTAATCAGTCTTTATTGTGTGATAAAATTCAAGAAAGTAAGCAAAGGTATAGTGTACTATCATTTCCCATAATATGAAATGCTTTTTCAAGAAAAACATATTAATAAGACAATATTTTTTGGATTTTTATTTGTTTTATAGATGGTTTTGGCTTTTTCATATATTGAATTTGACAGACAGAACATGCTTTTCTTTGTGATGAAGACTAATCTAAGTTGATCATGCCTAAAGACTCAATCAAAAAATTAAATCTAACTGAATCAAAGGCTTTAGTGAAGAAATCAGCAAGTTGATTTGTTGTATCCACTTTGATCAACTTGATTAAACCTTTTTTTGAGCTGTCTCTCAAAAAATGGTATATGATTTCAATATGTTTTGTTTTACTATGTTGCACTGGATTAGCAGTTATGAACATAGCAGCTGAGTTATCTATGTGAATTGGTGTGTGAAGAAAATTATAACCATAATCAAGTAGTTGGTTTTGCAACCATAAAACTTGAGAGCAACCAGTTGAAGCATCTATCTACTCAGCCTCAGCTGTTGATACTAAAACATTTGTTTGCTTTTTGCACTGCCAAGAAACTAGTCTTGGTCCTATAAATTGATAACCACTAGTTGTTGATTTTCTATTGTTGTTGCAGCCTCCAAAGTCACTATCAGAATATGAGTAGAGGTTGAAATCTCCTTCTTTGGGACACCAAAGCCCAAGAGCTGGCTTCCCTTTGAGGTATCTGAAAATCCTCTTCACTGCATTCATATGTGACTCCTTGGGGTCTGATTGATACCTAGCACAATCACACACAGCAAGCATTATGTCAGGTCTGCTGGCAGTTAAGTAAATTAATGATCCTATCATAGATCTATATAATCTTTTATCAACTGACTTCCCTTTAGGATCAGGTACAATCTTATCTATTGTTGATGCAGGTGTTTTGCATGAAGAAGAATCAGCAAGGTTGTACTTCTTCAAGATTTGATTCACAAACTTTTCCTGATTGATGAAAATGCCATCTGATTTCTGATGAACTTGCAAACTAAGGAAGAATGTTAATTCTCCCATGGAACTCATTTGGAACTCAGATTTCATCAAAGATTCAAAGTCATCACACAATCTCTTGTTTGTCGATCCAAATATGATATCATCCACATAGATTTTGACAATCAAGAGGTCTTGATATTCATGTTTGAGGAAGAGAGTCTGATCAATTGTTCCCCTTTTGTAACCATGCTTGAGCAAGAAAGATGACAATGTTTCATACCACTTTCTTGGTGCCTGATAAAGACCATACAAAGCTTTGTCATGCTTGTATACCCTATATGGGTAATCAAGATCTTCAAAGCCTGGAGGTTGGATAACATAGACTTCTTCATCAATTTTACCATATAAGAAGGTCATTTTACATCCATTTGGTAAACTGTGAACTTATGTGAAGCATAGGCAAGAAAGACTCTAATAGCTTCAATCCTGGCAACTGGGGCAAAGACTTCATGATAGTCTATCCCTTCTTCTTGAGTATAGCCTTGTGCTATCTGTCTTGCTTTGTTATTGATGATGATGCCTCTGCCATCTAGTTTGTTCTTGAAAATCCACCTTGTACCAATAGGATATTGGCCTTCAGGAAGATCAACTTGATTCCAAACTTTCTACTTTCTGAATTGCTAAAGTTCTTCTTGCATTGCTTTAATCCAGCTGTTGTCTTTCAATGCTGTAGTTATGTTGGGTGGAACCACTTATGAAAGAAAACAGGAGAATTGACAAATATTGGCAGCTCCCCCTTGACTTCTTGTGGTTCTTTCATTAAGATCGCCAATAATGTTTTCTATTGGATGATACTTATGAATTCTTGTTGTTGGAATTGATTCAACTGGAATTGATGATTCCAAGTTGGTGATGTTGGTTGATGGAGATGGATCCAACTGAGATGGGGAATCAACAAAGTGATCAAAACTCTCATCATTTTGGTTTTCTGATGATGAATGAATTCCATCTTCATGATTTTGTGTTTCCGTAGATGTAGGTATAACTTTCGTAGCAGTTACAGGAACAACAACGAATGTTGTAGTTTGTTGATCTGTAGATGTGAATGTTGTTGGAATGTTTTCTGATGAATTGGTAACTTCAGATGAAGGAAAAGAATCATCTCCGGAAGTAGAAATATCTACAAATGTAGAAGGAACTTCTGCGGATGCATTGTCAACTTCTGAAGTTGAATTTCCATTTGCAACAAAATTTTTATTGCTTGTTTGAGATGAAGGGCCTGGATCAGCAACACTTAAAGTGTGTGAATGAAATAATCTTGGAGGATCAGCAGTCGGTGGCACTTCACTCAAACTTGGAGGTACATAAGGATAACATGTATCCATAGGACCTGCAACATTTAAATAACCAGAGTTAAATGAATTTGTTAATGCATCTATATCAAGCAACCAAGATGATCCTTTTACAGATTTTAGAAATAAGGATTCATCAAATGATATATTAGGTGTTTCCTCCACAATGTTGTGAAGTGAAATGTACACTCTATATGATTTAGATGTTGATGAGTAACCAACAAAGAAACCATCATAGGCTTTTTCATCAAACTTTCCTAATTGATCTTTGGTGTTTAAAATAGACACATGACACCCAAAAGCTCTAAGATAGCCTATAAAAGGTTTACTTTTAAACAAAAGTCCATAAGGTGTTTTATTATGTTCTTTGACAAATAAAGTTCTGTTCTGAACATTGCATGTTGTGTTCACTGCTTCTGCCCAAAATGTGATCGGCAACTGTGAATCAACTATCATTGTTGTTGTTGCTTCAATTAGAGTCCTGTTTCTTCTTTCAGCAACTCTATTTTGTTATGGAGTTCTTGGTGCATTGAATTGTCTGGCTATGCCTTTGTTCCTGCAAAAGGAATCTAAAATATGATTAACAAATTCAGATCCATTATCACTTGTTAAGATTTTGATCTTTAAATCATGTTGATTTTCAATCTTAGTGATAAACTCCATTACTGTTTATGATGTTTCACTTTTATGTTTTAAGAAAACGACCCATGTGAATCTAGTGAAATCATCAACAATCACCAAACAATATTGCCTTTTACCAATGCTCAACACATTGGTTGGACCAAAAAGATCCATGTGCAGCAGTTTAAGTGGTGTTGTGTTTGTGTTGATTGTTTTGGACTTATATGACACCCTATGTTGTTTTCCTTTATAACATGATGCACAATGATTAGAACAGGAAAATTCTTTCTTGGGAAGGCCAATGACTAAGTCATTTTTGACCAACTTGTTCATGCTCTTCATGTTTGAATGAACCATTCTTCTATGCCACAGTTGAGCTTCATCTTCTGATGACTTAGAAATTAGGCAAGTTTCGTTGCTTGTTAGAGAGGTGTTGTTCATGTCTAAAACATATGTGTTGCCTTTTCTTGGTGCTTTAAGAAGGATCCAGTTTGCTGGAATTTGAAAACCTAGCTTAAGAATGTAACAATAAGTGTTATCAAATAAAATGGTATAATTTTGATCAAAAATTTGAGATACACTTAACAAGTTGAATTGCAAATTTTCATAGAAGTTTACTTTCTCAAATTTGAGTACACCATTTGTTACCATTCCTTCACCAACAATTTTACCTCCCTTCTTATCTCCACCAAATGCTACATATGAAGCATTTTTATGTTTAAAATCATGAAGGAGAGAACAGTTTCCTGTCATATGCCTGGAACAACCACTGTTAACATACTACTTGTTGTCAGTCCTCCATGGATGTTCCTGCATAAATAATGAAATCAATTAGAAAGTAGAGCCCAAGCCTTGATGGTTTTGGGCTTGCCAGTGTTATCTAGGATTGTTACTCTATCATGAATGAGCCTAGATGTCTCAAGATTGTTTTTACACTCAATTGATTCATTACGTTATGTTTAGGGTGAGGATGATTCTATTAAGGATGAACTTGAAGCACTTTGATTTTTATT
This sequence comes from Flaveria sonorensis, assembly GCA_025506505.1. NCBI lineage: Eukaryota > Viridiplantae > Streptophyta > Magnoliopsida > Asterales > Asteraceae > Flaveria > Flaveria sonorensis. Next base: position 38,390,662 of record CM046428.1, read on the forward strand.
CTTGATCATTTCTTCTTTCACCTCTTCTTTCAGTCTCTTTTTCTTTAAACTTGATCCTGATGCTTGACTTGAAAAGGTTTCTGCATCTTTTGTCTTTGATTGAGGAACATGATTACCCTTTTCAAAGTGATCAAAGAAGGCTTCATCTTCCCGCAACACTACTTTCTTATGAGGAGTCTTGCTTTAAGATTGTTGCTTCTCCTTCTTCTTCTTTGACTTATCATTAGCAGATGTTGGTTTCTTTGTCTTTGAGATCTTCTGCTTTAGTTGCTGCTGCTTTTGCTTTAAGGCCTTTGATTTATCATTCTCAGAAGATTGTGAATCTAATTTAACATTCTTATCTTTTTTCTTTTTGTTGAAGAAGCATTCATGAGTAGAATAATTGTTTTTGCTACAGATGGCAGAGTGTTTGTTGAAGTAACAGTCAGAAGTCATATGATTGTTCATATTGCATATGGAACAATAGCTGCTAAAATAACAATCTTTTGTATTGTGGTTGTGCATATCACATCACTTGCAGTACTTTTCTTTAGCTTCACTGTCAGACTCCACTACTGTCTTTTTCTGCTTCTTCATAATTGCCACCTTCTGCTGCCTCAATTCTTTTTCAAACTTTGCAGCTGATGAGTTTTTGCCTTTTCCTGACTTGATGTCAAATGGTTCTTGTTTCTAAGGATTCACCATTCTCTGTTGTTTCTTGACTTTGTTGTCACTGGGTGATTTCGCAGATGATATCTTCTTCCGTAGATCTTCTACAGAAGTAGATGATTGTTGCTTTTGTAGTTTTTCTATGGAAGTTGAATGTTTTGGAACAGTTTTCTTCTTTTGCTTTTCTACAGATGGTTCTAAATCAACCTTTTTCTTCAGTAAGTGTTCTGCGGAAGTGATTTTCTTTTCTTCCATAGTCCTTTTTGATGATTGATGTTTTTGCCTTTCGTTGAGCTCCTGAATCCCTTCATTCAGCTGACCAATTCTGGTATAGATGGTCTTCAACAAATTTCTTTGTTTTGGGGGATAAGGTAGCTTGATCTCATCAAGAACATTGGGGATTAAAGGTTCAATTACCATATTCTTTCCCTTACCCAACCCAGCATTAGGCTCATCAAATTCATTCAAGTCATCACACTCCTTAAAGTCAAATTCTGAATCAGTTTGTTTTAAACATTCTGATTCAGATGACCCAATCTCAGGTTCTCTTATCTCAGTATCATCACCATTTACCAAATTATTAGTTTCATTTTCTGATTCAATTTTGTTACTTGATACAAAATGGTTTGACAAACTGTTTGTCATTAACTCAGATAAGGTGGTGTAGTTCTCATTTATAGGAGGTGCAACAGCATTAAAACCCAACCCATACCTGTTCTTTGATTCAATATTAGAGTTCAAGAGTTTTTCATATTTCTGAGATGATAATTGAAACTTCTGAAGTTTTACTTTAGTAGATGCATGATCAGACATTGATTTTGTTAAAGAGGTTGTCAGATGCTCAACTTGTGCTTTTAAATTATAATTTTCAGATACAAGTTTATCCAAATCCTTTTGTACGGAGGTGATTTTGACCTGATATAATCTATGTTCTCTCAAATGAGATTCATTTAAAATCATTATTTCTTTGACTTTATCAGCCAATTGTTGAGCATGGACTCTATATCTTTCAACCTCTTCAACACAAACAGGTGAACACAATCTATCCCTTACCTCTGTGGCCATGGGTGGAATTTTGTTCTCCATGTTTGCCATCAGTGCTTGATTTTCCTCCTGCACTTCCTTCTCATACATGCTCCAGTCACAAGTACCATCCTGCAAAATAATTAAACCAGTTTATTTAGTATTACTGGTACCTGCTGAAGAGCTTGTGGCTGGTGGGGATGATATTGTTAGTTGAGGTTGCTTGAAGCTTCTTTGATTTGCTTGTCTTATGTCTGTTGTTGATTGCTGATTGCTGTTGCACTCCCTTGAAAAGTGACCATACAAATTGCATTTGTAACACCTCACTTTTGATTTGTCAACACCAATTTTGGTTGTTCTTCCTGCAACAGATAGTCCCTTGTTCCTTCTCATATACATCTTGGCTCTATAAGCAATCATGGCCATTTGCCATTGCAGATCCATTTCCTCTACTTCATCAGGATGAAGCTCTTCAAGGTCTTGTTGACAGATGTGGGCAGGAGTCAAGGTACTACCCAAGTAAGCTTGAAAGCTTGAACTGAAGGCTGCAAAGGTTGCCTTCTATTCTTTTGATTCTAGAACCATAGTAATTGGTTCAGATTGGGTATTGCTTTTGTTGGTTGATGATCCTTTTGTTGCTGGACTTTTTGAATCATCAGATTTCCCTTTTGCTTTCCTATTTGAAGTGTTTTTAGAGTTTAATTTAGAGGACTTTGCAGCATAGAAACCAGTTTTCTTTTCATTATCACTCTCAACACAAGACCTTTCATCATCATCATTGGAGATGAATGCACTTCCAGCACCCTTTGTTTCTTTGAATTGATATGGTGCTATTTGTGCTTCCAAAGCTTCCACCTTTGCCACCAAAGTGTCTAACCCAATTGCCTTTAGATCAAGAGTATTCTTGAACATAGACACAGTTTGAGTCCAACTCTCTGGCAAAGTATGAAGCATCTTTTTGTTCAGTTCCTCACTACTATACTTCAATTCAAGAATGTTCATCTCAGTAACAAGTTGCATAAATCTATGGACTTAATTCACCCACAATATGATGAAAAGTCTCATACTGTGAACGAAGAGTATCCTTTCTGATGCTTCTAATCTCATCACTTCCTTCACACAAAATGTAAAGAATTTTCCATAATGAGTTTGATGTTTTGTATGCTTCACACCTGATCAAGAGTGTTGGACCCTGAAAGGATCATACATGCCAATTCATGAAGTGGTTGAAGGTTGTTCTGGTTGGAAAACACCAAAGACCAAGAAGAAATACCGAAGACCATTCATGAAGAAATGCGGCATAAGAAACAGAAGAAAAGAACAAGTGTTGACGTATCCACATTAGTTAATGGGGATGACAATTGAACAAATGCTTACAAGTATTTGTTCATTCGCATTAACTAATGCGGACGAAGAAAAGAAATGCTTACAAGTACTTGTTCATCTGCATTAACTAATTCGGATGAACACTTAGAAATGCTGATGATATTGTACACTTAGACTAGTATTCGGATGTATAGTTGTCAGGGTAGATTAGTCATTTTCTACAGGCAATGTGTATACCTGTAAATAAAACAGTATTACCTAAGTTTGTAAGTTCTTCTTTCAACATTGATAATATTACTCATTTCAACAGTAACCCCAGCTGTCTTTGTATCTTGTTTACTCACATCATTATACAAAGCATTTATTATCATTTTCAGTATTGCATGTTCTGTGATTTGGTATTTCCACTACTTAATCACTGACTCAATCATCATATTCGATCCTAAGTTGAGTCATATCAACTGAGATTCTTATTCTCGGACCCAGTCAAAGAGGTCTTCAGGTAAAGCCATAGTAAGCATACTATAGGCCATAACGTCGATATTGACTTTCTTGGCATCATCAGGAGATAGATTTTTCAAACTTATGGGCTGATTGTTGTCATTATAATCAGGTCCTAACCTAGGTGGAATGTAAGAACCTTCAGTAATGGACACCCATAAGTCAGAATCTGTATAGTTTACGTGGTTCCTGAATCTGATTTTCCATGTTTTAAAATTAGATTTGTTCTCCAACTTTGAAGGTTGATAAGCTCCAACCGATGAATTGCTCATATTAATTAATTTTGTTAATTATCAAAATTATCAATTGATCTAATATCCTATGAATGTGAATAGACAATGCAAAAACACTAACACAAGAATAACAAATCACTGATAATATTGATACTCAAATCAACTAAGTAAAAAATCCCGTTGAATTAATGACTTTTGTTGTGAATGGACTAATTAATAACACACTCTTAATTAAATAAGAAGTTGTGATCAAAATTAGTCAAATCGCCTAATATATTCTCAGTTAATTTGAAATTAAGATGTTAGATGATGATGGGTTTTATTCAAACTTGTTTAAACAGCCTTGAGATATCACACAATAACACAAATACACGAATCGAAAGCGATTCTGATGCAAATCGAAATAAATCGAGCAATGGAACAGTGATTAATGATCGATATAACAAAGTTTTGATGATTTAATTAAACAAAAAACCAATTAAAAAAATCAAACTGATAGATTAATTGATCTAGATCAATGAGCACGAGGCTCTGATACCACCTGTGAATCCAAGGATCAAAACAGGAATTATCAGTTTGATTTAGCAAATAAAGATCGTGAAATTACCAATACTTGTTGTTTAATTAATTGTTTATGAAATTCAAATCGACGAAGAACAGATGAAACAAATTGAAAACAGAATAAAATAATGCAACAAAAAGATTGTTTTCAGTTGATTTTCATTGATAATGAATCGATTACAATGATATTGATGCTTGGAAGATATGATAATCTCCTATGATGTTCTTCGTGTTCTTATGATTGCTATGTTGCTATTTTGATGGATTGATTGATTGATATCGTTTCTATGAATATATGAATCTCTATTTGTGTATCGATATCTCTCCATCTCCTCCTAAATGAGTGCACCCATGCCATATATTTATAGGCAGAAGGATTCACTTTAAAAATTACAAAGATCTTCTTAATGTGACGTGGATTATTTGCTTCTGATAGATTGACTTGTTGACTTTGTGTTGAATATTTGATGATATGAGATCATACAAGTATTTTGTTCTTTCGTAGAAGTTGAACTTCCGTAGGAGTTGATTCTTTGTTCTCGAACATGTTCCTCAGGAGCAAACTTCCTTCTTCCGCAGCAGCATCAACTTGATCTCTAAACTTGTTCTTCAGTAGATGTGCTTGTGCTTCCGCAGGAGATCCACTGATGCACATTGACTTGTTCATTTATGCTCCGTAGAACATTTACGGAAGAACAAACTTGTTCATCCGCAAATACTTCTTGCACTTGGTCAATTTTCAAAATTGACTAAGTATGATGTTTCCTGCAATTACATAAAATCAACACAAATAACAGGTTAACATATATATCTTGCATTAGATAATGATAAAGAATTATAAATGTTCATTATAAGAGATTACAAATCATCTAAACCTATACAAAAGATCTAGACCTAACATGAGTAAAGATTGTTCTTTCATCTTATCTAACAATGTTCCACAAAAGGCAGTTATAAGATAATTGGTTGGGAAAAAACTCGAGGTAAATTGGGAGTTTTATGTGATCAAAAGAACTTTGTGCTCCTATTAAAATTAGGAGTTGCACATTCTAGTGCCTTTGTTAAAATTGAACCGCTATAAAACACGCGAACAATGCTCAAACTAAGAGTATTTTGTTAGACCACTTTGAATTAGCGACAAGAACAAGAACGAATGACAATATATAGGAATTAAAAAAGATCTATGTCTTATGTTCAACAAATGTCATACAGAAATGGTAAATAGATAAGGTTGCCATGAATATGGTACTTAGTTATGTAAAGACGTACTTGAACACAAGGAATAAGTTGATTGCTGTAAAATGTCATACCTTGCTATGGGCAGTGAGATCTAGCTAGACATCCACCACTGTCTATATTGAGGCAATTAATCGATGAATCATTCAATGGGAGTCTGTGGATATTAGATGTCCAATCATCTATAAATATCAACGTTGCTATCAAGGTACGATCTAAAGAGTTACATGTAAGGCCCTGTTTCCAGGCAACCTCACAGTTGGATTTGGACATCAGAAAAACAAGTTCTTGAACCCAAAATTTTATTTATATATGCAGAGGAAAGTAAGACATTGTTATAATTCAATGATTACATCATAAAATATAACTTTAACTATCTATGATTGAACTATGCAAGGATGCCAGTCTCGACCATATGCCAGGTAATTTCCAATCAATGCCAAGCTCACCTATTATTTTGGTAGCATATCTGTCAATCTTATTTGCATACAAAATTCAACGATGGTGAGTGAGCTCTAAGTTTACGTTATCAAATTACTATAACCGAACTTTATCGAAAACATACATTCTTATACTATAACCATACATAACATTATATCATTTTTTTTCTTTATCAGTTACATTAACTTTACTTTATCTTTATTTCATGATTACTTTATCATTACTTTATCATTACTTTAACTTTACTTTATTATTACTTTATTTTCACTTTATCTTTACTTTATTATTACATTATCTTTACTTTATCATGAGCCTGTACTTCGTACAGCACTCCTTTAGCCATTGCTCATGTAAAGCATGAGACTTTACTGTCGTTTGCCATTACGCAAGACTCTTGTCTTGCTTGCAACACATGCAAGACTTCTGTTGCTTGCCATTACACAAGACTCCTAAGTCGACGCTTGAAATACATCAAAACCTCTATGCTTGCAAGACTTCTTTAGCATACTTTAACGTTTCCCCAACTGTGCTTTAACAGATAACTATTCTTGAATTATTATTCAAGTTCTTTAACATGTGAACTATATTATGTTTACTTTATTCTTTAACAGTAGTAATACGTATATCTTTATTTAGCTATAGGCTCTTTATTTATAAAATCATTAATGCACACTATACAATGACATCATACACGAATCAACTATAAGGGAAAAAACCATCATGCGAGCACATCAACTCGCGAGATAACTTTATCACACACGACTACATATCACGCAAGAACTTCACCACTCGCATATCCATAAGTCGCGTGAGAACTATCCTAGCGTGATAACTTGGCATACAAGTTTCCTTTTTCGAGCGAGAACTATCAAATTAGCCACACAATACGAGAACTATACCAATCACGTGATAACTATGCGGCTGATTGAAACTTAGACCCAAGTTATCTATTCTTACGTTATTTTAAGGCCCAAATACATTCTATACCAATCAAAACTATTATACTTTATCAAAACATTCATTAAGGTTTGCATATTAGCCCTAAATCATGGAAGACATGTAAAAAGAGGGGTCTAGAATTGACCTTATGATATTTGCACAATAACAACTCTAAATCGAGAGTTTTTCGATTATGAGCTACATAATCATGCACTAATATAATTACCAATCATTCTTAAAGGCATAAATACACCAAACGTCATTGAATACATACCTTAAACACCAATTCGCATGACTTTCTCTCTTTCTAAACTTAGTAGTAGTACTATTCGCATGAAGTGGAGAAAATTGGGTGCTGTAGCCTATTTATAGGGTTTCACTCCTTCGCAGGTGTTCTTGCGCGAGAACTCTTAGTCACGCGAGAACCCCCTTTCCACACTAGAACTTTGGTTTTCTTTGAAAAATTCAGGGTGTTACACTTTATTGAGGCAATTAGTCGATGAATCATTTAATGGGAGTGAGATGTAGCTAGACGTCCACCAATGTCTATATTGAGGCAATTATTTGATGAATCATTCAATGGGAGTCTGTTAGATATTAAATGTCCAATCATCGTTAAATATTAATGTTGTTATCAAGGTACGATCTAAAGAGTTACACTTTAGACTACAATAAAAGAATAACGTCTGATTGTTACATGTAATAGTTCACTAAACGCCTAATAAATTAACGGTGTTTGAATTATATAGAGAAGTAATCAATAATTAATTACTTTAAGAAACAATAATTAAAATAATTTAACGGTTTCAAGTTTAATAGTTAAACGTTTAAACATGTATGTGTTTGTTTAATTAAATATTAATTAATAAACCATAAGGGTTCTTGAAAATTAGTTGTTAATTGCCAAGATTATTAAACATTAGTTAACGGGGGCATAAAATGTAGATGTTACAAATATAGATAGGAGATTAGGGTTAACCATATCCCTTAACTCCATATAGTTGTCGTAGCCCCTGGCCATGTTTCGATCGCAACTAACAACACAATGTCTTTGTAACGGATTTTCATTCCTCGGTTCAAACATTGCAAAATTTGGATCCGTTTCATGAATCCGTCAAATAGCGAGACGTTGTTGATTCCTAAGTATAAAGCTTTTGGTTTGCTTGTTAAAGGTATAAGCCTTATATGCCTTATGGTAGTGTTTTTACTTTTTTTAATCGTGTGTAATTGGATGCCTGATTTGAGTATTGATTTTAAATCAATAAACATGAAGAAGACTTCCATGTCTAAGTGACAAAAAGTTTTCAATTCTACTTTAAAATCACGACTTTGATAGTTAAAATCGATGCACGATACAAACAGAGGATGCTGAGCTTTGGCAATTTTTGCTGCTTCTCTTACATTTTCAGGCTCTGTATTTTATCATATCTAAAAAGTAGCTTCACTTTCTCCACCTTTTGAAGATTCTATCTTAAGTCCAACTAAAAATGAGATCACTATCATAGTTCTTATGTATCAAGAAGATGGATTTGATCATAAAATCATCTCCTTGGGCTTGAGCTACCATTTTATCTTTCCTTCTTCTAAAATTCACTTTCTCCTAAAATTCATTTATGGTGGACTCTCCTAAAATTCACTTTCTCCATAGAAATCCTTAGGTAATTAATATTCACCTTCTATCTTTCCTTCTTCCAGTTCTTCAACATTTGATTGTTTAGAAGATAATATCAAAATAGCCTTCTCATGTTCTTTGGGAAAAGTAACTAATATTTCTAACTCTCGATCATCTTTTTTTGTCTTCTTTTTAGATCATTCTGCTCTTAATTGTTCCTCTATCATTAGCTTTTTTCTATTTCAGCTGTTGATAACTTTACATTTATAGAATACATGATACTGGTGAGTCTTTGATAAGATATAGACGATGATAGCTTCATCAATCTTTCTTTTCATCAGTTTATCCACTTCTTTTTTCTATAGTCTATGTTTCACCTATATTGACTTGGCTAACATCATAAGCACTTTCTCAATATTTTCTTTCTTTTCAATTTCTTCAGCAGTTTTAGATATAAAAAGATTCTACTCTTTTGTCGATAATGATGCTAGAATAATGTTCATTAAACTCATAGGATAAATAGAGATAAACATATATAAGAATTGATCACTAAGTGAAGTAAATTTGAGATTCTTTGGTATATCCTCATCATAAATTGTCTCATCTACAATGATCTTCATGCCATAGTTAACGGTAGAAGTAGTAAGATCAATCATAATCATCTCATCATTTGGCTCTATGACATGTGGTCTAATGTACACAACCATAATAGATTAAGCTCTTATGCTATTGGCTAATGATTTCTTTACATTTCTTGATTCATCAACATCATTGTCACTTCCATCTTTACCATCTTTTTTCTCACCATCTTTCTTATCCTTAAATTTTTCTCTCCATTTCATTCATCCTCATCCTTAGCTGACTCAAACTGTGCCAAAATATATGAGAATTCAGGCAAGGCATCATTCTCATACTTCACTTTGAGTTATGGTATATTGTTTCTTGAACTTCAATCTAATAAGTTTACAATAACTTCTGACAGTCAATCATTGACCTCAACTTTGTGTTTTTTCTTAGATTACTTCGAATTGAGCATCCAAAGCATCATATTATGACTCTATTCACTCCTTTGATTCTTGATGGTCTTGACAAGTAGTTCAGTCACTTTCCCTTTCTTTTGAGCTTTTTCTCAATCTATCTAATCAGTAAAGCTTGTATCTGTCTTATCTTCTCAAGCCTCCAAATACTTATCCTCAAATTATCATTATTCTTCACTTTCTTATCCAGATTGGGGTATGGATATGGGTTGAGTAATAATAGGTGCTGTAGATGCTTGTGATGACTTCTCAAACTCTTCAAAGGGTTTGTATTATAATATTTCCTATTTGGGTGAAACCTTTTTCTCCATATAAAATTCCTCCTTACCATGTGATGATTTTGAACACTTTTCAGTTGAAGATGAATAGATTCACTTACTCTTAGTTCTTCTTGACAAATAGGAGCTGAGAGAGGAGGAATCGTTTAGCCTATGGTTTCATAGGGGCTTGTTGAGTAGGCTGGCAGGCTACTATGAAGATCAGCATTATACTCATCAGGTGGTGACAGTGAATCCTCAACATATACTAGAGTCAATGAAGACTCATTAGTTGTAGCAATCATTTCATGTACATGTTCTTGTTCTGGAACAATTTGTACATCATGAGTTAGTTCCTCAAATTAAACCATTAGTTTGCCAGCCACTTCTTCATAAATGGACACATTAAGGTTGATTTGCATAGGATATTCAATCGTAGCAGCGTCTAGTTGGGCTTGTGGTTCTACTAGTTATTCTTCAAGTTGTTGAAGCTTGAAAGGTAATAACCCAAAATTATTACATGAATACATGTTACCTAGATTTCTCTTCTTCAATTAAGTGCGAGTCTTTGTAGTATGATGTGTCAAACCCATGGTAGGACTTTCATGAGCAAGGTTTGGGAATGTCTCATAGAATAGGCATTGTAAAAACCTCAAGTACCAAAAGAACATGTGTCATCTACCTTCTCACACATAAGATACCATCCTATTGGAGATGTAAGCTGAGAAATTGTACTCTTTTCTGATGCACAGAGTAACAATAGCAAAGGATGTTGTTAATGAAATATCTTCCTATCAGTATTCCCATGGAATGTTTACTATTCTTTTCTTTAGCTCTTTTACTTCAACATCACCTTTATAACCCATGTTTGCAAGATCCAAAGAATAATATATTCATCAAGCTTAGTGGGTTTGTCAGTATTTTCACCAAACTAAAGGAATATTCTAACACTAGCCTTAATAATAATTTGTTGGTGATTTGGTGCAACTGTACCTAGAAAATCTTTCCTTTCCATGAACAAGAACAACAATAGTATCCGTACAATAGGTCTTACTATTACTGCATAAAGTATCTTGGTTTTTTAGATTAATTGGATCATATCTCTGAGCTCGAAACTTTCTAGACACTCGAGATCAAGAAACTAACATTATGGTTGTCTATCCATCTAAGTTGAGTCGTAGTTATCTGCATATAGTGATAAGGGTATGAGAAACATTGAGTTCTCTTGATGTTATCTTGAACTTTTTCAGTAACATAAACATTTTGATTAATTATGATTCAATATCACTTTTGTGTCAAAGGTTATTGTTTTATCTAATCTTAAAATAATTTTGACTACCCCTAGTCAAAATCTGAATTTGTACAAAAAGAACCTACTATTTATTACATTCATAATAAAAATCCTTTTATGATTATGTTTTAATCATGTAATAATTATTGTTGCTTTTGAAAAAAATTATTAATATTTATTATTACATCCTTGAAAAGACAACCACTTTTTTCAAGAGTTAATCAAAACCGATGTTCTTAAGCAACCTACTTATGTTTGGTTTTATAATCAACTCTATGATTATTTTTAAGAAAATGACTATTTTTTTTTATTTTATCTCATTTTAAGTACCAACAACTTCAAATTTCAACTAAGGTCAATCGACTTTGAATTTTCATTGTCGATTCAAATGAGAATTTCAATTGGTTGAAGTTTTGATTGATTTTAATTTTAAGAACATATAATCACCAAATAGTCAATACTCCTTTGGCTAAAAATCAATTATGGCTAGATGAAAAGTGAAAATGATACGCACAAATGACAATGTCGGTATTAAGAACACACAAATTCAATCGTGTCATTGAAATACACACTTTCTCAGTAGAACACAAAGGGAAATAAGGTCAATTGTGTTCAAAGTTTTTAATTTATAGACAAAATGGTTTGATTTTGAAATTTTAGTAAATGTTATGACATGCGAATGAACCAAATAACTCATCTATATTTGTTACTATTCATTGTAGCTAGAAATAACACAACTAAATCTAACATTGTCCCCCTAAGGCTAATTCTCTTTATTACATAAATGTAATCTTTGTGGATATTCTTTGATTTGGTGATGTTTTTGGCTTTTTGAGATTGTAAAACAAAAAAATAGATGTGTCATGAAAATGTCTGTTGTAAGATAATATCAGAGAATTATAAGGCGGATGCAGCTAAAGAAGCCAAAACAACCAAGGGTCTTCCTGCATGCATACACTGGATGTACAAGATAGAAGTGCTTTGGAAGTTTTACACTCTGGATCAGAAAATAAACTAAGTGTAAAATCTTCCAAAGCCAAAGTCCAAATCTTCCGAAGCCAAAGATGAAGTCTTCCGAAGCTTCGGAGACAAAGTCTTCCAAAGCCATTTTGCTGCGAGGACTGACTTCTTCTAAAGAAAGAGAAGACATGCTTTCTCTGATCTACTTTATATAAAACTGACACGTTTTCCGCTGCAACTCTGAAGACTGACCAACTTGTATGAGTTGGTGAAAAGTCCACGCTTTTGTAAACAGTAGAATAAGGTCTTTGTCTATAACTTCCTACTTTTGTACCTGTAAACCTTTTTATATTAGAAAAGGATGTGAGCTATGTCATGTCATAGTCACTAAGTCAAAAGGCAATCTGTCTTTTGACTCTACATTGATCTTGTTGTCTAGATTAGTGTTTCCAACTGTCTTTCTAAGTATTGACGGTTGTCGGATGTAGTATAAAGTGTCTCAGGTCCTTGTAGTTAGGATATGCTTTGTAAACACTTGTAATAGAACTTGAGAGCAATATACAACATCCTTGAAAGCCATACTTGTTTGTTCTTGTTCTTAGTTCTGTCTCACTACTTACTTGTGTTCTTAGTATCATCATACTCAAACCTAGTTCCCCATTTGAACTGTTAATTGTTCTAAACCTCTTCTCATTGTGAGACTGATTGTATTGACCACCCTTCACATAGTCCTGCAATTGGTATCAGAGCATTTTAGGCTCTTGATTGTAAGATCTCACCATCTTTAATCCTTTCACTCTCACAAAATACTTAACATATCAAATAGTAGCTATCACCAAGGCTGACATGGAAACTGGTACCATGACTAAGTCCCCACTGATCACTCCTAAAGACTTTGACACTTGGTGTTAAAGAATGGAAGGATTCATCAAGTCCCAGGACTCCAGGACATTGGGGTCAGTAGTCTTTGGACCTCATGTACCATCCACCCCTTCAGCTGCTGCTGGTGGCGGTATGATACCCAAGGAAGTGGCCAATTATTCTGATGAAGGCTGGAAGAAAATTGATATTGATCAGAAGGCCAAGACCTCCCTCCAAACTGCTCTTCCAAACTCTATCCATAGAGGATTCAAGAAGTACAAGACTGCAAAGCAACTGTGGGATGCGGTGAAGCTGATGTATGAGGGGTCCAATGAAGCTAAAGAGAACAAGAAGGACCTATTGAAGCAGCAATTTGAGAACTTCACCTTCAAAGCAGGTGAAACCATGACTCAATAGTACTTCAGGTATGTTGAGATTGTGGATACACTTGTTGATGTTGGAGTAACTTTGGAGAACAGGGATATTGTTACGAAGTTCATGTCCTCTCTTCCCAGACAATGGACACACTATTGTGTGGTCATTAAGAGGACTGAAAACCTCAAGACCCTTACTCTCACTGAGTTGTATGGCATACTCAGTGGCTACCAGATAGAGATGAATATGCAAAATTCATCTGGTAACTCCAGCATCCAACAGAGTTCAACCCTTCATGTGGTTGAAAGGGACTGCAGAGAACCACAGCACCACCTTATTTGCTACCCTGAAACCTCACAAAAGGGACCTTTCAACACCTTCCCGGAGACACCAAGGGAGAGCTACATCCCTGGAAGCCCATTCTAGGAGACAAGTTCTTCTCAAGATTTTTGTCTTCAGATGAAAGTACAGGCAACTTTCTCTTCACTCTTGAGGACCTGAACTGTATCCATCTAGATGATCTGGACTATATGGAAATAGTCTAGCAGATAACTCTTCTCACTCACAGGGCCAAGAAGTTCTACAAGAGAACTGGGAGGAAGTTTCCCAGCAATATGTCCAGTGGAAAGTTTGGGCTGGACAAAGGCAAGGTGAAGTGTTACAATTGTAACCAAATGGAACACTTTGCTAGAGAGTGCAAGGCACCTAAGTCAAATGGTGGCTAAGCACAAGCCAGGCCAAACTACACTGAAGGAGCACACCAGAATAAGAAGCCCAGGCAACATGCTGCAGTTGCTAAAGAAGGAGGCTTTGACTGGAGCTTTCAGGTGGAGGATGCTGCTCCAAACGAAGCACTTATGGCAGACCATGATGAAGTCAAGGTATTGGAACATCTCTGTACACCTGAATATATTACGAAAGTCAATAAGTACAGGTCCTATAACTTAGAGACGAGATCAGATCTTGAGTCCTTAAACATCTTAAAAGCTGGTTTCAAAAGAGCTGAAAATGATTATAAACTGAAAATAGAATATCTAGAGAAAACTATTTCAACTCTAAAGCATGAACACACCAACTACAGGACTCAGATCAAAGATCTCATCACTAAGTTAACTGAATGCTAGGTTGAGCTTGTGATCAGCTAAGCCTGGGCAGAAAAACTTGTTCTTGAAGAAGAGACCTTCAAGAACATGATATCCTCATCCCTACATGCACAAGTTTGTTATCAAAATAAGCAGGGACTGGGATCTACTGAGATAGCTCCTCCACACACTCTTTTATCTGTAAGATCTCCAAGGTGTGGAACTTGTGAAAATAAGCTTCCCCTTATAGACCCCATTACTGAAGAGGATAAGAAGGAGATAGTGAAGGATGTGTCTGAGAAGAGTGAAGAAGACCATCCTAAGAAGGGACACTATTCTCTTGAGGAGAGAGATAAAGAAGCTAGGATGACCAAGTCTCAAAGAAAGAACTTGATCATGAGAGCCAAGATAAAGGCAAAGAAGGATCAAGAAATCAAGGCCACTTTTAACTCTAAGCAGAAACAAGTGTTTATCTCTGCAGGGTTTGAAGTGGTGAAGGCTAAAGACCCAAACATGAACTCCAGTACCAAGAGTTCTAGTTCAGGTTCAAATCATCTCAGTAAGGAGAAGAAGACTGATCAGCTTTGTACCACTACTACATAGCCTGATCCATCCAACTCCAAGAGCAAGCCTCTCCCTAAGAAGCTTGATGCATCATTTGTGAAGGTGAAGATGGAGAAGGAATGTGATCAAGTTCAGTCTTTCTCTCAGAAGAAGACTCTTAGAAGGAAGCAAATGGACTGCATCATGTATGGTAGTACTTCTCATCTGGCTAATGATTGCATTTACAATCCTAAAAAAAGCATCCACATGATCAAAGAGAAAACTTCTACGAAGAAGAAGGAGAAGCAAGCTTTAGAAGGAAAATTTGTTTCCTTCGGAAGCTCCAAAGTAAAGACGAAGACAAGTGAAAACTTGTCTTCGGAAAAAAATTTGGTCTCGAAAGAAAGGAATGCTTCCGAAGTACTGAAGCATGCTGTAATGAAAGCAAGATCTACCGAAGGTCCAGTCTCTAAAACTTCAGAAGTTGTTGAAACTTCCGAGGTGTTGAAGGTCAAGTCCAATCTTCCAGAGATGGTGTGGATGATGAAGAAAGACCTGGTGACTGAAAGTTCTTCATCAACAACAACTAATGATCCTCAAAGCTTGAATATAGAATCAGTTACTATTACATTGTCTTCAGATCACTTTGAAAAGCCTAAGACCAATGAGGCTTGGGTTTCCAAGTGTAACTAACCACTTCTTTTTATGCAGGGACAGCTAAAGACCAAGGGAAATATGTGGATCATTGATAGTGGCTGTTCCAGGCACATGGCTGGCAATGGTTCATTGCTTCACAATTTTGAGAAAATTAATGGAGGATCAGTTGCTTTTGGAGGAGATGCTAGTGGTTACATTACTCGAAGGGGCATGGTCACAAATGGTAAGTTCACCATTGAGAAGGTAAACTTTGTTAAGGAGCTTGGATACAATCTACTGAGTGTATCCTAATTTTGTGATCAGAGACACAACATGCTCTTTACTGAGCATGAGTGCATTGTTCTCAAGCCCAGGGTGATCATTCCTCAAGAGCATATCCTGCTCAGAGCCAAAGGAAAGGAACTCTATCACTACTCCCCTACACTTATTACATATGGATCTTTTTGGCCCCACCAGTGTAATGAGTTTAGAAAGGACCTTATATTGTTTAGTGATCACAGATGATTTCACAGGATTCACTTGGGTCTTTTTTCTTAGAACTAAAGATAAGACTCATAAGATCTTGAAGAATTTCCTTCTGAAAATTAAGAATCAATCTGATCACAAGGTCAAGACCATAAGATGTGATCAAAGAACAAAATTTAAGAACCAAATCCTTTATACATTTTGTGATGAAAAGGGTATTACAAGACAATATAGTGCTCCCAAGACTCCTCAACAAAACGGTGTTGCTGAGAGGAGAAACAGGAAACTTATTAAGGCTGCAAGAACCATGCTGTCTGACTTTAAACTGCCCACCACCTTCTGGGCAGAGGCTGTTAACACAGCCTGCTATATGCAGAACAGAGTTTTAGTAGTCAAGACTCATGGTAAAACTCCTTATGAGCTGTGGCATAAAAGGAGACCATTCAGTGGTAAGTCATTTGGATGTCCATACACCATCTTGAATACCAAAGATCAGGTAGCCAAGTTTGCTGAAAAATCAGATGATGGACATTTTATTGGATACTCTTCTCAAGCTAAGGCTTATAGAGTATACAATCTCAGAACTAGAGTAGTTGATGAGTTAGCCAGTGTGACCTTCAACGAGCACACTCCTAGTGTGAAAGGTTCTGGTTCGGATTGACTATTTGAACTTGATTTAGTTACCAACTATTTTAACAAGTCTTGTGAGGATGTTTCAGGATCTACATGTAATATATCAACAGGTGATCCTGACCCAAGATTTGAGCTGAGAAGACCAAGCAAGAATACTACTTCAGCTCCAGTGGTGACTAACCCTACAACTGAAGATCCTGTCAGCACAAACATGACAAATTCAGCTGATACATCTGAGATGCCTTTAAATTCCAGCTCAGAGGTTCAAAACTCAGGTGAAGGAGCCTCAAATGTAGGAGGAAATGGAGGTGGTGATAGTGATCAAGAATTTCTTTATGCTGATAACCACTCCATAGAAGACAACATAAATGAGGCTTTGAAAACATCATTGGATCTTTCCAATCAGCTTGCTGTGATCCCTCAACTAAGGATCCACAAGTCACACCCCACCATAAACTTCATTGGAAATGTTGATACAGGGGTGAGAACAAGAGAACAAACCCATGATAAAAAATTTTGTCTACACTCTTGCTTCTTGTCCCAAGTAGAGCCAAAGAAAGTTAATGAGGCTTTGAAAGATGGAAACTGGGTTGAAGCAATGCAAGAGGAGCTGCTTCAATTTATAAGATAGAAGGTTTGGAGCCTATGTCCTCTTTCTTATGGGAAGACTACCATAGGAACAAGTGGGTTTTTTGGAACAAGAAAGATGATGGAGGACTTGTCATCAAGAACAAGGCAAGACTAGTTGTTCAAGGGTACACACAAGGAGAGGGAATTAATTACACAGATGTTCTTGCTCCTGTGGCAAGACTTGAAGCAGTAAGAATATTCCTGGCTTTTGCTGCATCCAAGGATTTCAAGGTCTACCAACTTGATATCAAGTGTGCTATTCTGTATGGGGTGATTGATGAAGAGGTATATGTCAAACAACCACCTGGCTTTGTAGACCAGATCATCCTGATTATGTCTGTAAGCTTGATAAAGCTCTTTATGGGCTGCACCAAGCTCCAAGAAAGTGGTATGAGACACTATCTCAGTATCTCTGTCAACATGGTTACAAGAGGGGTACTATAGATGGAACTCTCTTCATCAAAGGAATAGGGAATGACTTAATGCTAGTTCAAGTATATATGGATGACATTATCTTCAGGTCAACTAATCCAAAGCTCTATAAAGACTTTGAGAGGCTGATGAAAAATAGATTTGAAATGAGTGCCATGGGGGAACTCAATTTCTTTTGAGAAATTCAAGTGAAGCAAGTTGAAAATGGCATCTTCATAAGTCAGTCAAAGTATTTACAAGACATACTTACAAGATTTAACATGACTGATTGTAAGGTTGCTAAGACACCCATAGCCAGAAACCACTCCCTTGGACCTGATCTTGAGGGGGAGTGTGTGGATGAACATCTTTACAGGGCTATGATTGGGTCTCTTATGTACCTCATAGCCAGCAGGCCTGATATCATGTTTGCCATATGCATCTGTGCAAGATATCAAGCAAACCCCAAGATGTCATACCTGGTTACTGTCAAGAGGATTCTTAGATATCTCAAAGGTGCTCCCAATCTTGGCCTTTGGTATCCAAAGAGTTCTGACTTCAATCTGTATGCTTATACAGATAGTGACTATGGTGCCTGCAACATGACTGCAAAGTCTACATCAGGGGGATGTCAATTTCTTAGTGGAAGGATTGTCTCCTGGCAATGCAAGAAATAATCCTGTGACTCTGTATCAACTGCTAAAGCTGAATGCATTGCTGTTGTAAGCTGCTGTGCTTAAGTGCTTTGAATTCAGAATTAGATGCTAGACTATGGATTAAACTTTAAAGAGACTCCCATCCATATAGACAACAACAGTGCTATCTCTATTACAAAGAATCCTGTGCAGCACTCCAGGACCAAACACCTCAACATCAGGTATCATTTGATTAGAGATAACTTTGAGAAGGGATTAATCAAGCTAGTTAAAGTTAACACAAATGAACAATATACTGATTTGTTCACTAAAGCCTTTGATGAATAGAGATTCAAATATCTTGTATAAGCTATTGGGATGATTAACTTTGAGTAGATTTTCTTAAAACTTAAATCAACTTTATTTCTAAAACGTGTGTGTCCTAAGTTGTCTATTTTATCACCTTCATAAGCCCAGTTTATTTTGGAAGAAAAATTTTAATGATATTCCTTAGATTTTTGAAAAATTTTCAAAGCATATTTTCTTTTGGAAGATTTCTAGTTGCCTTCGGAAGAAATTTATGTCTTCAAATCAAATTACTACTTATAAGAAATTTACATTTGGAAGAAATTCTAAGAATATCTTTTGAAGCTTAAATATGCTTCTAAGTACTTGCATGTATTTGAAGGACAAATATCTTCAGAAAGCAATTAAGTCTCGGAAGATTTATTCTCTTTAGAGTAAAACTCCCAAGTCTTAATATCTTCCGAAACCAAATATGTGTCAGAAGAAAAACTCTCCAAGTATTTTTCTTCCGAAGCTAAATTTTCACAATTTTTAAGAATATCTTACGAAGCCAAATTGGCTTCGGAAGATTTTTTCTCAAACAAAAACTTCCGAAGCAAAATTATCTTCAGAAGATTTTCAACTTCCAAGAAAACTACCTTTTTAGGCACTTTTTCAGAGGTGGGACCGACATCCAGATTTCAATGTTTATCCTTTTGCTTTAACTTTGTCTCAAATCTATTTCATATATATTCTCACAATGGTTCCCCCTCTTCTCACTTTCCTCTTCATCTGCATTTCTCTAACCTAATTTCACCCATAAACCGCCTTCGTTCTTATCTTCCTTCATCGTAAAGCTACCTCAAATGGCCAACCTTGACCGTAGAAACCAACCCGATTTTTCCATGTATCTTCACAGGCAACATAATCAGGTTGCTCTGTTAGACTTTGAGAAAGATCCAAGTTTCCTAGAGGTTTGTCATTATATTTCTTTGTCCAACTACTTCACCTCCCTCACTATTGATCATCTTCTCTATGAGGATAACATGTTGGAGTTCTGGCGGTCCTGCGAAGACGTCACCATGGACGGGGAGAAGGCACTGTCTACCACAGTGCAGGGGAGGACAATCTTCATCACACCAGACACCATAAACACACATCTTCAACTAGATGAAGTAGAAGGTGACTTGTCCTTTCCCAAAGCTACAATCAACCACTCCTTTGAGCAGATGGGCTATGAGAATGACTTTTCAGTCAAGACCTTCAGGAAGGGGAAGGTCTCCTCTTAATGGAAGTACCTCCTCCATGTTGTCATAAACAGCTTATGCAACAAGCATGGAGGATGGGACCAGATTCCAGAAGACCTCTCCTTCATAGTCCATGGGATGGTTAGGGGGTCAAGCTCATGTATTCTCAATTTGTATATACCAATTTGCTTGCTAACTTAGACTCCCTAGAGTATTACATGTTCCCTAGATATGTCCAGTACATTCTCAACTGTGAACTGGGCACAAAGTTGAGGGGAACATGTAATATTCTAAAATTGGGACAGATGAAGCCCGACATCTTCAAAATAATGAGGAAGCCAACTGTTGGCTTCTCCGGGGTAGAAACAGCCCTAGTCCCAAAAATGTTTGAGCTCATTGCTCAAGGTGGCAACCTAGTAGCACCAGCTAGTGTTGAACCCACACCTTCCACTTCCCAACCACAAATACAGCCTGCAATAACCATCACCTACCAGAGAAAAACCAAACGAACCCTTGCACATACTATTCAGCTTGTGCAGGCCCCCATATCACCAACCATGCATGAGGAAGTGGACACTCGAGCTCCCACATCCCCTGTGGAGCAAACCATTCCATTTCTTAAATGATCAGTGCTGAGGTTCCTCATGCTCAGCCTGATGAACTCAAAGCCCCAACAGCCTTAAGCCTTCACTCAGAGTCTCAACACTCTAGTGAACAACCTTCTGGGGATAGTTACCATCCCCAGCCATTGGATCTCAACCAACCAATTCCTAACCTTGACTTCTATGATGATGATGACATGGGCTTCAGTGAGTACCATGAGTCTCTCTTCTCCACCCCTACTCAAGGAGAGATGAGTACCCCTGTCTCACCCATGTCTAGCCCACATCATCCACCCCCCACTATGGTGGATCTTCCTGAACCTGTTTAGGAGATCCATATGGAATAGGCTCTAACTTTAGAAAGTGATTACATCATTCAAACCTCGACCATGGCAACCCAGCCTCTTGACACTTCTCTTGAAGTTATCATGATACAGAGGAAATCCAGCCGCCAAGAACACTATGCTGGTGATGAGGAAGAAGACATTAGTCCTATTGTCTCATCCTCCCATGATTCTTCTGATAAAGATAAGGGGAGTCTGAAACTAAAGGTGCACACATTGACTAAAACTTTCACCTATTTAGTCTCTAAGATTAGTCACCTGGAATCTCAGGTGACTATCCTACAAAAAAGAGGGTCAATGACCAGCAACTTAAGATCACCGATCTCAAGGGCAAGCTAGCTGAGAGACCACTAAGAACAACTCAACTAGGTCCACAAGAACCTATGAATGTGATAGACTCAACCCCAGCTCACTTATGCAAGAAAGTGATGCTACCAAAAAGGGGAAGAAAGTCAAAACAGTCATAGAACCTGGGAGTTCTTCTCAAAGTATGGACTTAGAGGATTCACCACCCTCACTTGCAATAGTCCATACTCAGTAACCTCCTTAAGTCCATATTGATGTGGACTCACTCATATATAGCCTATTTGAGGAGGGTATACCCAGATCCATGTCTACCCCATCTCTTCTCTCTAAGAACCCAATCTTGGGATGGAGGTATGACACAGAAAGAAGGGCTCTTGTCATCTCTAGAGCTCAGGGTCAATAAGTGCAGGACCGTTATAGGGTACTTAAGCTTGCACTTAGTTAACACACTTAGGAGCATCTTAAGATCCCTTAACAATTCAAATAGGGAACTGAGAATTTTTCTAAAGATACAAGACAAACACAAGTAAGTAAAAGCAAGAGCAAGACCATAAGATAAAATTTTCAAGGAAGTTGTATATTGCTTCTCTAGTTCTATTACAAGTGTTGTACAAGTATATTTTTGAATACAAGAATGGGAGACTACTTATACTACATCCTACAACCGTCAATATGCAAAAAGACAGTTGGAAGTGACTAATCTAGACAACAAGATCAGCCTAAAGTCAAAAGGTAGATTGCCTTTTGACTAGTGACTATGACAACCCATAGCTCACTGACTTTCCTATTACAAAAAGCCAAGAAGGAACAAAAACAGAAACTTGTAGGCAAAGACCTTATCTACTTTATCATAAAGTATGGAAGTTTCACCAACTAGTGATAGCAGGTGAACTACCAGAGCATGCAGCAGAAAGTAGGTTGCTTTATGATAAAGTTGATGGAAAAGGTATCTTTTCTCTCTCTTTAGAAGAAAATCAGTCTTGTCTTTGAACAGCTTCGGAAGACTTTGTCTTGAGAGCTTCAGAAGACTTCATCTTTTACCTTTGGAAGAGTTGAGTCTTTGGCTTTAGAAGACTTTACACTTAGAATATTTTCCAAGTTAAGTGTAAAGCTTCCGCAACAGTTTCTTCTGAACTTTGGCTTCGGAAGATTTTACACTTAGCATTTTTCTTGAGTGTGTAAAACTTCCGAAGCTAGTTCACCTTTGTTCCGAAGTGCATGTTGGAAGACTTGGTTGTTTTGGTATCTTTTGGTTACATCAGCCTCTTAACTTCAGAGGTTCCTACAATAAGAGATCTTCAATTTTACAAACCTGAGTTTCTATGAGTGCATCCATATGGGTGATCTTCCACTTGTCAACCCAAGCCAAAATAGACAAGCTGAGAGATTAGCAGATTGGATTTAAGGAAGGGTGCTTGAAGAGTTCAAGATGAGATCAAAATTATATAAACAAAGGCTAGCAGGTGAGATTTTTAGTCAACTGGATATTGAGGTGGACCCTGAGATTAGCTTTGAAGGGAAAGCCTTGACTGAAGGCCCAAAAGTTGAGCCTGTGAACCTTAAGACAGGATCTCCTTCAGCACCCAGTACCCTTAGTGAGGCACTAGCTGGTGAAGGTGCTTCACATCCTCTCTTTGACCAGAGCTTGACTGCTAAAAACAAGTAATGAAGGCCAAAGCTCTCTCCACCCTGAGTTACCAAGGCCTGTGCGTGACAAAGGGAAGAGGAAAATGACTTCTAAGGAGTTAGAGGAGGAGAAGAGAGAGTGGAAGAGGAAGATAAGGGGAGAGAGTTCAGGAGGGTCCTCAGGCTTCATGCAAGCTGCTAAGCTAGGCTAAACTACCTAGGGACTAGGAACTATAACATTGATAAACTCATATCTACCCTTACTCTCACAGAGCTATATGGTATCCTTAGTGGCTACCAGATGGAGATAAACATGCAAAATCCATCAAGCAGCTCTCCTAACAATCAGTAGAGTTCAGCCCTCCGTGTGATTGAAAGGGATAGTTGAGAACCATATCATCATCTTATCTGCTACCTTGACAAATCACAAAAGGGTCCTTCATCACCTTCCCTGAGACACCAAGGGAGATCTACATCCAAGGAAGCCCATTCCAAGAGACAAGCTCTTCTCAAGCCTTTATGTCTGCTGATGAAAGTTGTGGTAACTTTCTCTTCACTCTTGAAGACTTGGATTGTATCCATCCAGATGAACTGGATTACATAGAGATAGTCCAACATATGGCTCTTCTCACTCATAGAGCCAAGAAGTTCTACAAGAGAACAACAAGGAAGTTCCCAGGCAATGTGGCCAATGGAAAGTTTAGCCTGGATAAAAGCAAGGTGAAGTGTTACAACTGTAATCAAATGGGAAACTTTGTTAGGGAGTACAAGGCACGAAGGACAAGTGGTGGCCAAGCACAATCCAGACCAAACTACACTAATGCAGCTCCAAGAACTGAGAACCCAAGCCAACCAAAACAACATGCTGCTATTGCTATTGAAGAAGGAGGTTTTGATTGGAGCTTTCACGTTGAAGATGCTTTTCCCAACCAAGCATTGATGGCTGATCATGAAGAAGACAAGGTATTAGAATATTTTTATACTCCTGAATGCATTGCTAAAGTTAATATGTACAAGTCCTACAACTTAGAAGTGAGATCTGATCTTGAGTCCTAAAATATTTTAAAAGCTGACTTCAAAATAGCAGAAAATGATTATAAACTTAAAATTGAATATTTAGAGAAAACCATTTATACTCTTAAGAATTAGCACACAAACTACAAGACTCAAATTAAAGATCTCATTACCAAGTTAACAGAATGCAGGCTGCACTTGTGATCAGCAAAGCCAAGGCAGAAAAATGTGTTCTTGTAGAGGAAACCTTTAAGAACATAATATCCCCATCCTTGCATGTAAAGATTTGTTATCAGAATAGGCAGGAACTAGGGTTAAGTGAGATAGCTCCTCCACACACACTCCTATCTTTAAGATCTTCAAGGTGTGAAACTTGTCAAGATGAGTTGCCTCCTATTGATCCTATCCAAGAGAAGGATGAATATGTAGAGGAGATAGTGAAGGATGAACTTGAAGTGAGTGACAAGGGTTATCCTAAGAAGGGACACTATTCTCTTAGAGAGAAGAAGGAACCAGGGATGACCAAGTCTACAAGGAAGAACTTGATAAGGGAAGCCAAAAGAAAATCAAAGAAAGCCTAAGAGATCAAGGCCACTTTCAATTCCAAGCAAAAACAAGTTTTTATTTCTGCTGAATTTGAAGTGGTGAAGACTGAAGACTCAACCATGGACTCTAGTATCAAGAGTCCTAGTTCATGTCCAAATTATCTTGATTAAGAGAAGAAGGATGATCAAATATGCACCACTGCTACACAGCCTGAACCATCCAGTTCCAAGAGCAAGCCTCACCCTAAGAAGCCTACTATATCATCTTTGAAGATGAAGAAAGAAGTGGAAAGAGATTAAGCACAACCTTCTACTCAGAAGAAGACTCTCAGAAGTATGCCAACTGAATGTATCATGTGTGGTAGTACTTCTCACTTTGCTAAGGATTGCAACTATAATCCCAAAAGTACTATCCATATGTCCAAGAAGAAAACTTCTAAGAAGAAGAAAAAGATAGCTTCGAAAGGAAAATCTCTTCCTTTCGGAAGCTCTAAGGTGAAGAAAAAGATAAGTGAAAACTTACCTTCGAAAGAAAATTTGGTCTCGAAAGAAAGGAATGCTTCCGAAGTACTGAAGCTTGTTTCAGTGGATGCAAAAACTTCCGAAGGACCAGTATCTAAAACATCCAAAGTCATCAAAACTTCCAAATACTGTAGGCCAAGTCTAGTGTTCCAAAGATGGTGTGGAAGATGATAGAAGGCCATGTGACTAAAATTTCTTCATCAACAACAGCAAATGATCCTCAAAGCTTGCATATAGGATTAGTTACCATTGAATTATCTTACGTTCACTTACACAAGCCCAAGACCAACAAGGCTTGGGTTTATAAGTATAACTAACCATCTCTATCTATGAAGGAACAACTAAAGACCGAGGGAAATGTATGGGTCATTAATAGTGGCTATTCTAGGCACATGACAGGAAAGGGCTCTATGCTTCAGAACTTTGAGAAAATTGATAGGGGGTCAGTTGCTTTTGGTGGAGAATCAGGTGGTTACATCACTTGAAGGGGCAGGGTTACAAATGGTAAGCTTAGCATTAAGAAGGTAAACTATGTTAAGGAGCTTGGATACAACCTATTGAGTGTATCCTAATTTTGTTATCAGAGACATAACTTGCTCTTTACTAAGCATGAGTGCATTGTTCTGAAGCCCGGGGTGATCATTTCTTAAGAGCATATCCTGCTCTAAGCCCCCAGGAAAGGGAACATGTACAAGATGAATTTGCAGTAAACATCCCTATCAGGAGAAGTTTCTTGCTTTCTATCTAAAGCAAATAGTGATGAGTCTTTCCTCCGGCATAAAAGAATGTGTCATGTAAACTTTAGAAACATGAATAAATTAATTAAGAATTATTTGGTAACTAGAATGCCAAAGAAAAAGTTTACAAGTGATGACCATTGTGTTGCATGTCTGAAAGAGAAGCAACACAAAGTGTCTCACAAGCCAAAGGAAAAGAAATCCATCACTACTCCCCTACACTTATTACATATAGATCTCTTTGGCCCCACCAGTGTAACGAGTCTAGTAAGGACCTCATATTGTTTGGTGATCACAGATGATTTCATAAGATACACTTGGGTCTTCTTACTTAGATGTGATCAATGTGATCACAAGGTTAAAATCATAAGATATGATCAAGGAACTGAATTCAAGAACCAAATCCTTGATACATTTTGTGATGAGAAGGGTATTACAAGACAATATAGTGCTCCAAGGACTCCTCAGCAAAATGGTGTTGCTGAGAGGAGAAACATGACACTTATTGAAGCTGCAAGAACCAAGTTATCTAACTCTAAACTTCCCATCACCTTCTGGGCAGAGGCAGTCAACACTACTTGCTATATGCAAAATAGAATTTTAGTAGTCAAGACTCATGGTAAGACTCCTTATAAACTATGGCACAAAAGAAGACCTTTCATTAGTTTCCTTAGATCATTTGGATGTCCTTACACCATCTTGAATACCAAGGATCAGATAGCCAAATATGCTGAGAAATCAGATGATGGACACTTTATTGGATACTCTTCCCAAGCTAAGGCTTATAGAGTATAAAATCTTAGAACTAGAGTAGTTGAGGGGTCAGCCAATCTGACCTTCAATGAGCACACACCCAGTATGAAAGGTTCTGGTCCTGATTGGCTGTTTGATCTTGATTTAGTTACCAACTGTTTTAACAAATCTTGTGAAGATGCTTTAGGATATACAGATAGCTTGTCAATAGGAGACTCTGATCCATGATTTGAGCTGAGAAGACCAAATGATCAAGCTACTTCAGCTTTAGTGGTAACAAATCTTGTAGTTGGAAATCCTATCAGCACAACCATAACAAACACTTCAGCTGATACATCTGAGGTGCTTATAAATTCCAGCATAGTGGCACAGAACTCAAATGAAGAAGTTTCCAATATAGGAGGAGATGGAAGTGGTGATAGTGATCATGAATTTCTTGATGCTGATAACCACTCCATAGAAGACAACATCAATGATGTGACACACTCATTGGATGAAGCTTCTCTTGATAAGTGTGTTGATGTGATGAATCACACATAATCTCACCAGATCTAAATTTCACTAATTTAGATCTGTCCAACCAACTTGCTGTGATTACTCAACTGAGAATCCATAAGTCACATCCCACTACAAACATCATTAGAAATGTTAATACAGGGGTGAGAACAAGAGGACAAACGCATGACAAAAATGTTTGTCTTCACTCTTGTTTCTTTTCCCAGATTGAGCCTAAGAAGATTGATGAGGCTCTAAAGGATTGAAGTTAGGTTGAAGCAATGCAGGAGGAGTTGATTTAATTCAAAAGACAAAAGGTTTGGAACCTATGTCCTCTTCCTAAAGGAAAGACCACTATAGGTACCAAGTGGATATTCATAAATAAGAAAGATGATGGGGGACTTGTCATCAACAATAAGGCAAGACTAGTTGTTCAAGCGTACACACAAGAAGAAAGGATTGACTACACAGATGTTTTTGCTTCTATAGCAAGACTTGAAGCTGTTAGGATATTCTTTTCTTTTGCTACATCCAAGGATTTGAAAGTCTACCAACTTGATGTCAAGTGTGCCTTCTTATATGGGGTGATTAATGAAGAAGTTTATGTTAAACAACCACCTAGATTTGCAGACCCAGATCATCCTGATTATGTCTACAAGCTTGACAAAGCTCTCTATGGGTTGCATCAGGCTCCAAGAAAAAGGTATGAGACACTATCACAGTACCTTTGTTAGCATGGATACAAGAGAGGTACTATTGATGGAACACTCTAATGGAATTTGGGTTTTGAACTTAGAACACAAAAACAAACCAATGAATTCCCATAAGGATCGATTTCAATCTCTCTAATATAACAACAAGTTGTTATAAAATCAATACTTATTAATCATAGTGCGGAAACCCATGATTAATGATATGATATCTATGTGTGTGTATTATTGTATGTTTGCTAGTGGTTGAATGCTTAGAAGAATAGAAAATGCTTCTTTGATTGATTATTCAAAAGCTTACAAAGGATTAGGGTATTATGCTATTTATAGCCTATACAAATAGCTATATACAATTCCAAAAATACCCTTATGTAAACTAAAATTACATAAAATCCTAAGTCTAAGTGGTCCTCTGTGGATGATTGACTATCCACTGTGAATGCTAAGTCGTCCACTATAGATGTTGAATAAGATGTCCCCTTTGTCTTGGATGCAGTCCACTGTGAACACTTGTGTGTTTTTTTCTTGATCATATCCACTGTGGAGTGTTCTTTGGACTGTTCATCAGCTATGGACATTAGTCATCCGCTGCATATGTGTTGGTCATATGCTGTAGACACTTGAACTTTTTCATCATCCGCTGCATAGACTTGATCATCTGTTGTGGATTGTAACTCATCTGCTGCCGACACTTTGCAAAATTTCTTTTATCTACAAACCTAAAAAAGAAATTTAAACAATAACTAGTGTATGTTATGAATGTTAATGATGCTAATTTGTTAGTTAATGATTGTTTGAATGTTAGAACACATTATGTTTGATTATGGCAAGCATTATCCTTTAATGTACTTGTTGAGTCCAGTAATACTCCCCCTAAGGATGATGTTGCCATCCTTTAATGTTTGCTTGTTACTGTTATATTTGTTAGTAATAATGTTTGTGTTTGTGTTTGATTTGAATGATTACATGTTTGGGTGATTGACTTATAATGTTTGATTGCATGATTGAATGTTTGTGTGATTGACTTATAATGTTTGATTGCATGATTGAATGATTTGCATGATTGAATGATGTCACCATCCTTTACCTTTGTTTGCTTGTGATAATGTGTTTGAATATGTTTAATTTGAATGATTATATGATTAACTTATGATGTATGATTACATGATTAAAAATAATTGGTTGATTATTTGTATGACTGTTTGATTGTATGATTAACTAATTATGAATGATTGGTTGATTGTATGATTAACTGATTATGTATGATTGGTTGACTACTAATTACATATATGTAATCAGTTTGCCTTGTATGTTCTGAATCATATATGTTTGCTTGTATGACTTGTTATTATATGATGGATGTTATGTTTGATGATATGATATTGATGAATGATTGATGCCTTGATGTGTTTATGGTTTGTTATGTATGGTTTTATGTTTTGTTTGTTTGAAAGGTTTGATATGTATGTTTGTTATTTTATCTATTTGATTGTTAGAAACCTTTAAGTGTGTGATGGTCTAAATTCATGATTACTCTTTGCACATTAGTGTTGCTAACCATTATGGTTACAACATGATTCCCCTTATGAACTTCAAGGTTATTGTTCTTTGAAATCCTTATGCCATTAATTCATTCTATATGTGTCAATGATTACTAATTCGTCTCAATCCTTTGCTTTAGACCAGTATTCACATATACTGTTCCTAATATTCTCAACATATGAATGAAAGAGCAGCAGTCACCCTTGCATAAGACATCTTCTATTGCAGGGAATGACATGGTCTTCAAAAATGAAACATAGGAGGGATGTAGCAGTTTAATCTCCACTGGATCAAATAGTCTGATGTCAGCTGCTTCTTTGCTTTTAAGCTTTCTTTCCAATACCTCGTCAAAGTGGTTTTCATCATAATACCACTTTGTTATTGGATGATTGTATTGGTTTCCCTTAATTTGCTTCATTATGAGATTGAGATCTGATAGTCTCAAAGGATATCCAACTCCTGATGATGTCTAGGTTGGGTTTTCACAAGTTTATCAAAGTTATTTTATCCTTACAAAATGGAAAACGCAGCGGAAATGGAATGAAAAACTTATTACAGTTAATATATATATAAACCAATTTATATATCTGTTAAAACCCGTAATGGATCGTTATATGAAAAATCATGCTTACAAACAACCATAGGGTGTTTAAAAATCTACCTCTCGAATGGGACAGAGGAAGAAGATCTTTGATCGGCAGCTTCCAAAGTAGAAAACCTCAAGCTTGTCTACCACAAGCTTCTAACAAAACACCAGGTTGCTAGGATTTTCTTCATTTGAATCGGGTTCTGTTCTTAGGTTTCCTCGACCGATTGAGAGAAAAGCTACAGGAACACCGATCTGCACCTTTGTGTGTATTGTAAGTTATCAGAGAGAGTGATTGAATGCAATCATATATTACATGTTCTATGAAACTGAATTTCAGAGTAAGAGAAAAGTGGGCGGAACCCATCCCTTTAACCCATCCGAATTTCTCTAATATACATCCGCATTAGTAAATGCAGTTGAACAAACTCTAACCGCATTTGTAAATGCGAAAGAAGGAACTTCATCCGCAATTCTCAAATGTACATCCGCATTTGCAAATGCGGATAAGTAACTCCATCAGCATTTCTAAAATACACATCCTCATTTGTATGGATGATCAGTTTCATCAGCATTTCCTTAAATCCTCATCCGCATTTACTATCCACATTTGTAAATACGGATGAAGTAATTCCTTCAGCATTTTCGCAAATGCACATCCGTATTTGCTAATGCGGATGAGGAACATTCATCCGCATTTCCTCAGTAACACATCCGTATTGGTAAATGCGGATGACTAAAAGAAATGAGGACAAAAAACTTGTATTGTTTGTTCAACCATTTGAATAACAACACAAAGTACTCTCTCTTTAGAATAAATTATCCATATAATTTATTCATAACACTAGTGCAAATATTTAGATACCCAATTTCTAAATACTTCAAGTGTCAATATTTATTTACATGATCATATCATAAAATAAATATTGTAGGTGTTTGTCTAGCTTGTTATTGGGTATGACCCGACTTGGATCATAACGTACTAGCCACATCAACTCAATATGTGTCTTGGGCAGACCGTTCGTAATAATTTCCCACTTGCACAAGATACATAGAAATATGATGCAAGCAGTAAATACCACCTAACAATGGTTTACTACCCCTAATACGTATGACGAAGTGCCATTCAATAACATCATCTTCCTCGAGTCCCTTACTTGAAATGATTTAGGTGAATCTATCATTTATCCTTTTGTTACAGATGTCATGTTAAATCCAGAGACACAGAATGATCAATCTCTGTTGATTTAACTTAATCAGGCCTTAGACATCATACTCTCAATAAATAAAAGGAACAAATCCCATCTTGACTATATATGTTTCTCATAATCACCTTATATCACACTTGAAACTAGCCTCATGTAATGTCTATTATTTCAGAATAGCGAAGAACTAGATCAAAGTATAATATTTGGCGAATATCAAAACCCAATATGTATCTCAGGTCGAAGGATACAACGATATTGGCCTTTACTCAAATTTACTTATGATCAATTACATAATTCCATGCAGTAAAATTTGAAAGCGGGTCTGTCCAATATTTGTATCCCACAAATATTTATGAACCTTGGTAGCAACCTCTTACTCTATATTCATACCTTATGAATATCCACCAATCCATGTTCATAATAGTCTTACTTCATATTTGTTCCCACAAATATGACCGACTACAGACATTTAGAATAATAAATATATTCATGGATTTAAACATGCTAAAATGGAACATAACTCATAGTATCATAATCATATATATATATATGAGTCAAAATAATAATTGTTCCGATATTTAAATAGTAAATAGATCAAATCCAATCACTAGAATATCGAAGTCCTAAGGCACAAGTGTGACTCTCATGCTTTGGCCTTTCAAGGACCTTCATGAGTGGATCCGCAATATTTTGATCGGTGCTAACTTTGCGAATACATATCTTTCCTTTTTCAACTTCATCCCTTATATAGTTGAATCTCCGGTCAATGTGCCTTGTCTTTTGATGTGCACGGGGTTCCTTGATTTGAGCAATCGCGCCCTCGTTATCACAAAAGATCTCTAGGAGATCTTGAATGGTAGAGACAGCCCCTAGATCGGCAATGAATTTCTTCAACCATACAGCTTCCTGTGCTGCCAATGAAGCGGCGATGTATTCTGATTCTATAGTGGACAATGCTACCACATCCTGCTTTGAACTCTTCCTGGACACTGCCCCTCCATTCATAATGAAGACATACTGATGAGCTCAAAATAGATCGATCTGTGATGATATAAGAACACAATTCAATCTAATACACAGAAGTATTCAATTCAACACATGAAATCAACAAAAATTCATAGAAGTTTTCATTGATTAGTAGAGAAGAATACAAAGTGTAAGTCACAGATACAAAGAGTCTAAACTGAAAGTCTACTTTCTAGATGTCTAGATATCTAGATGTCTTGATGTCTACCTGCACAATACATATTCAGCCTATTTATACTAATCAAGAAAACATTTGAAAAACTTAAGCAAGAAGAACAAATGCATAACAAGCTGAAAAAGGATCATAAAACATCTGATGACAAGATTATTTCTCTTCAAAATTCATGGAACAAAACTCTAAGAGAACTTGAAATTGTATCAAAACAACTCGAAGAGATGACGAAAAATCTTGAACTGGAGAAGATAGCTCATGCAGCTACTCAAGTTGATCTAGCTAAAGTTAAAAGTTCTAAAACCATTGTGCAAAAGCTGGTAAATGAACGTAAAGATAAACAAAAGGCAGGATTGGGTTTCACTCATGAACCAATGCCTGAATCAATAACGAATACTTTACCAGAAAACTTTAACACTCACGATCACTCTCCAGAAAACAAAGCATAACTCAAAGCATTTCAGAACAAGACCAAGGTGTTTGAAAATGAAGAAGAGAAAACAAACGTAGAAATTTTTGAAGAAAATGATATTGAGAAAATTAAAAATGGTCATCCAGTTAAAGTTAAATCTTATGAACCAAGACCAAAGAACAAGAAAATTTATGTTCCTAAAGAATTAGTTTTGGAAGAAATGAGTACGATGACAGAAAACAAAGCTAGAAATGATGAAGAAACTTCAGAAGATTCAAATTCATTTGGTCTAAATAACCCAGAATTCATAAAATGGCAAAAAGACCAGAAAAAGAAAGAATGTGAAAAAGAATCTTCAACTGAAGATGTTCAATCTAAACAAACAACTGTTTCAAAATCAAGGAATCAGAGACGAAGAAGAAAGATAAATAAAGCCAAAAATGATCAATTGAAAATTCAAGAAAATCAGGCAAAAGAAATAAACCAGAAAACAAAATTAAAGCCTATTAAATTTGTATCTGCTGTTTGTTGAATGTGAACTCAATTCAAGATGTTAAAGAAAATCCGAAGAACCAATCAACCTCTGATCTGAAAAACAGGTTCAGATTCTAAGTCTTCCGCTATCGTTAGACGATTTGTATCTAAGGAAAACAAGAATGAAGTTCATGTTCAAAAACAAAAACAAATTGTGCAAAAGAAAAACATTTCACATCAAAAGCACTATTCTTCAAACCAAAAACAACAAATTAACACTTTGACACCTAAAAGTAACCAAATTTCTAATGTTGCATCAACTTCAAAGGTTAATAAGCAATTATTCAAGACTCCACAGCGGTATTGTAGCATATGTGACATGTATAATCACAAAACGTCTGAATGTTTCTTTAACAAATACTGTCACATTTGTGATATGAGAAATTCAAAGTGTTATTTCAACAAATAATGTACCTACTGTGATGAGCAAACTCACAACACTAAAGATTGTTACTTTAGAAAGAATTCACAGAGGAGAGGATTCGCACCTTAACAGTAAGCAAAGGTTATGTTAATCCGCAATATAAAAGAAACCAAAATGTTGATTTTCTAAGATTAACAAACCAACCCTCCTTAGGTTTGAATACTTTCAAAAGAAACAATTTAGTGAGACCTAAACAATTCTTTAATGATAATTTCATTCCACAGTTAGTGAGAATTAATAACAAAAGTTTTGAAAAAAAAAAGATTCTCAAACAATGGTCAGTCTAAAAGCATGAATTTTCCAAACAAGCAAAATTTTATTACTAATAACAGGATTGATAAATTCATAAAGAATAAACCTGATGTCAACAAACTTCACTTTAAGAAATTTACTATTGTTGACAAGTTTGGAAAACCCAAGACCATTTTGGCTTGGGTAGATAATTCAACTTAAATTGTTTTGTTTTGCAGGTACGCCAGAGAAGACCAATCAACACTTGGTATGTGGATAGCGGGTGTAGCCAGCATATGACAGGCAATCAGGCCTTATTACAAGAATTTAAGTTAAAAGATGGAACGCATGTCACCTTTGGTGGTGATGCGGGAGGAAAAATAACCGGAGAAGGAACAGTATCCAATGGGATTATAAGTTTTGATAAAGTCAACTTCTGTTCATAGTTGAACTTTAATTTGCTTAGTGTATCCCAAATTTGTGATAAATCCTACTCTGTATTTTTTGATGATTCTTTCTGTTATATCTTGAAGGCAGGATTTCAGATAAGCAAGGATAGCGTGGTTGTTAAAGCTGTCAGAGACCGAGACGTATACAAACTGGACATGTCTCAAGTGGACTTGTCTACAGAAACAACTTGTCTCTTTGCTAAAGCATCTAATGATGAAAGCCAACTTTGGCATAGACGTCTGGGGCATTCAAATTTCAAAAACATGAACAAGCTTGTAGCAGGAAATCATGGTATTGGCCTTCCATCAAAGAAGTTTGCCACAACTAATTTATGCTCAGCATGTTTAAAAGAAAAACAGCACAGAGCGTCTTATAAGTCCAAACTGATAAACTCAAATTCCAAACCACTTAAGTTGTTGCATATGGACCTTTTTGTACCAACCAACGTGAAGAGTATTGGAAGAAAATCTTACTGTTTAGTTATCATTGATGACTATACAAGATTTTAATGGGTTTTCTTTCTAAATGCAAAATCTAAAATGACTGAATTAATAAAAGAATTCATCATAAAAGTAGAAAATCAACTAGATCAAAAAGTAAAAATAATTAGAAGTGATAATGGGACGGAATTCAAAAATCTAACTCTTAACATGTTTTGTGCAGAGAAAGGAATAGCTCATCAGTTTAGTGCTCCCAGAACTCCTCAACAAAATGGAGTTGCTGAAAGGAAGAACCAAACATTGATTGAAGTGGCACGATCCATGTTAGTCGATGCTAAAATTCCGATCACATTCTGGGATGAAGCAATATCAACTGCATGCTTTGTTCAGAACCGTTCATTAATTGTTAAAGAAAAACTGCAAACTCCATATGAGTTAATGTTTGGAAGGAAACCAAACATAGATTTTCTTAAATCTTTTGGTTGTCCAGTTATGATTCTGAATTCAAGTGATCATTTAGGAAAATTTGAATCAAAATCTGATGAAGGATTTTTCATTGGATATTCATCTGTTTCAAAGGCCTATCGAGTTTATAACTATAGGACTAATGTTATAGTTAAAACATTCAATGTTAAATTTCGTGAAAACTCTTTTCCATCAGTGTCAAATGGTCCTGCATGGCTATTTGATTTAGATTCATTGTCAAACTCTTTTCAATCAAACTTTTTTAATCAATCTAACTTGCTTGATTCTATAGGTGAAAAGAAAATTCAAGGAGATCTCAGTTCATTCAGTGATGATTCGGACTCTGATGATGCAGATGATTCAAGCTCAAACTATCCCTTCTTTTCTTTTGTTAGAGATTCTATTATTCTGTCTAATAATGAAGATCATCAAGACAATTCTCTTTCAGTTGATGGTACATAAATTGTACAACCTGAGTCTGGAACGTCATCTATCTCTGGTGATGTAGTTGATTCCGGTAATCTTGATTACTTTATCAACTCACTGACTCAAGTTTCTAATTTCAATCCATATTCTTCAAGCCTATTGCATCAGCTTTCCAACTTGAATCAAACCAATCTAGATGTTCATGTTCAAGGAGATGAGATTCTGACATCTCGTATTCACAAGAACCATCAAACATCTCAGATTATTGGTCCTTTGAGTGAGAGAACGATGAGAAGTAAATCAGAACAAGCAAACATCTGCTTATACAGTTGCTTTCTTTCTCAAATTGTTCCTAAAAACGTTACCAAAGCGTTAAAGGACAATGGTTGGATCGAGGCTATGCAAGAAGAATTATTATAGTTTTGCAAACAAGAAGTGTGGAATCTGGTGGATTTACCTGAATGAGAAAATGCTATTGGCACAAAATGGTTATTCAGAAATAAAACTAATGATCGAGGAATTGTTTTCCGAAATAAAGCAAGATTAGTTGCACAAGGATACACTCAAGAAGAAGGTATTGATTATGATGAAGTATTTGCTCCTGTTGCAAGACTAGAATCTATTCTTGTCTTTCTGGCATATGCCTCATTCATGAAATTTAAAATGTATCAAATGGACGTAAAGGGTGCATTTTTGTATGGTTCTATCACCGATGATGTGTACGTGAAGCAACCTCCAGGTTTTGAAGATGCTACATATCCACATCGTGTGTACAAGTTGAGCAAAGCTTTATATGGACTTCATCAAGCCCCGAGAATCTGGTATGAAACATTGTCACAGCACTTAATCTAACATGGGTACACAAGAGGGAAGATTGATCTAATTTATTCATAAAGAAGGATAATGATGATCTCTTATGTGTACAAGTGTATGTTGAGGATATCATATTCGGTTCAACAAGTCCTACAATATGCAGCGAATTCGAAGAAATCATGAAATCTCGATTTCAGATGAGTTCCATGGGAGAGATAAATTTCTTTCTTGGACTACAAGTTAAGCAATCTGCAGATGGTATTTTTATCAACCAAGAGAAGTTCGTCGAAAAACTCTTGAAGAAATTTAAGCTGCTAGATTGTCAGTCAATCAGAACTCCATCTGATGTGAACACCAAGATTGAACCTGATCCGAAAGGAAAATTAGTAGATCAAACATTATACAGATCGATGATTGGTTCTTTGATGTATCTCACTACATCTAGACAAGACATTATGTATGCTGTTTGTGTTTGTGCAAGGTATCAATCAGATCCGAAAGAATCCCACTAAATCGTTGTTAAAAGAATATTCAGGTATCTTAAAGGTAAACCAGCTTTAGGGCTATGGTATCCTTATGAAGGTAACTTTGAGTTACATGGGTATACTGATAGTGATTATGGAGGATGCTATCAAGATAGAAAATCAACAACGGGTGGGTGTCAATTTCTGGGACCCAGATTAGTCTCGTGGCAATGCAAAAAACAAACAAATGTCTCTGTTTCTACTGCAGAAGCTGAGTACATTGCTGCATCAGCAGGATGTTCTCAAATTCTTTGGTTACAAAACCAACTACTTGATTACGGGTTCAATTTTCTTAAAACACCTATTTACATTGATAACACAGCTACTATGTTCGTTACGGCTAATCCTGTCCAACATTCTAAAACAAAACAAATCAAAATTCGATATCATTTTCTTAGAGATAACTCTGAAAAAGGTTTAATCATATTGATTCAAATTGCTACTGAAAAACAATTGGCCGACCTTTTTACAAAAGCCTTCTTACCAGGACGGTTTGAGTATTTGGTTGAGTCAATTGGTCTTATTAACCACTCTTAAAACTGGTTTTTGGATAGTTCAGTTAATTGAGTCTAAATATGATCAGAACCCTTCCTTATCTGAATTAGTCATAGTCAGAGAACCTGTCAAAGTTAATTGCCTGATTTTATATTTGTGTGTGCATGTTCTTTATAAAAACAAAAACCAAATACAAAAAATAGAAAATTGAAAAACAAAAGATAAAAAAATATAAAACCAAAAATCACAAAAATAGTGTTTTTCTTTAATAATTATATAGGAATGAATTTTTTTTGCAATACGTGAGAAATGATAGTACATTAGTATGATCAGTTGCATACTTCGCTTTCGTTTAAAGTCTGACATGATCAGATATGATGTGCAGGTAAGCTCTTGCAATTATACTAAAAAAGTAAATTCTTGTGATTAAACTAAATCACTCATGCATTCATGTATGTCTATCTTAGCACTAATGAGTAGTGTTGATTTCTCAAATTGATTGCTTGGTAAGACATAATCTCACACCTCATGGCGATATGAATAACCATTGAGGTCTAATTATTTAATGCATCTAACACTTCTTTGTTATGAGTCATCATAGACCTGAAGTGATGAGATATCCTTTGTTGTAATGTTAGGTTAACAAGTTGAGAATAGTGACTTCTTGCATATCTTTATGAGAATTAACCTCTCTAAGTCTAAGAGTGACTGCTTAATGTCATATCTAATTGTACCTTAAACAATCCAAGAATTGAAAAAGTAAGTGTGTTAAGTCTCTTACCAAAAGCACTCATTTTCTGTCCTTAGATCTAGTGTCTCCTTTGCTGCAGAACTGCTGACCTGAAACACACTTGATCAGGATTTAATCACTGTCTGTGAATATCCATCAATTTTTTTATTTTAATGTGCTGATTACTTCTAATATGATCTCACTGCAGACATGATTTATTGTGCATATTAGGATTTTATTCTTCTTTTATTTTTGTTTTGCATGTTTTCTGTGTGCAGGCAATTTAACAATGATTAGTGTGCTCTTCATGTGACAAATTCTAGAAACTTATAAGTTTTATCAAACTTAAAAGTTTAGGGGGAGTAAAAAGAGTTTAAAAGAAAAATAACTGTTAAATTTCAGGATATGTAAAATCATGAAAAATCAAAAATTAATGTTTTGGATGGAAAGGACGATGCTACAGATGTTCAAGCATGTGTGTGTAACAAAATGAAAAATGAACCTGAAAAACATATTAAATGGAAAAGCTTCTTGCAAAAGTTAAATGAGAGTTTTTGTTAATTTTAGAGACTAAAATGACGGGAAACTAATTTTGAAACATTAAAACAAAAAATAAAAAGGTCAAAAATAAAAATTTCAAAATTTAAGGATGAAAAATAAAAATAAAAATTTGGGTTAATTCCTAAGTTTAGGGTTAATTTTGAAAATTTTGGGTAAAAGTCAAAATTTGACTTATTAAAGTCAAAAATTGAAAATTGTTTAAATATTAGTATGTGAACAGTGCTAATATGTCTAAACAGTGTGAAGGTGGAAGATTATGAAGATTTACAAGTGTTAGACACATGAAAGTAATCTCATGCTCCTAAACAGTGGTCAAAAGTCCAAATGTAGGAGCATGATGATTTGTTCATAATTTGTGCAAGTGTTAGATGTTTTTGACTACTTCATACGGACAAACAGTAGTCATGCGCCTAAACAGTTGTCATGAGTCTGAAAATATTGGCAAGTGTCTTGGGCGTTTTACATTCCCATGCACCTAAACTGTTCTAATGTGTCTGTGTAGAAACTAAGTATTGGGCGTTTCTGCTTAGTTCATGCGTCTGAACAGTGCAAAAGCGACTGAACAGTGCCCATGCGCCTAAGCTCATGCAGACAAACAGTGCTTATGCGTCTGAACAGTTCTCATGCGCCTAAGCCCATAAGCACAAACAGTGCTCATGCGCCTAAATTTTTTCACTTAGTATTTAAACAACACTTTGTGTTTCTCAGATTTCATTCTCAAATCTCTCCTGAACACTCAGTTTCTCAAAACCCATACATCCTGATAATCCATAAATCCTCATTCTGATTGATTCTTATGTTGTTGTTGCACTCGAAAGTGATAGAAATTGATTTTAAATATAAGTTCGAACTCAAAATCACACAAATTTCAGATTAATAAGCTGATTGATTTGGACGTTTCGAACCTGTTTAGGCGTTCGAACCCTAATGATTGAATCTATTAAAATGTGATTTAACAAAGGATATTGAATGGAATTGATGATTATATGACGAAATGAACTAAATTGCGAACATGTTTATGCATTCAAATCGAGTGTTCATCAAAGTTGAATGTTTGATGATAATCAAGCAGTCGACTTGAAGATGAACAGTCAAGAGAAAATTTATTTTTTTTAAATAAAAAAAAATTCTTTCAACAAAAAATTCAACATTAGA
The DNA here is from genome assembly GCA_025506505.1 of Flaveria sonorensis. Classification (NCBI taxonomy): domain Eukaryota; kingdom Viridiplantae; phylum Streptophyta; class Magnoliopsida; order Asterales; family Asteraceae; genus Flaveria; species Flaveria sonorensis. The sequence goes on from CM046428.1 coordinate 38,430,399, forward strand.
AAATAAAAATGGAAAATAAATCAAAAATCAAATTTTAAATCAATTAAATTTGCATAAAAGTCAAAAACTTTAAATTGAGTGAAAATATAACTTTCAAAATCTAAATTTCTTTGTTTCTTTGCAGATGGCAAATTTAAAGTTTGAGCCCAAACATAATGTGGTTGCTCTTCTCAATGAAGAAGTTAGAGATGTCATTGGATACGAAGAGATTATCAGATTTCTGCTGAGAACCAAATATGTATATGCTATGTGTTACCTGCCTATTATATATGCTCATCTGATTCGAAAGTTCTGGAGCACTGCATATATTGATGCTGATGATAATGGAAGGAAAGTAGTTAGAGGGTTTATAACCAACATGAGGATGATTGAAGTATCAGAAGATTCTATAAGATATGCTTTGAGATTAGGTCAAAATGATGCAGAAGATTTATCTGAACTGACATTTGATGAATGTAGTCAAACATTCATGGAAATGGGTCATCCTAATCAATTTCCAAAGAAACGGTTCTTCAGAGCCCGTGTATTCAACCACTGGAAACTTCTGTGCTATATATTCCAACATTGTATGTCCAAGAGGAGTGAAGGATGGAATTCTTTCCCTGTTGACATTGCTTCTCCGATAGTAGCACTGGCAACAAACAGGAGATTTAATATGTCTAAGTGGATCATGAATGGATTTATTTTCAATTTAGAAAAGGGCATAAGGATTAAGTATCTGATGTATCCAAGATTTCTTCAAATGATTATTAATGAAGAATATCCTGACATAAGAGTAAATAGTTTTAGTGGAGAAACATTGATTCTTGAACACATGTCAGAGATATCATACAAAAGATTGTTTATGGTGACATATGCTCAGAATGTTCCTCTATTTGATTACATCAGGAATGTGGCAAATGATGAAGTTGATATCACTATAGATCACTATCATCTAACTGAAGAAGAACCACTAGATCCAGCTGATCTTATTGAAGAAATTCCAGCTGATGATGATGAAGAAGATGATGATGATGATGAACATGATGAAGCTGATGATGAAAGTTCTAGTTCATCAGATGATGATAATGGAGATGATGGTAATGAAGGTGATGATAATGTTGAAGCTATGGAAGTGATCCATGAGCAAATACAAGAATCTGAGTATGTTGTTGAAGAGGCACATGAAGAAAGTCATGTTGCTGTTGAAGAAATAGATGGTGATACTCAGGAAATGGATGAAAATATTGAAGAAAACATCCAAGAAATTGATCAAATGACTAAAGAGTTAGTAGATGAAAGCCAATCAGTTGAAGAAATAGCTGAAATGATAGAGGAAATGGTTGGTGGTGAAGAACAGATTATGTTTACTGAAAATATTCAAGAAGTTGATGTTGTTGAAGTTGGGATGTTAACTGATTTTGTACAAGAGCCTATTCATGAACAAAATGTGAATAAGGAAGAAAAGTTGCAAAAACAAATTGATGATCTTAAAAGGGAAAATGAGAATCAAGTCAAGATAATTGAAGAGATGAAAAATGCTAATGAAAAACTAATTGAAGAGATGAAAGAAAAAGAAAGATTAATAGATGAAATGATGAAAAGTAAAGATGAGAATTTGAAAAATTTTGAAGTAATGATGGTTGATTATGGCTTAATGGAAGAAAAGCTAAAGAAAATGAATGAGGAGAATGAAATGTTGAAAGGTGAATTAAACAAGTTAAAAGAAACTCAAAAGTCTCTATCTTCTGAGGTAATGATTATGTCTGAGATTGCTCCTATTGAGGTTGAAAAGACTCAAGCTGTAGAAAAAGGGAAAAGAAAAGTTGATGAGATTGATGTTTCAGTTCTATCTGAATCATCTTCTAAAATTCAAAATGTGACTATTGAAGAAAGAGAAGTTGATATTCAAGAGACGATTGGAGCTTTAGATGATATAGAATCTGAATTTGATGATGATTGGTACAATGAAGTACTTGATGATGAAGACATTCATGAGGCTATTGTTGATGAAAATTTATCTCAAATTGATTTGTGTCATGATGATGTACCAGTTGATGTTGAAGATAAATATAATTACTTGGTGAGGATGAAGTATAATCACTTATATCTTGATAGCTTGACGGTTTCTCAGATTCATGAAGAGTATGAAAAATGTGTTACAGCTGAATCAGTTGCTCCTATTGATCCAAACAAAATTATGATTGAACATGGTGAATGGAATCCGCTAAGTGAAAGTATAAATATTGAGGATATTCCAACATCAGAATTGCACCAACCTAATCCTGACGACATGAACGTAACCGCGTTAAGGATGTGGTTGCAATCAAGGAACTATCCTTGGAAGAAATTGAAAAGACTACATGCTGAATCCTTGAGAAACTTAGTGAGAAGTTTTCAAGAAACTGAGAAGCAAACAAACAAGATGATCATTCTAGATACTGACAATCCACAGTATTTAGAGATAACTAAAAGAACAAGAATGTTAAAGCCTCAAGAAATTAAATCTATGGCTAAGAAAAGTTCAGCTTATGAGAAAAGGAGAGAGCTGATGAATATGTTTCCACAAACTGAACGACAAGGATATGAAGTTCCTTTGGAACAAAGGCAGTTATGGAATAAAGCACGATCTGCTGGTGATCTTGTACGAAATGTATTACAAAAAGGATAATCTATCTCAGAGTTATTAAATGCTATGATTGTTCCTGACACAACAAAAGAGGTCAAGATCGTAGCTTGGAAATATGATGAAGTGTTTGATGTATTTTTGATTAAACGAGTTAATGCTATATGTGACGTGTATCATTTTTTCTCAAGCATTATCAAACTCCCAGTACAAGATCTGAAAGAATTAGAAAAGTTGCCTTTGATAAACCATTCAAAAGCTAAGCGTGGAGAGATATTTGTAGAGCTACTTCACCGAGAAATAAACAGAATGCCATCCTTCTTGCAACCACGTTGTGATCAAGAAGATACAGAATACTTTCATGAGTTGAGAAAGAAAAATAAAGGAGTATATAAAGACATTGGTGAAGAAAAATTCTTAGATGCATTCAGTGATGCCTATTTTGAGAAGGTTACAAACCCTGGACTGAAGGTGATAGATAGATCTCAACAGTCCAAACCTATCTTGAGATGGTTTTACAATGCTGACACTTTTGAAATGAAATTAGTACGGGATTTAAATGATTGGAACAATGACATGATTACTCTGTTTGGAGTGTTTGAACTTAAACTAATTCATCCAAGTTATATCTCATTTTTGTCCATTCAGAAATTCGAGAAGGTATTTCCAGAAACTGCAGAGAATGATAAAAAAATACTTTTTATCCATCATAAAAGTTATGAATGCAGCAATAGAGAGAATCACGTTAAGAAAGGCAATGGCTTATGCCAACATAGTAAAGAAAGATCTCAAAGATATTGATTTCATGAGAATATCAAGTAAAGGTGTATTGGAAATCTATTGCAAAGATAATCCAAATCCAACTGAATGCTATGCAAATGTGGATATAGCAGGATTATCTAAGCAAACTTTGGAAGTAATGAAGTCCATGGAGATAAAGACCAATGAGAAGAAGCCTGAACAAGGTGTGCTTGCTGAAAATTCAAAGCTGCAATTGCAAAGGCTATAAGGGAGTAAGAGACTTACAAGGAGAAACCAGTATTAAAAGTCAAGGAAGAACCTGAAGACTTCTTTGATGTTTGAAGACTGAAGATCAAGCTGGAGACTGAAGACTTGACTGAAAGATTAAAGGATGAAGACCAGATTGGAGATTGAAGAGTGAAGATTTGAAGCTCGAAGACTTTAAAGATTGAAAACATGTTCGAAGCAAGACTTTGTGCATAATTTTTCTCTGACCTCTAATGGAATTTCAGAATATTTAGGAGGAGACGTTTCAGAGTTAGAGCTTTCAACCTTTGGCTGATCAGATTTTTCCATCAAAGCAACTTCCTCTGAATCTTCCTTGGGATCAGACTTATCACTCCAGTCATAATCCTCTTCCTCATTCTCAGAGTTTCCATCAGCTTTTGGATCATTAACTTCAGACCAATCTTTCTTTTGTATTTCTGCAACAAGAGATAAATTAGAAGTTAGATTAGCAGTAAATCGTTCAGCGTAGGCACTCCAATCATAGCCATCAGTAATATTAACAACTAAAGCTTTCTTGGGTTCCTCTGTTGCTTTAGAATCATCTTTCAATTCTGGCATTGGTAGGCTTTGATAAGGTTTCTGAAATGTCTTCTGTGACGATTGCTGAAACCTTTGATTGCTTGAGCTTGATTGACCATTTCCTCCTTTATTCCTTAGAGCTTTGCACTCTCTAGAGAAATGACCATAGTTGTTACAGTTAAAGCATCTTGACTTTGACTTGTCAAAACCTACTGTCTTGTTTGCACTTGGATTATAGTTTTTGTTGACGTAGGAATGCTTTTGAGTTCTGTATGCTATCATTACCATCTGCCAATTCAAGTCCATTTCCTCAATGTCGTCTGGATCCATTTCAAATAAATCCTGCAAAACAAAATCAAGTTGAGTTAAATGGCTACCTTGGTATGCTTGAAAACTTGCCATAAATGCAGTAAAAGCAGTTTTTGACTCTTCATCTTGTAATAAGATGTTTATTACATCTTTAACTTTGCTAGATTTAGCAGAGTTAATAGATGGAGTCTCTGCTTGAGAGTTAGAACTTTTAGGCATAGGAGGAGATTGAGGTTTATTCTGATTTGTATAGGCAGGAGCACTTGTGTAAGTAGAATTAGTGAAGAACCCTGCACCAACAAATAAATCACCCTCATCTTCTGGTGAAGTTTCATTATTAGCCATTAATGCATTCTCCACAGTGTTTACTGGAGAAGCAACATACATATATTGTGACATCGAAGCTGCTCTGTCATTGTTTCTAGAACGTTCATCAATTTCGACAGATTCTATTTTAGCAATCAAGAGATCTAGATCGATTGAAAATTTCTCAGTATGCTTTAATAGAGTGACTGTTTGCTTCCATGAAGATGGAAGAGCATTGAGAAGTCTGTAGTTAAGATCTTGTAAATCATTCTTGATCCCTGCAGTCGACATCTCTGTAGTCAATTGAACAAATCTGTTCATCATCTGATTTATTGTTTCACCAGACAAATGTTCAAAAAGTTCTAATTGTCTCTTTAGCTTTTGCTTTTTCAGATCCTGAATCTCTTTTCCACCTTCACATATTATTTTCAAGGCCTTATACATGGTGTATCCAATCTGATAACCATCAAACCTTGTAAGAACTTCAAGAGGTAGACTTTGCATATTAAGGAATATGCTTTAATATCATTTTTAACTTTTCTGAGGTCTTCTCCTTGTAGATCATCTTCTGGATAAGGTTCAGTAGAGTCCTTTGTATACACAAATCCTCTATCAGGTCCATCAGATGTGATTGAAATGTAAGGACCTTTTTTGTAAGGCCCCGTTCCCGGGACGCTTACAGCTGGACCGTCATCGCATAATTTATTTAAAACAAACATTACTTTTGCAGTGGAATTCAAAAGCTTTCATAATAATTAAAACATGTTATCTCATTACATAAATCATTTACATATCAAAATACAATAACATGTCAAAATGTGGATGCCAGTCTTCGAAACACTCCCAGTAGCGTATGCATCCATGCCTACAACTCCTCAGCATCAACAAAATACCTGCCAACTATTATGCATACAAAAGTCAGCGACGCTGAGTGAGTTCTAGTTTTATAAATAAAATATTTTACTTTCTTAAAACATAACCTTCACAATCGTACGCGATCACACATTATACGTACACATTGATAATAATATTTATTATCTTTCATCATCATTCGCTAACTTTCATTCATTCATCATCATACGTCATCTTTATATTCGTTATCTTTCTTACCGTACCCTACGTACATTCATCATTATCTTTCACTTTAATCTGGATCCTGTCTCATGCAATAACCCCGACTCGTGCTCAAAAGCTGATACTGTGCCAGGGCCTGTAAACAAACCCCCGACTCATGTCCGAAGACTGACACAGTACCAGGGTACGCGACAAGGATCCCGTCTCTGATTGCAACACCCCCGACTCGTGTCCAAAGACTGGTACTATGCTGGGGTCTTAAACAAACCCCCGACTCGTGTCCGAAGACTGACACAGCACCGGGGCAAGCATCATGACATCACTCGGGTCAATCTCATGGATTGAACCCCCTACGAGTCTGTTGTGACACACAGTCACTCACCTCAGCCTGGCATACAAGTCTGTTGTGACAACACAGTCACTCACCCCAACCTTGGCATACAAGTCTGTAGCGACAACACAGTCGCTCACCTCAACCTTGGCTTACAAGACTTTTCATTACTTCTTCCATTCATTCATTAGTGCATGCATTCTTTCATTCTTTACGTTCCATTACTTTCATAATCGTTATCTTTCACTTCGTTATATAATACTTTACATATGCACATCCATACATCATACCACGTAAAGCCATAACATCATACATAACGTATTATAAAACATAATACTTACGTTTTGAAAACCGTTTAACGAAGAAAGACAACACATCACACACAACACCAGGAACCGCATCACAAAATCATGCATGCACCAAGCATAAATCATCACATCCCAATGGGACCTATCTCAAACATCACCACTTAAAGCCCTTAATAAAGCCCCAAGTCCAAAACTAGGCACATCATAACATTCTAGGCGCATCAGCATAAAATTCTAAGTGTAAAAGCTCCTGGGTTCATGGGAACTATTTGGGCGCATCAGCACTATTTGGGCGCATCAGCACTATTTGGGCGCATTAGCCCTATTCAGGCGTTTCAACACTTAGCCACAGAAACCATTCTGGGCGCATGGGCACTATGCAGGCACATGACCCACACTTAGTCAATTTTCACACTTTCTAGGCGCACGGCCACTATTCAGGCGCATGACCTGGGTGCATTAACACTATTTGGGCGCACCAACTTTGGGCGCATGAGGACACTTAACCACATAAAGTTTGGGTGCATGGAATCATTCTGAAATATTCCTAACACTGCCAAACTCACCCGAAAGGCATTCTAACACTACCCAAGCATAGATCTAACAAACTAAGGGCATCTAAAACTTACCAAGCATAATACTATCCCATAAACAAGCCTAGAACATACAACCACAGCAGGTACGGTCGAACCACAACAAGCATATCATACGGTTACCTTTGAAAATCTTTTACCCGGTATGCATAATAGCCCTAAATACTTTAAAATCTGTAAAAGAGGGGTTCTAGAAACTCACCTTGAAGCAGCTCTTCAAACCAGGTACTTCCACCTGCAATTTCAGCCTCAAAATCCCGAGAACAACCTCTAAAACATCAAGAATCTCGGTTACAAGCTGCAAACCGAGTTAAAACCCGAACATAAACTCAAGAACTAACCTTTTTGCAGCTTCTTCTTCCTTTTTCTCTTCAAAAAACCAGAATTCTTACTCTTCTTCTTCTTCAGCCGAAGCCAAAAAGCAGATCTGCTGCTTTATAGGGTGGCCATATCCTCATTTATATTAAAATAATGAGTTTTGGCACTTTTACACTTTGCCCCCTTCTACTTGAGCCCATATTCCTTTCCCTTTACATACTTTTCTTTATTCTTCATTTAAATAAAAAATTCGGGGTGGTACATTTTTCTATTGATTTCCATAAATCAGTATCAATAGAATTCAGATGGTGTTTTAATCTTAATGACCAATTCTTGAAATCTACTCTATTCTTCAGCTTGGGAACTCGGTTCTCTGAGTCTTCTGATTTTACCATTTTTAATTTTTGATTTTTAAAAGTGATTTGCTTTTGTTGTTTTTAATGTTTTGAATTAAAACAATAAAATGAAAATATTTTTTGGATTTTAAAGTTTCTAAAAAAATTTTGAAAATTTCTAAGTGTGAAAGCTGATGCTTCCAAACAGTAGTGAACGCCCAAACAGTAGTGAAACGCCCAAACAGTTAGGGTACACCTTTTGACTTTGACCCTGAAACGTCTAAGGGATTGCCTTAGAAAAATTCCAAAAACGCCCAAGTTGAGATGCGTCTGAATAGTTGTGATACGCCCAAACAGTTGTCAGGCGTTTGGGTGTCAAAACGCCCAAACAATTCAAATACTCCTCAACAGTTGAAAAACACCTGGAATTACTTAGTTGTGATATGCCCAAAGTGTCCCAACAGTTGAAATGTGCCCACAGTGGTAAAACGTCTAACTGAAAAACGACCGAACAGTTGTAAAGCGCCTAAACAGTTGTTATGCGCCTATCACTTAGACGATTTTTAGCAGTGTTTCTGACCTAATGCGCCACATTCATCAGCTTCAACGAACTTAGATTCTTTCAATTTCTTCAAAACTTGATTAATTGATCTAAATTTCACCATTTAGGTCTGATATCGATCAATTAAAAATCCTCTAACATCAATTTCATCAATTAACAGTAAAAAATTAAAGTTTTGATTCAAAGAACAGTGTGAACAAGCTAAGAACAGTTCGAAGACTTTTTGCTCAAATTCACAGATTTGAACGAATTGTACTGCTAATTGTGAATCAAATCATGTTTCTGATGATGAAACAGATCTTAATTCAACAATTTTAAGACTGAATTGTTTATCAATCACAGATTCAAGTGATTATGAGTGTTCGACAGTTGAAGAACTGCTTGAAATCACTGAACCGAAAGCTCTGATACCATTAGATGAGCTCAAAATGGATCGATCTATGATGATATAAGAACACAATTCAATCTAATACACAAAAGTATTCAATTCAACACATGAAATCAACAAAAATTCACAAAAGCTTTCTTTTATTAGTAGAGATGAATACAAAGTGTAAGTAACAGATACAAAGCGTCTAAACTGAAAGTCTACTTTCTAGATGTCTAGATATCTAGATGTCTACCTACACAACACATATTCAGCCTATTTATACTAATGAAGAAAACAAAGGAACATATTTACAATAAAAGTCCCTATACTATGACAAAAAATGTAAAAGACATACAAAGACAAATGTTAATCTTTAAAAGAAGCACCTACACATACCCCGATTATGGTTGAGAATCATCTCGATCAGTTTTGAAACTCGCATCCGTGTAACCCTTTACAACGAGTTCCTCTTCACCAGATCCGTATATTAGAAACATATCCTTAGTCCTCCTAAGGTATTTCAATATACTCTTAATAGCCATCCAATGACTATTTCTAGGATTCTGCTGATATCTGTTTGTCATGCTTAAGGCGCATGACACGTCCAGTCTAGTGCATATCATTGCATACATGATGGATCCTATAGCAGATGCATATGGGATTTCCTTGATTCTTTCTTGCTCATCCTTTGAGCTTGGACAATGAGATGCACTCAATATTGTCCCTCTTTGAATAGGTACCAAACCTTTCTTAGAGTTCTCCATCTTTAACCTTTTCAAGATTTTATCAATATATGCACTTTGGTTTAAACCTATCAACCGCCTTGATCTATCCCTATAGATCTTTATTCCCAAAATAAATATAGGCGGCTTCACCAAGATCTTTGATGGAAAAACAACTTCCAAGCCAGGTTTTAACACCTTCCATGGTTGGAATGTCATTCCCAAATAGTAATACATCATCAACATACAATACTAAGAATGTTATGATGCTCCCACTAGCTTTTTTATACACACAAGCTTCATCAGCGTTCTTGATGAATCCAAATCTTTTGATCTCATCATCAAAATGTTGATTCCAACTTCTTGATGCTTGTTTCAATCCATAGATTGATTTCTTTAACTTGCATACTTTATTAGGATATTGTGGATTGACAAAACCTTTGAGCTGAACCATATAGACATTCTCTTCAAGATGTCCATTAAGGAAAGCAGTTTTGACATCCATTTGCCAAATCTCATAGTCATGATATGCAGGTATGGCAAATAATATCCTAATTGACTTTAGCATTGCCATAGGCGAGAAGGTTTCATCATAATCAACCCCTTGAGTTTGAGTGAAACCTTTTGCTAAAATTCTTGCTTTATAAGTATCCAAGTTTCCATGCATATCGGTTTTCTTCTTGAAAACCCACTTACATCCAACTGGTTTGGAGTTAAGCGGTGGCACAACCAATTCCCACACTTGGTTGTCATACATGGATTGCATCTCTACGTTCATGGCTTCATGCCACTTGTCACAATCCGAATTGGACATTGCATCATGGTATGCAGTTGGTTCATCCAAGTCAACTACATAGCATCCATTCATGAAAAATCCATATCTTTCGGGTGGATAGCTAGTTCTACCAGATCTGCGAACTTTTTGTGTGTATTGATCAACCACTTGATCATTATCAACAACCTCTTGTTAATTGCTAGTATCAACCAAACGTGTATACTCATCAAGTTCCATTGTTCTATCAGTAGTTCCTTCCATAAGGAATTTAGTTACCAAGAACTCAGCCTTTCAAGCAATAAATATCTTTTGCTCTGTTGGATTGTAGAAGTAATATCCCATCGAGTCATTTGGATATCCTACAAAGATACACTTAGTGGATCGGCTTTCAAACTTGTTTGGGGGTGTTTCCTTAACATAAGCTTCACAACCCCATACCTTTAAATATGATAACGATGGAACCCTTCCATGCCATATTTCAAAAGGTGTCTTATCCACTTTCTTGGTTAGGGCCATATTCAGAATACGGGCCGTGGAGAGCAATGCGAAACCCCAAAATGATAGAGGTAGTGTGCTTCTAGCCATCATAGATCGAACCATATCTAATAGGGTTTGGTTTCTCCTCTTAGACACACCATTATGTTGTGGTGTTCTGGGTGGAGTAAGCTGTGAGACAATCCCACAACCCCTAAGATAATCTTGAAAAGCATCACTAAGGTATTCACCTCCTCTATCCGAAAGAAGAACTTTCATGGTTTTGTTGAGTTGATTTGCTACTTCATTCTTGAAGATTTTGAACGTTTTAAAAGCTTCATCTTTGTGTCTCAACAAGTACACATAACCATAGCGACTATAATCATCAATAAATGTAATGAAGTATCTTTCACCCTTCCTTGTCATTGCTTTAAGAGGACCACATACATCCGAATGTATGATTCCTAATAAATCTGTTGCCTTTTGGTTAGTACCACTAAAGGGTTCCTTCGTCATCTTTCCTTGTAAACAAGATTCACACTTATCAAATGAACCCTCTTCATTTGCTTCCAAAAGACCATTCTTTTGAAGTGTTTGAATACGATTCTTGTTTATGTGACCAAAACGACAATGCCAAAGATATAATTCACTTAAACCCATTTTAAGTTTCTTGGTGCTCGACTGGTATAACGAGTTATTAAAGGATGAGTTATCATGAACCAATTCATAAATACCATTAAAAGGCATAGCCTTAAAATAAAATATATCATCCATAAAACACAAATACCATCGTTTACAAACTTTAATACATAACCAAATTGTTTTAGAAGGGAAACAAAAATTATGTTCCTAATCAAACTAGGAGCATACAAAACATTCTTCAAAATGACTTCCAAACCACTTGGAAGCTTCAAGATATAGTCTCCTTAGGCTTCGACATCAACCTTTGCTCTGTTGCCCATATAGAGACTAGTATCCCCTTTCTTAAAATGCTTATTTCTTTTGAAACCCTTCAACAAATTGCAAATATGATTTTCACATCTGGTATCTAATACCCATGTGTTTGAAGAAATAACATTAAGTTCAATATGGATCATGAAAGTTGTATCTGAGGTCTGCCCAGCATCCCTCTTGTTTCTCAACTCCTTGAGATAGATTGGACGATTCCTCTTCCAATGTCCTATCTCACCACACTCAAAGCATGGATCGTTCTCCGTAACCTTTGGCTTCTTAAGCCTCGGTTTTGGTGGTCCCGCTTTAGTCTTTCCCTTACCCTTTCCTTTGATGTACCCCTTGCCTTTGGTAATAATTGCCTTGGGTTCGGGGTGATGCCTCTTCTTGTTCTCATTGATCGTGAGAACTGGTAAAACCCTTTTACCCATCCCTTCCTCAGCTATTTTAAGCATTGCATGAAGTTCCCCAATGCTCTTGTCCCATCCATTCATGTTATAATTCATGATAAAAGTCTCAAACTTCTTGGTTAGACCATTGAGGATCAAATCCGTGGCCAACTCTTTTGAGACGGGACAATTTAGCCTTTCGAGGCGGTCAATGTGGCTTTTCATCTTCATCACAGAAGATGATATAGATTGGGTTTCTTCCATTCGACATGCAAGAAGCGCTCGAACTGTTTCGAAGCGCTCTACCCTCGCTTGTTCAAGGAACATTTCCTTCAGCTGGGTAATCATGTCGTATGCCCCGTGATGTTCAAAATCCTTTTGAAGCTCGGGAATCATGGTTCCCAACATAAGGCAAGAAACTTGCATAGAATCCTCAATGTGCTTAACCCAATCCTCGTAGGCATCAACATCATCAATGTTGGGTTCATCGGGAATAGGATCGTCCAACACGTATGATTTCTTCTCTTGCTTGAGAACAATTCTCAAGTTTCGAAACCAATCCATGAAATTATTGTGGTTTAGACAATCCTTTTCAAGAATAGTTCTCAGTGATAAGTTATGGACTGTCGGGAAGGTAGCGTTGTTATTATTAGCGGCCATTACTACAATATAAACAAAGTTCAATTTAACATTAATAAAATAACATTTTAACTATTAATACCCTTTCATGTCTCATAAACTATTAATAATTAAAATCTAGAATCCAACGTTACATTCAAATAATAGGTAGGTGACCTTTATCCCATTATTTAAATTAACATGGTAGTCAATTTTTGACAATTGCAACCCTTTGCAACTTCTAGTTTATGGGATCAGTTAAACATCTTTATGTTTAGTCGGCATGTTTAATCCCATCAACGTGACCCTATTCACATGGTTTCCAACTCAAGTTGTCCTACTTACACACACGTATGAGTTTACACATACAGGTGGTTAGGTGACTTTTATCCCACAAATATGTTAAACCCACCTCAAACACACAAGTTCCCTAAATGTGGTTAGGTGGCCTTTATCCCACAAATAGTTCCCAAGTGATTCGAGTATTGTATAAAAGGATGGTGTTAAACTTCTTTAAAAGGGATTCTGTTTCCATTAATTCTAGTTATGAAAACATTTTGTGCCTTACATTCGCATGCATTCAAATGCGTGGTACACTAGCGAAACCAATTTCCAAGGTTCTTTTAATAAAACCCAATTTTATTACGAAAACATTAACCTTTAATAAAACCATTTTATTACCCATGTTGATGTTTCCAAAAGAACTATTTGCAGCTTGTTGTTGATTTGAAATTGTTTAATAGTGCATATCCAAATATCACATGAACAATAAATTAAATCAACCATACAAGCAACACATACAACAACAAGTTCATAACCATAGCCAACTAATTTAACATCACTTGTTGACCGAACAAGTGAGTTATTAGGTCCTTCCTAAGGGTAACACTTATGTCGGTGAATCCCATTTGATCCCGCATCCAAATGCTTCAAGTGTCCACTTTGTGTTATGATTCTCTCATTCGATTTAAGCTTCCAAATGGACTTTAAATTCTGCACCAAACCCCTTTGGGCCTTCAAAATATGTTTTTGGTTATTGCGCTTAAATCCCATTAAGAGCTATGAAGCCCTTTGAGCACAAAATTGGCCCAAACCGAAAAACATTCTTGTTGTATCTTCTTTTACAAAATTATACATCCCATATACATTTTCTAGTAAAAGTGAAATGCAACTAATCTATTTATTTTACATACCAAATGAAAATAAATAAATTACATAGCCAATAGGAAGAACAAATAAATTTAATTATTACAACCCTTTGAATAATCAAATACAAATCACCATACAACCAAACACAAGGTCTCGGCTAGGTTATGATCATCAAGATACATATCCAAATATGTAAGCAAAATCCAAGAGTTTTCCCCTTGAATCACTGATTTTCGGTTAATGTATAAACAAACCAAATATCATGATTCTTGTCCAAACAACTAAATCATCCAAATGATTAAATTTTTCAAGAATATAATACGCATGTAAAGTAGAATCTTGAAAAAAGGGGAAACATAGACCCGAATTTTCAGTCTGTTGGTGAATAACAGCAAGAAACCGAGAATTCAGTCCAGATGAAGCATGTATCCATATAACCGGCTCTGATACCACTGTTGGATTTTCACAAGTTTATCAGAGTCATTTTATCCTTATAAAATGGAAAACGCAGGGGAAATGGAATGAAAAACTTGTTACAGTTAATATATATATAAACAAATTTATATATCTGTTAAAACCCGTAATGGATCGTTATATGAAAAATCATGCTTACGAACAACCATAGGGTGTTTAAAATCTACCTCTAGAATGGGACAAAGGAAGAAGATCTTTGATCGGTAGATTCCAAAGTAGGAAACCGTAAGCTTGTCTACCCCAAGCTTCCAACAAAACACCAGGTTGCTAGAATTTTCTTCACTTGAATCGGGGTTCTATTCTAAGGTTTCCTAAACTGATCGAGAGAAAAGCTACAGGAGCACCGATCTACACCTTTGTGTGTATTTTAAGTTATCAGAGAGAGTGGTTGAATGCGATCATATATTGGACGTTCTATGAAACTGAATTTCAGAGTGTGAGAAAAGTGGGCGGGACCCATCCATTTAACCCATCCGCATTTCTCTAATATTCATCTGTATTAGTAAAGGCAGATGAACAAACTCTAACCACATTTGTAAATGCAGAAGAAGGAACGTCATCCGCAATTCCTAAATGTACACCCGCATTTGCAAATGCGAATAAGTAACTCCATCAGCATTTCTAAAATGCACATCCGCATTTGTACGGATGATCAGTTTCATCAGCATTTCCTTAAACGCTCATCCGCATTTACTATCCACATTAGTAAATACGGATGAAGTAATTCCTCCAGCATTTCCCCAAATGCACATCCGCATTTGCTAATGCGGATGAGGAACATTCATCCGCATTTCCTTAGTAACACATTCGCATTGGTAAATGCGGATGAGTAAAAGAAATGAGGAAAAAACACTTGTATTGTTTGTTCAACCATTTGAATAACAATACAAAGTACTCTCTCTTTAGAATAAATCATCCATATAATTTATTCATAACACTAGTGCAAATATTTAGAAACCCAATTTCTAAATACTTCAAGTGTCAATATTTATTTACATGATCATATCATAAAATAAATATTGTAGGTGTTTGTCTAGCTTGTTATTGGGTATGACCTGACTTGGATCATAACGTCCTAGCCACATCAATTCAATATGTATCTTAGGCAGACCGTTCCTAACAGTCTATTCATGTAAATTCTCATGATATGATAGAAATCTGCTCCCCCAGGATTATTGGTGTGATTGACCATTCTTAATTGCATCAGGTCTAATCTATCTTCATAGTTCAGAGATCCCAGTTAATATGTATGATAGGTATTAGACTAAGCCAGATACTCTCTTGATAAGTACTGCATCCCAGATTTCATCATATTTTAAAGCAATAATCTTTCTTTCATCAGGAGATGCTATTAGTATTATCCTGTCATACAGCTTAACAAATTTTGTGTTTTCATTATCATCTCCCTCGTATCATTACCTTCTGGCCAAAGCCTATGAGGCATAAACTGTCTGGGTTCTTCAATGGGATGTAGCTAAGGTAGAGCTTGATGGTATGTAGATAAAGATAAAGCTGGATGAGGTCTAGAGATTTGTGGCTTCAATGCACTAGTCAGCATGTTCTTGTAAATTTCTCTAGCAAGATCCTTCATTTGTGATAGAGATTTGCCTACATATGATCTGTAAGGCATCCTTGAATGACTCAACCAACTTTTAACCTGGTAGTATGTCATTTTATCAATCTGAGGATCTTTTGGCAAATTCTTTTAGAACTCTAGTTGATCTTTAATTTCTTTGTATCTCTTGTATGTTTGCTCTTTTTCATTCTTCATGACTTCTTGAAAATCTTTAAGCAAGTCTTCAACCTCTGAAAGGTTAAGGTGCATGAAAGAATCATAAGGAAATCCTCTTGCCATAAGCTCAATACCCATAAGGGTTTCAGGATCATCAGGCAACAGGTCTTGAATGTTTTCCATTTCATCTTTATCTTGTTCTTTATCTTCTTCATCAGAATCACTTAGAATGGTGATGGAATCTTATTGCTAATCATGTGTTTGATCTATTTCACCTTCTTCTATCACTACAGGTTCTGTTTCTTTCTATCTTGGTTCATCTTCATCAATTAGTTTAGCTTTAACCTTGAGAAGTTTGAGTGGTGGAGACTCGGGTTCTTCCAACTCTTGAACCTTCTGCTTTCCTTTCTTCAAATAAGCCAAATATAGTCTCTTTCTTTTCTCTCATCAGTTTTTATTTGAGGCTGTGAAGATGATGCTTGATCTTTTGATGTTTTAGTTTGCACCTTCAATGATTATGCAAACTATCTGATTAACTCCTTCTGTTTCTCTAACAGAGAGTTGATAGGTATGATGCTTGATTCTGTTGTTTGAGTATCAGGAGTATGAAAATGGGTGAATAATGTATGTTTTCAAATGGATTAACTTCTCCAAATAGTTGATCCATTGAATAAGTCTCCTCAGGGAAGATAATGGCCTTTTTAGTTTCCCCTGTACTGGTTTCTTCAGCTTGAGACATGATTTGATCAATAAACTCTTCACTAAGGTCTTGTTCTTGACCTTCTAAATGTTCATCTTCATTCAGTTGAGTGTCAGCATGTTCCAGTTCTCTGTTAAGCCTTTTTAGCTCTTCATTTTAAGCATAAATTTTCTTCTTTAACTCATCTATCTTAGCATCTTTAGCATCTAGCTGCTCAGTCAAATAGGCAACATCTAACCTAGTACTATTCAAATCTTGATCTTTTGCCTTCATTTCTTCCATTGATTGCTCTAGTTGTTGTTCTAGGAATTGAACAATCAACTTCTGTGCTTTTTGATTAGCTGAAAGTTTCTCAATTTCTTCATCTTTACTCTTTAATTTATCTTTCAACTTTCTTGCTCTTTTTGTTGGATTTCTCAATTAGTTTGTTATACTCAGTGACTAGGAAAACCTTTGAGTATTCAATTTCTTCCTTAGTTGGTATTTAACTTGTCTCTTCTTCACTTTTATTTTGTTCAACAGGTGTACTTTGTTCTTCTTGATCATGCTCATACAATGATGATGTACCAACCTCTTCTTGTTGAGTTGCTTGTTCTGCTAGTGATGCATCAATGTCTCTTAAAAGAGATGATAGTATTTGTTGATCTAAAAAGAGTGGGCTCTGAGGTGGAGAAGGCATGTGATGTTCAACATAAAGTTGTTCTTGTTCTTGTACCTCTTCTGGTGCTTGTTCTTCTTGAATAATTGGTTTTGGTATAGGTGCTACTTATTCTTCTTGAATGATTGGTGCAAGTTGGATGATTGGTGCTTGATGAATAATATTCTAAAACATCATGTTTGGTTCTCCCTGACCTGGAATCCTCAAAAACACTTCAGGGATAGGTATGTCATGATCTATCATGTGTGGTAGGACAGGTTCTTCATCTCCTTGATACAGGCTTGACTTGATTCTATTGAATACATGTTCATTAAAATGAACAGGCTGAAAGATAGCACCTTCTCTTGGAATGTTTGGGAGTGGATCATCAATGATCATTCGGAGGAATCTTGGATACCTTACTTTTGTCAAGTTGTAAATCATCCTATTTAATACTTGTGCTGCAAAGTTGAAGGGCCTTCTAGCAATGATACTTGCTATAGCTGAAGAGCTCCTCAAAGAAGTGGCATCCCAGCCAGTCTTCCTTTTGGTCATTGTCTTCTAATATGTATGCATTTAAAACCTGAATTGTGCACACATGTAAGATTTCTTGATCTATTTTCTCTCAATAGGACCAGTATATCCGATCTGCCTGAATACATGCAAAACGTAATTCTCATCAAATTCTACTGGTCCTTCAGCATCTTCATCACCAAGTTGTAGAACCTTTCTGATGACTTCTTTTGATATGATAATCTGATGATCATGCATAGTAGATACTACTAGTTGTTGATCATCCATTTGCTCTAGATGAGCATGGGTACAAAATTGGATAATATGGTCTTCATAGATATCTGGCCTTGCTGACATAACATAAACAAGCTTTGTCTGTCTAATAGCTTGTATGAGGTCTTTGTAATTTTCAGCCTTTGGAACATCTGGGTTTAGAAAAGCACAGAGATTATAATCCCTGACAAACACTAAGTTTGCCATATCTGCAATGAAGAAGAATGTGTTCATAGGATAGTTTTCATTGTTATGAAATGATGACGTATGTATGTTGAACACAATGAGTTTGTGAAAGTGTACGTTTGTTTAAAAACACGCATTGGATCAGTTTGACTTTTAACAATTCAATTTTGGTCAATATCAATCTTGTAAATCCTGTTGATTTCAAGTTATTTTGATCCAAACTTTTTGATATCATGTTTGTTTCATTGCAATGAGTTGTATGTTTCATATCATGTACTAATTTTATTTCATAACAAAATCAACTATAAATTTCAGTTTGACTTTTAAAGTCAAGACCTACCATTCAATGCACATTGAATACACATGTATTTAATGTTGTTGTGATCAATGTTATGTCAAATTAACTGATTTTACATGTTTATAACTGACTTTTGAATATATTTACCAAGTTATAACATATTTCAAGTCATTTTAAACATTTTCATAGATCAAAAATCAATTTTTGAATGATTTTGCCATGAACATCATGATTGTTATAAACACGATGAACACTTAATCAAATTTCTTGAAATTAACAGTCCTAATGCATGCGACTAGGATCATCCAATGTATATTCAATGATTGATTTCATTTAAAACATCAAATGATTCATGTTTTGTCACAGTTCATTGTTCGACTTAGGTTTTGACAATGTCAGAATCAAAATCAAAGAACCAGATGTTTTAATGATTGTTTGATGATAAGAACATGTTGTCATACCTATTTGATCATAAATTAGTGGTTAAATCACACAGACATTTGGTTTTTGAATGATTTGGGTTTAAGGGTTTATCGCACTGTTGTAACGTTTCAGAAATTTGATTTTGCCTTTCTCACTCGTGATGAATGAAAATATTGCAAGAGTTGAAATATATATACAACAAACGAAATAAATGTCTGCTCCCTGTTTAGTGTGACTATACGCTGTGTGAACAGTTGAACTTAAAATTTAATTTTAAGTCATGCACTATGAAATACACATACTTTATGGGTATAGTGCATCCGTTGTCAACCTTAAGTTGTATGCTGTGAACCCTTGATTATTTCTGTGTTCACAGCAGATGAATATTTTGTCATGCACTATGCACACTTAATGTTTCTATGTATACAGCGGATGACTATTTGGTCATACTGTAACACCCAAAAATTTATTAAGAAAAGAATAAAGACAAAAGGAGAAGTTGCAAAAGTGGAGGGGCTAAAGTATACAAAAGGACAAACATTATTATTTTATGTTTAAAAGAAGCATGGCCGCCCACTATCACCTTTCTACCCACTCTCTCTCGGCTGTAAAAAGGGAAAAAAAGAAAAGAGAGGTTTTCGGCAGAAGAAGAAGAACAAGACCTGCTTGAAGGTTAGTTTTCATGTGTTTTGTTCGGTTTTAGCTAAGCTTTCAGCTTCAGAACCTATTCTTATGTTATCTTTTGTGTTCAGTTTTGTGTTTTGGTGTGTTTAGGCATTTGAACTCCAGGTTGCTCTCGGGTTTGGAGGAGTTTTACTCGAAAGCAGTAGAGGTGAGTTCTAGATCCCCTCTTTTAAATGTTTTCTACTTATTTGGGGCTGGTTTGCATATTTGACTGATGTTTTCGAAACAAGTTATGATTTTTCATGTATGGTGCAGACGGTTATGGTGATATGGTTATGTTGTGTGATTCTCTTGTTGATCGTTTAAAGTTTATGATGTTCTAAGTGTTAGACTGATAGATCTAAGTTGTGTTCATCTTAGAATGATGTTTGGGAACTGGTAATGGCATAAGTTAAATTGCAGGTTAGTTTTATGCTCATCCGCATTTAACAGTTAAGTCTTTTGTTCATGTGCATTTGTTAAGTCCTCATGCGCATTTGTTGTATTTTGTTCATGCGCATTTGTTGTCTTTTCTTCACGCGCATTTGTTAACTCTTCATGCGCATTTGTTAAGTCATGCGCATTTGCTAAGTGTTCATCCGTATTTGTTCATCCACATTTGTTCATCGCATCTATTCATCCGCATTTGTTATGCTCATCCGCATTTGTCTAAGCTCATCCGCATTTGTCTAAAGACTTAGGATTTTATGGAAATTTTGGGAATAGAATTTAAGTATGGAGAACTTCTATATAAGGAAAGATTATGCTTGTTTAAGGATTATTATGCTTGGTTCTTTCTTATGTGCTGCTTTTTCTATGTCAATAATATTTTCATGTTATGTGATTATGTAATGTGCATCTTAATAAGTATTATCCATAACAAGTGGACACGAAAGAATAAAAGAAGAACAGTGAAACTTAATGAATGTTACCCCGGGCCCTTACGATGAATGAAAAGCCTTGCAAGCAAAATGAATGGAGGTGCACGACCTTGTTGTCGTTAGCTCAACTGATGTTCGGCTGTATAGCCCATGAGGATGCACATCTGGGGTCTAATCCTGGGGATTGACCAATGAATCAATGGGATCCTAGTTCATAAGCTGGCTTTATGCCTAGCAGTATGGATCAACTGTCGATGGGTTAGCTACCAGGATAAACTTTTGCCGACAGGGGTTTGGCATCTGTTGCCAACCAACAATGTAGGCTCTTGCTTTTTGCAATCCTAGTTAAAAAAAGAGAAAGATAATAAAAGAAAGAAAGATAATGAATCACTTTATGATTGCTTATGTTTATTGATGAATGATCACCAAATGAAATTTACAAAGTGTATTTTTCTATATTATTTATTTAGAAATCACTCGGCAACGCCGACTTTTTATATGCATATCAGTTGCAGGTAAGGTTGTTGCTAAGGATGGCACGTTAGTGAGGCTACTTAGCGGGCAAAGACTGGCATTCATTCGTGCATGATGATTTTGTTGTTTTGTAATACAACTTAATGATTCTTTTTGTAACTGTTAAAATACAATGATGTATTATTTAGCAACATCAAATATTAATGCATGAATGGTTTTAGATAACTTAATCTGCTGCGATGTTTTCAGAAATGTAGTTATCTTATATGAAAAATGCTGTGATTGTCCAACTGTGAGGTCTCCGGGAACAGGGCCTTACACATACGCTGTGTACACTTTGTTTGTTCAAGAGATATTCACACCGGATGACTAATTATCATGTGCTATGAATGCTTGTATGATAGTGTACAACATATACTTACTTGTGTATATACGCTATGTACACTTGTACTGTTTCAACAATGGATGACTAAAGTTATTCATGCGCTGTGGAAGTCACTGTATTCATAGCGGATTTCTTACTTACATCATTCGCTGTGAACACTTAGTGTATTTTACATGATTTGATGGTTAACTGTAGCTATGGCATTTGCATGTACTGATGGTCAACTGTAGCTATGGTGCATGTATGATTGTGTGTCCGCTGTGACTACAGTTGTCAAAAAATTTTAAAAAAATTGTTTGTTTTGAAAATTTTGCTCATCAGTAATGTAAATTAATACATACGCTGTAGAGACTTGAATTTTTCTTTTTTTCTTGCTTAAAATAATTTTGAAATGTTTCAAAATTTGAATGTTTGCTTTAATTTTATAATTTTTACATGATTAATATATGGATGTTAAAATATCACTCACAAGCAATATTGTGCACGTATATGTGTCAAACTGCTATGTTTGAGTGCGGACTTGACTTGGCTTTATTTTAAAATATATGATTATGCACATATTCTGCTGCTGTTGATATTTCTATGTTCATTTTCTCCCCCAAAATTTTTGCATATTTATAAAAACTTTTTGAAAAATGACAAAAATTTGAATTTGTTTTAATGGAAATTATCAAAGTCTAATTTGATTGTTCGCATGATAAACACTTAGAAAGATAGCACTTTATCTAAACTAAGAAATGGATGATTTTCATGCTTGGACATGAATCATTTGCACATAAAATGAGATCATACTAGTCTTAAATCCTCATTGAGTTGATTTGATGATTTTAAGAATAGACATAGACTAATAGAATGTTGATTGTTGATATTGTGATCCACTTAAACTCATGCATGGTATTAATGATTGATTGAAACAATGAGTAATTATCATGTTTTGGGTGTATTAATATGATTTGTATGTACCCCACATCTGGTTGTATGTTAAGAATAACCCTCCTCAAGATATGCCAGAAAGCACTTTCAATACTTATGACCTAGCTACTTAGGAGTATAAATCCTCAATTTGATCCATATTCTTTGATCCATATTGGGATTCTTTTTCACTTCACTTTGGAAGGTGATCCTCTTTAGGATTCTTTTGATTGTTCATCCAAGATGGATGTGTTCCTCATTAGGAATCTTTTTGGATCATAATGTAGGTCACTCAGGTCTATGCTCAACACAACAAAGAATGCCTTAGTGAACTCCAGGTCTATAAAAATCATAACAAAGGAAACACTTGTTGATTGAACAATTTATAAACTGTTTCACTTTGGTGTATAGTAGTTACTTTACAAGTAATCTATATTAGATAGACCAATACTCACCATAAACCAAGATGTGTGTTGTTGACCACATAATCTTGAGAATTTAGTTCTTCACTATTGTATGTGATGTTAGGTGTCCCATGCCGAGCCTATTCACATATCAAACAAAGTATTGTCAGTGTTTATTAGTGGAAAATGACTCAAGTGAAGAAGTAAGCTAGTGTACTATCATTTCTCATGAATGGTTATGTGTGATTCAAATTATTTGTTAATTCGAAAGCATGAATGTTTGTTTGATTTATTGATTTTAGAAAGATGTATGTTTGATGTTAAACTTGGACTTTGACAAAATCAATCTTGTTTGATATTAATGTTTTGAAAACATTACTTGTTTGGTTCATAGTTGATCATACCAATTGACTAAACCAGAAATTCAAATCTTATTGAATCAAATGATTTTGTAAACAGGTCAGCCAATTGATTGTCTGTGTTGACCTTGATCAACTTTATTAGACCCTTTTCTGAGCAATCTCTTAGAAAGTGATATCTGATATCTATAAGCTTTGTTTTTGAATGTTGAACAGGATTGTTAGTAATAAACATGGCAGTAGAATTGTCAATGTGTATGGGTGTTTTAAGAAAATTAAAGCCATAATCAAGCATTTGGTTTTGAATCTAAATCACTTGAGAATGGCATGCATTAGCAGCTATATATTCTGCTTCAACTGTTGACACAGAGACATTTGTTTGTTTCTTGCATGGCTAGGAGATCAATCATAATCCTAGAAATTGACATCCTCCTGTTATGGACTTTATGTTGCTATTGCATCCACCATAATCACTGTCAGTGTATGCATATAAAGAGAAATCTCCATCTTTGGGATACCATAGGCCAAGTGCTATTTTGCCTTTTAAGTATCTGAAAATTTTCTTGATGCCATAGCAGCTATATATTCTGCTTCAACTGTTGACACAGAGACATTTATTTGTTTCTTGCATGGCTAGGAGATCAATCATAATCCTAGAAATTGACATCCTCCTGTTATGGACTTTATGTTGCTATTGCATCCACCATAATCACTGTCAGTGTATGCATATAAAGAGAAATCTCCATCTTTGGGATACCATAGGCCAAGAGAAATCTCCACCATAATCACTGTCAGTGTATGCATATAAAGAGAAATCACAGCATTGATGTGTGATTCTTTTGAATCTGCTTGGTATCCGGCACACATGCAAACTGCATACATGATGTATGGTCTTCTTGTATTTAGGTACATCAGGGAGCTATCATGGATCTGTAGAGCTTCTGATCAACTGATGTGCCTTCTGGATCGGGGCCAAACTTCAATCCAGTTGCAAATGGTGTTTTGCTAGATGTGCAATCAGACATGTTGTATTTCTTCAAGATCTGATTCACATAGATGCTTAGATTGATAAAATTCCTTCAGCAGATTGTTGAACTTGTAGCCCTCGTTTCCACGGTCGTTTTGACTGGTAGCATGTTGGAAACGGAGGCTCGTAGCCCAGGTTATGCCCATTTTGTTGATCAAGCAGCCGTATTTGGGTGATTAACATCCGCATTTGTTGAAATAAGCATCCACATTTGTATGTTAAAACAGCTGCATTTTGCATGTTCAACAGCCGCATTTGTTTAATCAACATCATCATTTGTGAGCTAACTCATCCGCATTTGATGTAACATCCGCATTTGTGGACCACTAGAACTCAGCCGCATTTGCACAAGACAGCCGCATTTGTTGTTCCAATCATCCGCATTAGTTGTTCAACAACGGCATTTGTTCATCCGCATTAACTCTGTAACATCCGCATTGGATGAATCAACATCCGCATTAGTTGTCTTAAGGCTGCAGAACATCCGCATTTCTATTGTCACATCCATATTTCATTAAAACAAATGCGGATGTGTTAAAAGTTGTTGCATTTCTTTTGTTCATCATCAGCATTAGATTTGAACTTTCATCCGCATTTGTGTAGTTAACACATCCGCATTGAAGATTCTCATCCGCATTACATTTCAACACATCCACATTCGTTTAGTTCTCACAGCCGCATTTGTATGCCCTTTATCAGCATTAGTTCTGTTTGAACATCCACATTTGATTGCCTTAGTGACAAATGCGGATGGATTCAGTAGGAAATGCGGATGCAAGAGAGAAATGCGGATGGCTTGTGTTTCATCCGCATTTGTCTTTCCTATTCATCATCGATCTGAGAATATTGAATTCAGGTTCAATCCGAATCATTTCTGTTCGAGATCTTTGTAGTTAGCCTCGAAATCAAGTTAATTGTACACTGGTGGTCTCGGATTTATGGTTGGATTTGATTCAACAACCCATTACTTAAGCACCAGTTCGAGATCTTTGTATTTTGAATCAACCTGTTCGAGATCTGAATGTTCTTCTCAAATAAATGTTCGAACCGAATGTCTTCTGTTTGAATGCTTTATCATCTTCAATTCGAACCCATTTTGAACAGATTTGTAGATGTTTTGTATATTTTGTTGAAGAACAGATGATGATGAAGATGAACAGAGATGTGTTCTTTATTTTTCTGATTTTCTTCTTTGTTGTAAACATCTTTAAAGATGAAAACAGATCTGAAACATACATGAACCCAGCAACCAACAGCTCTGATACCATTTTGCTGAATCAATATTTCATATTCGTTGAGCCTGGATCTTAGGATTCATCATTTTCAGATCTGAGAATTCAAAATTAAAGATGGGTGGAAGTGTGTGAATCGAAGAACAAGGATGTGTGTGTAATGTATAATGTTATTATTTCATTGATATTGAATAACAAATTATAATGAAGAAACATATACAAAGATGGATGAACATCAAACCCACCCAAAGGAGAGAAATTCTCCTTGGGTGGTGATTTACACCATGAAAAACATACACTTAAGAACTACAATCCACTCACACACTTTGCAACAACCATGCATTACAAGTGGCACTAGTTGTTATATTTATAATGTTATTACATCATGACCTAATTTTGACTATTCTTGTGGTCTTGATGTTGACTTTGTCTTGTTGACTTTGTCTTGTGTTTGTTTTGTTCTGTTTATCAACTTGGTCTCTGAACTTGTATAATGAGATCTTCAGTTGGCTTTGATTGTGGTTTGGAAAGCTTCAGTTTATTAATTGTTGAACACAACAGAAAGTATATGAGAATATAACGTAAAATTTACTACGTTATTTACTATACATACAATCACACAAACAAATAAATAAATGAATGAATAAATAAATAAATATTAATTCATAAAAATATTTTATTTAAGATTAATATTCATATTCTTGCTCTAGTTAAGAAATCTATTTCTTATATTATTACTTTATAAATATTACTTTTTAACACAACTCAACTTTTATTAATCATTTTAACAAATAATTAAATTCTTGGTAGTAAAACATATATAAAATTATTTTAGACAAGTTATATTTTAAAAATATGTTGTATTATGTTTGACCCAAATTTCACCCGTATACGGTGATTTTTGACCCGAAACCGCACGGTTTTACACGCATAAACCGTACATCAACCCATATATATCTTTTGACTATTTTATATGTTTAAATATGACTCTCTTATACCAAAAACCTTCTGAAATATTTTGTTAAAAATTAGTTCCAAAACAGTCCATTATTTTTTACCCGAAATTGTCGGTTTTCGGCTTTTTCGCGCGTATAAAGTCATCACTGAAGACTTTTCTTGCTATGGGTTTGTTATATACTTAAAAACATAAGTTTTTAACTTAAAAAAAATATTATTTTATGTCCAAAACCGGACTTGTACATAAATACTTGTTTTAGACCCAAAAACACCGTTTTTAACGCGTTTTTAAACGTAAAACGTT
This sequence comes from Flaveria sonorensis, assembly GCA_025506505.1. Classification (NCBI taxonomy): domain Eukaryota; kingdom Viridiplantae; phylum Streptophyta; class Magnoliopsida; order Asterales; family Asteraceae; genus Flaveria; species Flaveria sonorensis. The sequence continues at coordinate 38,456,970 of CM046428.1, forward strand.
TACAAGATTATACCCAATCATCAAAACTTTTATTTTCAGTAAGTTACTAACTTTTACCTTATATTTTAATTGTTTTAAACTTCTTTTTCTAGATCTTACAAAGATCCATGACTTGTTGGCTATTAACTTTTATGACATGACCAATAATGGCCATGTCCCATCTACACTTGAGTACCTTTAATCTTAATTTGTTTTTATCTTTTCTTAAAATCAAATGTGAATAAAAATATCAAAGTTTTCAGATCATGATCATCATATACATGGATCATTTCAATCATTTCTCAACCCATAAATGAAAAATGAATCAAGAACAAAAGTGTAAACCATATATACATACATATACACGATTTCATACATACATACATAGTTCAAATCATAGATTTTATCTTGTGTTCTTAGTTTTTATTTCAACAAAACATAATTAAAATCAAAACATTTTAGATCATGATCACCATTATTCATAGATCATCTCAATCCTTTATGAAATCAATAGCAAGATGGGTTTAAGAACATCATTCTTTACATAAAATCATATATTACCCATTTTCATCATTTGATAGACTCCTTTTGGATATGGGTTTCTTATGATGTTCATAACCTCAAATCAAAGTTTTATTATCTTGCTTGCAAGAGAAAATCAACAAAATGTTAAAAGATAATCAAAACACAAAATCATCACACGCATACAAACACTTACGGCACACACATTCACACACACACACACATATAATTTTACAACACAATTTTTTTATTAAAACCTTTGTTGGAACCTTGGATTTCAAGAAAAGCTAGTTTTTGGTGAAAAAAACTTGCAATAATCATTCAAAATTCATGTTGCAAGAGGTTTTTAAAAAAAAACAAATCTTACCCAAAGATGAACAATTTAAGAAATATGGGTGATTTCTTCTCCTTGGAGTTGGATTTATGTAATTTCTTGCACCAAACTCACTAAGAGATCCATGAAATCAGATTTTTGATGCTTGAAACAAGCTTTGGATGATCAAAATCAAAGGAAATTAGGGAGTTTTGGGCTGAATTCAGCCATGAGGTTTAGAGAGAGAGAGAGATGAGAGAGAAAGTGTGTGTAGATGAATGATGGAGAAATGGTTGAGAGTGGAAAATAGGTGGAGTGTAGTGTTGTTTATATAGAAATGATCAAGTATTGTTAAAGTAAGTTAATCATGTAATTATATTAATGATATGGCTAGTGGATCTCCAAGTGAGATGCCACCCTGTGTAAGGCGGGTGTCAGTCTCGTTAAATCTTTTTGTAAAAATCTCAAGCGTTCGGGTTTTTACATGAAAATTTTATATAAAATCAAAGTATTAATTTATATTTCTAAAAGTTCACAAAATTTAATAATAGTGACAAAAAGTCAAGAATAAAAATATACACGGTATAACACAGTATGCAACGGATAGTACGTTACAACAAGGCAATATTTTAAAAAGTCTTAATTTTAAGCGATCAAGGTAACTAATAATAATTATTATTTTTCATGACTAATAATATTTTCACTTAATATATATTAAATCATAAAAATCAACATATACTGAACAAATTTGTTTAACCGAAATGTCACCAACGCTCGTTAAAAGTAATATCGCTACGCGACCCGGTAATTCTCAAAATTACCAATTATAAAACTTATGCGCAAAGGGGCTTTGCTAGACCTAAAATGACCTTAATTATCATAAAACTAAGTCTTATGATGAATTTAATTATTTTATCATATTTTATTAACGTACGGATATTAACCTGGAAACACGGGATGTCACATGTGCTCATTCGCATTGTCTAAACTCATCCGCATTTATCTAAATACTTGGGATTTTTTGGAAATTTGAGAATAGAATTTAAGTATGGAGAACTTCTGTATAAGGAAAGATAATGCTTGTTTAAGGACTATTTTTCTTGGTTCTTTCTTATGTGCTTCTTTTTCTATGTCAATAATATTTTCATGTTATGTGATTATGTAATGTGCATCTTAATAAGTATTATCCATAACAAGTGGACACGAAAGAATAAAAGAAGAACAGTAAAACTTAATGAATGTTACCCCGAGCCCTTACGATGAATGATAAGCCTTCCAAGCAAAATAAATGGAGGTGCACGACCTTGTTGTCGTTAGCTCAACTGATGTTCGGGTGTATAGCCCATGAGGATGCACATCTGGGGTCTAATCCTGGGGATTGACCAATGAATGAATGGGATCATAGTTCATGAGTGGGCTTCGTGCCTAGCAGTGTGGATCAACTGTCGATGGGTTAGCTACCAGGATAAACGTTTGCCGACAGGGGTTCGGTATGTGTTGCTAACCAACAATGTAGGATCTTGCTTTTTACAATCCTAGTTAATGAAAGCGAAAGATAATAAAAGAAAGAAAGATAATGAATCACTTTATGATTGCTTATGTTTATTGATGAATGATCACCAAATGAAATTTACAAAGTGTATTTTTCTATATTATTTATTTAGAAATCACTCAGCAACGCTGACTTTTTATATGCATATCAGTTGGCAGGTAAGGTTGTTGCTGAGGATGGCACGCGAGTGAGGCTACTTGGCGGGCAAAGACTGGCATCCATTCGTGCATGATGATTTTGTTGTTTTGTAATACAACTGAATGATTCTTTTTGTAACTGTTAAAATACAATGATGTATTATTTAGCAACATCAAATATTAATGCATGAATGGTTTTAGATAACTTAATCTGCTGCGATGTTTTCACGAAATGTATTTATCTTATATTAAAAATCCTGTGATTGTTCAATTGTGAGGTCTCCGGGAACGGGGCCTTACACATACGCTGTGTACACTTTGTTTGTTCAAGAGATATTCACACCGGATGACTAATTATCATGTGCTATGAATGCTTGTATGATAGTGTACAACATATACTTACTTGTGTATATACGCTATGTACACTTTTACTGTTTCAATAACAGATGACTAAAGTTATTCATGCGCTGTGGAAGTCACTGTATTCATAGCGGATGCCTTACTTACATCATTCGCTGTGAACACTTAGTGTATTTTACATGATTTGATGGTTAACTGTAGCTATGGCATTTGCATGTATTGATGGTTAACTGTAGCTATGGTGGATGTATGATTGTGTGTCCGCTGTGACTACAGTTGTCAAAAATTTTTAAAAAAATTGTTTGTTTTGAAAATTTTGCTTATCAGTAATGTAAGTTAATACATACGCTATAGAGACTTGAATTTTTCTTTTTTTCTGGCTTAAAATAATTTTGAAATGTTTCAAATTTTGAATGTTTGCTTTAATTTTATAATTTTAACATGATTAATATATGGATGTTAAAATATCACTCACAAGCAATATTGTGCACGTATATGTGTCAAACTGCTATGTTTGAGTGCGGACTTGACTTGGTTTTATTTTAAAATGTATGATTATGCACATATTATGCTGCCGTTAATATTTCTATGTTCATTTTCTCCCCCTAAATTTTTGCATATTTATAAAAACTTTTTGAAAAATGACAAAAATTTGAATTTGTTTTAATGGAAATTATCAAAGTCTAATTTGATTGTTCGCATGATAAACACTTAGAAAGATAGCACTTTATCTAAACTAAGAAATGGATGATTTTCATGCTTGGACATGAATCATTTGCACATAAAATGAGATCATACTAGTCTTAAATCCTCATTGAGTTGATTTGATGATTTTAAGAATAGACATAGACTAATACAATGTTGATTGTTGATATTGTGATCCACTTAAACTCATACATGGTATTAATGATTGATTGAAACAGTGAGTAATTATCATGTTTTGGGTGTATTAATATGATTTGTATGTACCCCACATCTGGTTGTATGTTAAGAATAACCCTCCTCAAGATATGCCAGAAAGCACTTTAAATACTTATGACCTAGCTACTTAGGAGTATAAATGCTCAATTTGATCCATATTCTTTGATCCACAATGGGATTCTTTTTCACTTCACTTTGGAAGGTGATCCTCTTTAGGATTCTTTTGATTGTTCATCCAAGATGGATGTGTTCCTCATTGGGAATCTTTTTGGATCATGATGTAGGTCACTCGGGTCTGTGCTCAGCACAACAAAGAATGCCTTAGTGAACTCCCGGTCTATAAAAATCATAACAAAGGAGACACTTGAATGATTGAGTAATTTATAAACTGTTCCACTTTGGTGTATAGTAGTTACTTTACAAGCAATCTATATTAGATAGACCAATACTCACCATAAACCAAGATGTGTGTTGTTGACCACATAATCTTGAGAATTTAGTTCTTCACTATTGTATGTGATGTTAGGTGTCCCATGCTGAGCCTATTCACATATCAAACAAAGTGCTGTTAGTGTTTATTAGTGGAAAATGACTCAAGTGAAGAAGTAAGCTAGTGTACTATCATTTCTTATGCGTGGTTATGTGTGATTCAAATTGTTTGTTAATTGGAAAGCATGAATTTTTGTTTGATTTCTTGATTTTAGAAAGATGTATGTTTGATGTTAAACTTGGACTTTGACAAAATCAATCTTGTTTGATATTAATGTTTTGAAAACATTACTTGTTTGGTTCATAGTTGATTATACCAAGTGACTAAACCATAAATTCAAATCTTATTGAATCAAATGATTTTGTAAATAGGTCAGCCAATTGATTGTCTGTGTTGACCTTGATCAACTTTATCAGACCCTTTTCTGAGCAATCTCTTAGAAAGTGATATCTGATATCTATATGCTTTGTTTTTGAATGTTGAACAGGATTGTTAGTAATAAACATGGCAGTAGAATTGTCAATGTGTATGGGTGTTTTAAGAAAATTAAAGCCATAATCAAGCATTTGGTTTTGAATCTAAATCACTTGAGAATAGCATGCATTAGCAGCTATATATTCTGCTTCAACTGTTGACACAGAGACATTTGTTTGTTTCTTGCAAGGCCAGCAGATCAATCTTAATCCATGAAATTGACATCCTCCGGTTATGGACTTTATGTTGCTATTGCATCCACCATAATCACTATCAGTGTATGCATATAAAGAGAAATCTCCATCTTTGGGATACCATAGGCCAAGTGCTATTTTGCCTTTTAAGTATCTGAAAATTTTCTTTACAGCATTGATGTGTGATTCTTTTGGATCTGCTTGGTATCTGGCACATAGATGCTCAGATTGATAAAAATTCCTGATATGCCTTCTGGATCAGGGCCAAACTTCAATCCAGTTGCAAATGGTGTTTTGCTGGATGTGCAATCAGACATGTTATATTTCTTCAAGATCTGATTCACATAGATGCTCAGATTGATAAAAATTCCTTCAGCAGATTGTTGAACTTGAAGACCAAGGAAGAAGGTAAGTTCTCCCATTAAGCTCATTTCGAATTTTGATTGCATAAGAGTCTCAAACTCTCTGCAAAGTTATATGTTCGTGGAGCCAAAAATGATATCATCCACCTAGACTTGTACTACTAACAAGTCTTGTTCTTTTCTCTTTATGAACAATGTCTAATCAATTTTTCCTCGGGTATACCCATTCTGTAGTATAAACTTAGATAAAGTTTCATAACACTTCTTAGATGCTTGATGAAGACCATACAGAGCTTTATCTAACTTGTAGACTCTATGAGGGAATTCTGGGTCTTCAAACATGGTGGTTGAGCAACATATACCTCTTCATCTATCTTTCCATAGAGAAATGCACATTTCACATCCATTTGGAAGACAGTGAAGTTCTTGGATGAGGCATATGAAAGGAAAACTCGGATGGCTTCTAGTCTAGCTACAGGAGCAAAGACATCATCATAATCAATGCCTTCCTCTTGAGTATATCCTTGGGCAATAAGCCTTTCTTTTTACTAATGACAATCGCTCTATCATCTGCTTTGTTCCTAAACAACCACTTTATCCCAATGGCATAGTGACCTTCTGGGAGGTCAACTAACTGCCATACCTCTTGCTTCCTAAATTGTTGTAATTCTTCTTGCATTGCTTCTATCCAACTATTGTCTTTGAGGGCTTCTGTTATGGTTTTTGGTACAGTTAAAGATAGAAAGCTAGAAAACAAGAAAATGTTTGCTCTATCAGATTAACTGCATGTCAATCTGACATTGAGATCACCTATGATATTTTTTAAAGGATGATATCTATGAACTCTTGTTGTTTCAATATAATCAAAAAGGATGGTTGAATCAAGATTAGTGATTGTTTGGGTGGGTGTTGATGGGTGAGCAAGGGTATTTGATGTTGTTTGATTATCAAGCTATATGGGTTCATTGAATGTTTGTGGTGAATCATGAAAGAAATCTAAGATTTCATCTTCATGATAGGTATCAAGTAATGAATGATAGTCATCATCTTCTTCAACTGTGTCTTGATGATGTGACCTTATCTGTTTGTTTGGTTGAGTGGTCACTGCAGTTGATAATGATGGTGTGTTTGGTGTTGTTCCTCTTGATGTGTTTGTTTGATCAGGAGAAGTTATAACTGTAGTACTGGAAGTTATATTATTTTTTCTCCTTAGAGGATTAGTAGTTAAAGGAACATCAATGGTTGGTGGTGGAACCTTTGGATACTCATGTAAGGCCCCTTTCCCGAGATGCTTAAAGTTGGTCAATCATCGCATAAATAATATAGAACACCTCATTTTGCAGTGGAAATTTATCTTTTCATTAACAATTAAAAACATGTCAAATAATTATATCATTTCTTTTACATTCCAAAAATGTATTAATACAAAAACATTCTCCAAAATATGGATGCCAGACTTGAACCATCCCTAGTTGCTTATGCATCCATGCCTGCACCTCCTCAGCATCAACAAATACCTGCCAACTATTATGCATACAAAAGTCAGCAACGCTAAGTGATTTCTAGTTTTATAATAAAATACTTTACTTTCATTTAAAACATTTTCCTTACTTTCGTACGTGATCATACATTATACATACATCTTGATAATATCATTATTATCTTCCGTCATCGTTCACCATCATTCATTATCATTCATCATCGTTTGTTTTGTACTTTCTTTCATTATTATCTTTCATCTTTATCTAGATCCTACCATATGCTATACCCCCACGTCATGCCGAAGCTGGTACTGTGCCAGGGCTTACATGGAAACCCTCACGTCATGCCGAAGCTAACACAGTACCTAGGTGGAGCGACAAAGATCCCGTTTCATACTTTTCAGTCAATCTCAAGGATTAGACCCCTGTGCTCATTAACAAGGGTTAGCTAAACCACACACATTTGAGCAAACAACTACCTCGTTGAGTTGTGAACCTCCACCATTTTGATTGCAAGACTTTACGTTCATTCATTATGTTCCACTTCACGTTAACGTTATCTTTCACTTTCATTATATAATACTTTACGTACATATACATATCACATCACGTAAAGTCACATCATAATACATAACATGGAACATCATCATTATAACAGCAACCCATAAGCATACATAACATGAACAAGCATAGGCCACCATAAAAATCAATACTTAGCACTTAAATCAATTTTCCAAAATTACCAAAATATTCTAAGTGTTCACAGCACATGAACACATGCACAGCGGACGTCTTAAAATATACACCAAGTGTCCATAGCGGACAGCCAAGGTCCACAGTGGATAGCTTAAAATCCATAGCGCATGACAAAATATTCTAAGTATCCATAGTGGATGAACAAGTCCATAGCAAATGAACAAGACCACAGCGGATGAACAAGTCCATAGCAGATGAACAAGTCCACAGCGGATGAACAAGTCCACAGCGGATGAACCATAAAATTTACCAAGTGTCCACAGCGGACATGCAAAATCCACAACGGACATGCAAGTCCACACCGGACGGCATAAATTCTTCTAAGTGTCCATAGCAGAAAATTTAATGTCCATAGTGGACAGCATGCAAAAATCTTCTAAGTGTCCACAACGGACACTTTAAGGTCCACTGCAGACAGCATGCAAAATACACCAAGTGTCCACAGAGGACACTATATGTCCACAGCGGACACCATGCAAACACCATGCAAAATCTACTAAGTATCCACAGTGGACACTTTATGTCCATAGCGGACAACATGCATGACTTTTTTAAGTGTCCACAGCAGACATCATGTATGATTCACTAAGTGTCCACAACAGACATCAAGCATAACATCTACAATGCATCAAACGTACTTCCTGGCCCCAAACATCATTCTAACTTAAACTTAGCATAGATCTAACATGTTACACAAATAAAACATAGCAAACATCATACAACAACTTAGAAATCATCTAAAAACATACATCAACCGTACACAGTCGTACATCATGGAAAAATTCATAGTTTGGTTTTGAAACCTCCTGTCCAGTATGCATAACCGCCCCAAACACGTAGAAAACCAGTAAAAGGGGGGGTCTAGAACTCGCCTTCAACAACTTTCAAGTAAAATACATTAAACCCTAGAGCCCACTTGAAGTTCTAGCACATAAAACACATGAAAACGAGCACTAAACACCAGAAACTCGATCCAGAAGTTGAAACTCGACTGAAAACCGAGAAGAATTACTTTAAAATCTCACCTTCTGAAGATCTCTTCCACTTTCTCTCACTAAATTTCGGATGAGAGCTTCTTCTCTCACTAGAACCGAAAGTTGAGTGTTGTGGGAGAGAAAGTATGGCAGCCTTTCTTATTTTAAACCCACTATGTGCAAGTTTGGCCCTTGTATGCTTTTAACCCTTTGCTTTTGAACTAACTTCCTGTTTGCTCCTTTATGTTTCTTTTCTTTCTTTTTCTGAAATTTTCGGGTGTTACAACTCATTGTCATCCTTGGTACCTAAAACATCAAAGTAAGATGTGTCAAATGATTTTATTAGTGAGTCAATATCAAACAACCAGTCTGATCCAATGACTTTCTTAGTGAAAGAATGTTCATTATAAACAACATCTGCTGTTTCTTCCACTATGTTCCATTGTGGATTGTATACTCTGTAAGCTTTTGAGCTTCCGGAGTATCCAAAAAAAAATCTGTCGCCTGCATTTGGAGCAAACTTAGATAAATGTTCTCTGGTGTTTAATATTGATACAGAACATCCAAAAGCTTTAAGAAATCTAATGAAAGGTTTTCTTTTAATCATTAATTCGTATGGAGTTTTGGTATGTTCTTTAATTATTAATGTTTTGTTTTGAATGTAGCAAGCTATGTTGATTGCTTCAACCCAAAAGGATATGGCTAATAGAGAGTCAGCTAGGATAGATCTAGCAGCTTCTATCAATGTTTTGTTTCTCCTTTCAGCAACTCCATTTTGCTGAGGAGTCCTTGCTACACTGAATTGATGACTGATTCTTTTCTTTGTACAAAAAGAAGAAATGAAGTCATTCTTAAATTCAGTACCATTATCACTTCTTAAAGATTTAACTTTAAGATCTAATTAATTCTCAATTTTAGTGATAAAGGATTTGATGATTTTTGTTGTTTCTGACTTGTGTAGTAGAAAGAAAAACCAGGTGAATCTGGAGTAATCATCTGCTATTACAAGACAGTAGTGCTTCCTTCCTATGCTTAGGATGTTTCTAGGGCCAAAAAGGTCCATGTGAAGCAATTTGAGTGGTGTGTTGTTAGAGTTTACCAATTTTGACTTATGAGACACTCTGTATTGTTTACCTTTCAGACATGCAGTGTAGTGGTCTGTACAGAAGAATTCTTTTTGTGGTAAACCAATTACTAAGTCACCTTTTACAAGTTGATTCATTCTGTTAAAATTTGAGTGTCCCAATCGTCTGTGCCATAATTGGGAAACATCTTCTAATGCTTTTGATAGTAAACATGTTTCAGGGGTTGGTGCTAAAATAGTGTTCATATCAACAATGTATGTGTTGTTTTGATGGGGTGTTTTCAAAATGATACAGTCTTTAGGTATTTGAAAAACCGCCTTGAGGATGTAGCAGTTGTTAGAGTCAAAAAGGGTGACATATCCTTTAACACAGATTTGGGATACGCTGAGAAGATTAAACTAGAGGTTGGAGCAGTAGTTGACATTTTCAAAGCTGATTAACCCATTTGATACTGTTCCTTCACCAGTTATCTTTCCACTTATCTTGTCACCTCCAAATGCTATATTTCCTCCATGTTTGCTTCTAAAATCATAAAGGAGGGAACAATTGCCAGTCATGTGTCAGAAGCATCCACTATCAACATACCAGATGTTATCAGGCCTTCTTTGATGTCCCTGTACAAATAATGAAATTAGTTAGAGGGTGCAACCCAAGCCAAGATGGTCTTGGGTTTTTCGTCTTTTCCCATTATGCAAATTTCTTCTATGGTAGCATTGTCTGCTGGCTTAGGAATTCTACGTACACTAGATTTTCTCTATATGTTTTTAGCTTTGTCGGGGAAGTGCTTTGAGTTGTCCTCCTTTGAGTGCTGATGTTTGACTGATGTCTGTTCTGAGACTTATGTCACCTTTCTGGTTGTTTAAAGTTGTCATAAAAGTTTTTGTTTTTGTTTAAAACAAATTTTGTTTGAGGATTTGGTCATGGTACTCCTCCCTTGTTCTTATTAGGAATAACTATTTATTTCTCAGTTGATTTCTCAACTTGAGGTTGTTTGTTATGCTTCTTCTTTTTCTTGCTGAAAAAGCAGTTGGCAGTACTGTGATTGTTTCTTTCATAAATTGAACATTAGTTGTGAAAATAACATGATTCTATGCTATGATTGTTCATATCACAATACTTGTAATATTTACCATATTTTCATTTTTCTATGGTATTGGTGTATTGTTCACATCACTCACAGTATGGTAAATTTGTAGTGTTTTGTTTGTTAATAACTTTTGATTTTAAACTTGACTTTAATGGTACATCAAAAGTTACTATTGTTTGTTTTGACTGAATAGGGGCTTTGCCTTTCCCTTTGTTTGTTAGTTTAGGAGTGGTAGTGGAAGATTCAGCCTTTCTTCCACCTGAGCAGATGTCAAAAACTTATGTCTGCTATGTTTTTCTGGTTGTTGTATCAACCACACTTGAAACCTTTTTAGGTTCAGTAATTAGTTGATCTGAATCATCATATAGTAGATCTTCAATCACTGATTTTTGATCCTCTTAATCAATACAATGACATCTTTGGTTCATTAGCTTCAGATCATTCATTTTTGAGCTGAAAATCATCACAAAACCCTCTTCTACTTCAAACATTCAACAAATGCTTAAAACATGATTCATTAATATGTTTTTGTGCATTGTGTAAGAGTTTGTGTGTTATTAAAGCTCTAAATATGTCACTCCCTCAAAATCCACCAACGGGGTTCTATCGCGAGGCGCATGACAAACCAGGATCTCAGACACAGTTATATCAAACGACACTATATGCGTTTTCAAAATAAGCATTTAAACGTAAATCAGAGTAAAAGACAGTTTTCAATGTAATCAATGCGGAAGCGTAAATGTTTGTGAAACCATGAGTAATAAATGCGCAAAACAAGGAGCCCAATGAAAGTAGTAAATGTAAATGAGCTTGCTTTCAAATGACAAAGATGATGCATGAGCCTCAAATATGCAGCCCCAGTCTTAAGCATGCCATCAACCCGAGAAGACATGCTAAAGTGTGTCAACATAAGGTTGGTAAGTTCACTGGTTTAAATCATTAAATATGTTTGAACGTTTTCCTGGTAAAAGTAAACAAAGGTATACCATAGGTATCTAGCTTGTATATCGAGTTACTTAGCGTTTCGAACCAAAGCTGACTGTTTGTGAGTTGTTTTGCCTTCCGCCATGTCTTATCACAGAACAATGGCAAGTGTCTAGGTCAATTAAACACCCGTTCGACCTCCAGTCGAGTTAGCGAGACTAACGCGGGTGGGGTTTGTCAAACCCAGTAGTACTACCTAAAATTACCTCGCTATTCCGTTATTAACGGTTCGAGTGTGTAAGTACTTGCTTGATAATGTTTGCACTACAGTAACATGCGATATACCAATAATACCAAAACTAGATAAAAATAGTTTGCATGCTTCTCCCCAAAAAAGGAAAGTAAGTAAAAGTGGGGCCATGAAGACTCACCTTATATGCGTATGAATGCATGAAGTGTAAAAGCTGGAAGCTAATCATTACCTAACAAATATAGGTCCATGAGTGTATGTACATAATGGTCAATATGAACCCCGTTGTATCCAAACAACGTAATTTTTAGCGTGTTTGAGAAATGTTTGACAAGTTTAACTTTTTGACAAAAGTTTACTTTTTGACAAAAGTTTACTTTTGTTTATGAAAGTTGACCAGACTGACCCGACGACCCGTTGGTGACTCAAATAAGTAAACCATGTTTAGTCATACTCAAATAGCTCAAATAATGACTCACATTAAGTTTCATGTCGGAAATCTATTTTTGAAAAGTTTCTATTTTTGGAAAGTATAACATCGTTACACTCATTCTAACTATCAGTCTATGGGTGATACGCTGTGCTCCTATCCAACCATGTTTCTAATAAACTTTGCAATGGCGTCTAATAATTAGGAACGATTCGACTGTCATGATCGGAGATGATAAAAAACTAGCACCTCGTGCCGAGAGACTTTTTCTCTTAGGTAGGTGTGAGTTAACTTTTTTATTCAATCAGTCTCTCTAATATCCAGGAAGTGTGTGGATTTTTCCAAGCGATCTACTATTACCCCAATTGTAATCCATCAACTAAGAGTTTGATGTAACTTCATATTGAAATCTATTGAGATCTTCTCCCACTTCCATTCTAGAATTTGTGGTTCTTAGAGTAAACCAGATGATCCATGATATTCCACCTTAACTTTAGAACAAGCTATACACTTGCTTACATGAGTGGTAATATCTCCTTTCTCATTCTACCACCGATAAAGAACTTTCAAATCATGGTACATCTTATCTGAACCTCGATGAATGGGATATCGAGTTGGATGAGTTTTATTCATTACCAGCTCTCGTAAATTTACATATAGAAAAATCCATATTCCTTCCATGAAATAAGGAATTACTTTGGATTTTATCACTAATTGCTTTTCTATGTCTTGCATGGGCTCAGCCTTCAGATTCTCGTCCTTCAGAGCCTGAATTTGAGCATTACGGATTTGATCAGGCACTTTGGCATGAATGCTAAGCTTTAATAGTCGCACTCGCTTTGGTTTAGGTGTTTACTTTTCACTTAGGGCATCGGCTACCACATTAGCCTTACCTAGATGGTACTTCATCATATTGTCATAGTCGTTCAATAAGTTGACCCAATGACGTTGTCTTACATTCAACTCCTTCTTTTCAAAGATATACTAAAGGCTCTTGTGGTCGGTGTCGTTACGCATTTGGTACCGTACAAGTAATACCACTATATCTTATGTACAAATCAATGACTCTAAACTTTGAGTTGTATGTCATGTAGTTCTTCTTATGAACTTTCAACTTATGGGAAGCGAATTAGATTACCTTCTCACATTGCGTCAAGACACAACTGAGACCTTCAATGGAAGCACGACAATATACTACGAAATCACTTGTTTTCCCCTGAAAATGGATAGTATCGATAGAGTCAGACTTTCTATTCCATAACTTGAAATGCGGACTTCTATTTGTCACCCTAACTTTTGTAGTGCCCTTATGAGTTATGCAGGAAGAGGTTGTGCGATCTTCGAAAGCCCTTCGATGACTCCTCGGTAGTAACCAGACAACAAAAAAAAACTGTTGTACCTTAGTTGGAGTCTTATGCGTAGCCTATTTCTTGTTGGCTTCTAATCTTTCCTGGTTAATAGGCATTCCCTTCTTGCTGACCACATGACCCAAAATTTGAACTTGATCAAGAAGTAACACCTCAAAAAACATGGCATACAGTTATCCTTGTTTTAGTAGTTCCAAAATCATGATCCTCATGCCCCCTTGTTCTTTGTATATGTTGAATCGTCTTTGGGAAGACGTTAATAAATTTGTCCATATGGGGTTTACGCACTCGGTTCATGAGTTCCATGAAAACCGTTGGTGTGTTGGTAAACCCTCTTGGCATAACCAGAAACTCATGGTGACCATAAAAAGTTTTGAGTGCCGCCTTAGATATATCATCCTCTCAAACCCTCAGATGATGATATTCCAACCTCAGGTCTATCTTGGGATACAAACTCGATCCTTGAAGCTAGTGAAGCAAATCATGGATACGTGAAAGAGAATAACAGTTCTTAATTGTCACTTTGATAAACTCATGGTAATCACTACCCATACGGATATTTCGATCCTTTTTCTTGACAAGCAGGATTGAAGCTCTCTATGGTGATGAGCTCGTTTGGACGAATCCTTTATCCGACAGCTCTTGCAGTTACGTAGATAGTTCTGGTAGTTCTTTCGAAGCTAATCTGTAAGGTTCTCTCGCAATAGGTGAGACTTCATGTGTCAAATTGATCTGAAACTCGATCTGTGTGTGTGGGGAAAACCAGGAAAATCTTCTATGAAACTTTAGGAAGGTAAAGAACGATAGGATCTTTTCGATCCTCTTTTCCTAAGTTTCTTTCTTGGTGATCGTGGCTAAAATGGCAATATGGCACTTGTGTAAGTACTTCTGGGCGCTCATACAAGATACGGTATCTGAGACTGCAACACTCTTCTCACCCTGAACAGATAAGACTTCACCACTATGAAGGGGTATGTGAACGACCTTTCACGACAGATAAATTTAGCTAGGTTATTGGATAACCAATCCATGCCGATAACCATATCAAACTATTAAGCCTAATAGACATAAGATCTATAACTGTCTTATGTCCAGACAATCCCAACGTACATCCCTTCAGAATGTAAGTTGCTTCAATTAGCTTACCATCAACTAATTATATGGTGTAACCAGGTTCCATTCCACTTGAAGTTACATCTAGAAGCTTGCTAAACGGTAACCACATTCTGGTTGTTTCTTACCTTTCCAGACCTAATTTGAAGGCTCGACCCTTGACACTCTATCGATCGTTCGTTTCCATTGTTGCTGTCCTTATTGTCATTCTTCAATTGAGAGTAATCTCACTTGATTTGGGTATCTTTGTTCCCTTCAGAGCAACCCTATGATGCTTCAGCTTGTATTGCTACTGGGGTTTGTTGCTGCTTCATCGTTCACTCTCCCTTAAAGTTTTTGACTACATGGTCCATCCTACCACATCTTGGGCAACAATAATGATCACACTGGCCATGATGGTGAATGACTTACTCTACATGTCATCCAATTCCTGCTTGCTATCAGATGAACCATTAACAATGTCATGCTTAGCTAGAGTGCTCTATGCCATAACCAAATGAATGAGCTTGTGAGATAACCTCATAGCATGCTGAAAGGTTATAGGATCAACGGCGATGATCCTTTCTTAAATCTAAGGTGCTATCCTGTCGATTGACATCTCAGTATGCTTGTAGGTTGAAGTTACCATTACATAAAGCAACCAACTCATAAAGATGGGTTGTATATTCTTCAATATTTGACCCTACCATCTTAGTGTTCCAAAATTCCTTTTCTAGCTTCTACTCTTCTTCCCGAGTATAGTATTCCTCCTCCAGATATTCCTCAAATGCAGTAGCAACTACAGCTTAGGCTTTTACCCTAGCTACCCTCAAATTTGATAATACTAGTCTCTGCTGCATATCCTGCAGTGTAGCCTCGAATGCTCCCTCGACTATGCCATCTAAGGAATTATGCTTGTTTGTTTTTCCTCGAATACATCAACAAAATTATTGTGTTTTTGGCCAGTCTCCACTAAACCTTCCTTGAGTGTTTCCACATATTCACGAATGGTGGTCTGATGCTACGGTATCTCAGTGATCTCACCGGGTGCTTCACATACATTATGAATCTTTTGATCTAACCTTTCCATAAGAGCGGCAAATGATTGCTTAGTTGGATGAGGTATAAGTGATGATGCAGGAGTACAATCAGTTATGTTAGCAGTAAGCAGAAGGGGTACGTGCTCCTTCTGAATTTAGCTGGCAATCATATTGAACACTTCCAGTGTTATGTATCTCCCCTGACTTGATTAAACAACACTCCATGTTGTTTGAAGTCATCAGCAGGCTCCAGCTGATGCTGATTCAGCTTTGATAGTGAGGCGATTAGTGTAGATGAAGAAGGTATAAGAGCGAGATCCTCAGTCTCCTTGTTGATTGGGGGTGATGTTAGTGACATGAGCGGGATAGATGATGATATGGACATCCGATAATCATTATGTGTGTGTGAAATGATATGTATGCTTGAAAAACAATAAACAAATAAGAGTATGTGCAATGGCAGTGTGTGTCTAAGGCTATAGTCTAGATTCAAATGCAATCCTAGTTCTCTATAACCAATGGCTCTGATACCAATCTGTCACACCCTCAAAATCCACCGGCGGGGTTCTATCACGAGGCGCGTGACAAACCAAGATCTCAGACACAGTTATATCAAACGACACTATATGCGTTTTCAAAATAAGCATTTGAACGTAAATTAGAGTAAAAGATAGTTTTCAATGTAATCAATGCGGAAGCGTAAATGTTTGTGAAACCATGAGTAATAAATGTGCAAAACAAGGAGCCCAATGAAAGTAGTAAATGTAAATGAGCTTGCTTTCAAATGACAAAGATGATGCATGAGCCTCAAATATGCAGCCCTAGCCTTAAGCATGTCAGCAACCTGAGAAGACATGCTAAAGTGTGTCAACATAAGGTTGGTGAGTTCATAGGTTTAAATCATTAAATATGTTTGAGCGTTTTCTTGGTAAAAGTAAACAAAGGTATACCATAGGTAGCTAGCCTGTATATCGAGTTACTTAGCGTTTCGAACAGAAGCTGACTGTTTGAGTTGTTTTGCCTTCTGCCATGTCTTATCACAGAACAATGGCAAGTGTCTAGGTCAATTAAACACCCGTTCAACCTCCAGTCGAGTTAGCACGACTAACGCGGGTAGGGTTTGTCAAACCCAGTAGTACTACCTAAAATTACTTCGCTATTTCGTTATTAACGGTTCGAGTGTGTAAGGACTTGCGTGATAATGTTTGCACTATAGTAACAAGCGATATACCAATAATACCAAAACCAGATAAAACTAGGTTGCATGCTTCTCCCCCAAAAAGGAAAGTAAGTAAAAGTGGGGCCGTGAAGACTCACCTTATATGCGTATGAATGCATGAAGTGTAAAAACTGGAAGCTAATCATTACCTAAAAAATATAGGTCCATGAGTGTATGTACATAATGGTCAATATGAACCCCGTTGCATCCAAATAACATAATTTTTAGCATGTTCGAGAAATGTTTGACAAGTTTAACTTTTTGACAAAAGTTTACTTTTTGACAAAAGTTTACTTTTTGGCAAAAGTTTACGAAAGTTGACCGGACTGACCCGACGACCCGTTGGTGACTCAAATAAGTAAACCATGTTTAGACATACTCAAATAGCTCAAATAATGACTCACATTAGGTTTCATGTCGAAAATCTATTTTTGAAAAGTTTCTATTTTTGGAAAGTATAACATCGTTACACATGTGCAACCCGTTTAAAGATTATGAATAATACCACAACAACCATCTCAATTATACATGTAACACATCCAACAATCATCCATGACATGTTAACATAACCTAGATTCTTTATCATGCCCAAAGTTTCCTAATTTAAAACATAAGAACACAAGTTTCACAAATTCACCCAAAGTCTCCTAACATACTCCTATGATCATTCCAACATCAATCACATCACCATAACATGTTCTACATATATCATACTCATTATTCATCACATCAAGTCACAAAAGTTTCCATAAATAGCAAGCATGTTCATACGATGCGTTGTTTCACCATTTAGATATTCCTAATCCTTTATTATGCTCTAAACATCATATAACAATCATCAAATATCATCAAACATGCATAAACCATCATTTATAAACCAACTTACCCAAAAAGTTTCCTTTAATGGAAAGTACTCAAAAACCGAGCCAAAATCAAAAGTTAAAAACATGACTTTTCATCCATTAGCATCAACTAACATCCTAGAACTATCTATTCAAACCAATTTCATCTAATTCATACAATTTCTACAAAAGCCCCAAATTAAAATTTCTATTATAAGTAAGTCTTAGTTTTTGATCAAAATAACACAATTTCACAAAACCAATCCATACAAACATCATTATATTGAATACTAACATATAATCAATCATCAATTTCAATCAATTTCAAGTTTTAACTCGAGTTTGGATTTTTAGGGTTTATGTTCATCATGATAATCAAAGAACATGAAATCAAACATAAACTTACTTGTTGATGCAAGGAATCACGTGCTACAAGTGTTTTGATGCAAGTAACGATGAAAATCACCACAATATGCAAGAACAAGATCAAAGAAGGTGTCCTTAGTGTGTGTGTTTGATTTGTTACAAAAATTCTGAAGGGAAAGGGGAAGGGGACGGCCAAATGGTGAATAGGGTTGGGGGGTTGGGTTTTATACTTTTTTTTTACAAGAAAGACCCCCGTCTTTTATAAAAATCGTTTTAACGCTACGCGATTGAATTTTTTCTACACCGAAACCTTAAAATGATCATATAATATCAAACAAACATTACTAACATGAAATAATATTCATTTTTATAGTTCAAAGGCATATTTATAATAATTAGGCGTTAAAAGCTGAAAATCCGCGAAAACACGTAAATGCTAGAAAATTTCCAATTTTCACAACCAAGCTACACATTTAATCACATAATCATATAACACATAATTTCACACCAATTATGATTGTTTAAAAACTATTTTGACAAGTCACCAACGTTAGAGGACAGACGCGCGTGCGATCCGGCAATTCTCCGAATTACCGTTACATGAAAGAATCGTGAATGTTCGTGCAACAAATGACGCATTTAAGTGAACAACATTAAATGCATCAATATATGATCAGAAAACCATGCTCGTGTTGATCAGAAAGTGATCGGAAAATGCGGGTGTCACAAAATAGCATTCATACACTATTTTTCTAAACAGAATCATCTCAAAACGTCAAAAACCTCTTCGGTTCAAGGGTTTTTCATAGGATAGTAACTGATTATTGTTTTATCAAGTTTTCTTCAAATATACATTGTTTTTAAACATTTTGAATCATTTTAAGTGTTTAAAATTATCATATTTAAGTATTTTCATACTTGAATCAGGTTTTTGTTCTTCAATCAACAAACCGATTGTTAATTTCCGTGAAGAACAGTTTGGCCACAACAAACCCTAGGATAAACCATAGTTTTCATTCATACACAACCTTCAAAATCTACCGTAATTTTGTTGGATTCAGCATCAGAAAACAAAGAAGAAACCGATTCTTCTTTTGAAATTTCGAAAAAGTCACTTTTTGATACTAAAAGTTAACTTTTAAAAATATATTATTGTTTTTAGGGTTAGAACTTTTCTTGACTGACATCATTGACTGAGCAACATTCCTTGAATGGAATATTCTTTATTTCACCGAGGATTGATTGTGACATTTCATTAGACATTAATTAATTTAAATTGAATTAATTAATTTCTTTATTCGGTAAAAATCAAAAGTGTTAAAAATTGCAAACAAATCTTAGTCATCTTAGGATAAAACAAATTTAGCACCGAGCTAAATAATCAAACAAATTTGACTTAAACTGTTAAGTTAAAAAATTTAACAATCATGACGGATGAAATTTTAGATTCAAACAGTGGTCTCAAACCACCCAAACTAAAGAACAAAGCTGACTTCAAATAATGGAAAATAATGTTCCAAAACTGGATTATTTTCCAAGACCCAGACCTATGGACATCCATAACCAAGGGACCATTTATACCTGTGACTCTTGGTCTAGATTACAACATTTGGAAACCAGTGAGTTTGAAAAATGTAGCTGGTGATGACCTCAAAAAGGTCAAAACAGACATGAATGCTTACAATATTCTAGCAATGACTCTGCCATTTGAAATACTAACAAGAGTGGAAAACTTCAAAAAAGCACATGAACTATGGAAGGTGCTTCACACCATGTGTGAAGGAAGTGAGGAAATTAGAGAAATCAAGAACAAAAAATTGAGGACCTAGTATGAAAACTTCCATCATTTTCAAGGAGAGTCAATACCACAACAGCTGCATAAATTTGTTCAGCTGGTAAATAAGATGATTGTTTATGGTCTCAAATACGAATCTATGGAGATCAACAAGAAAATGTTGCACACTCTTCCAGAGAGTTGGACTCAATAAGAATATATGAGATTAAAATACTATCACTTCAAAAATGATTTAGACAAATTGATGTCGGAAAAATTAACACTAGCAGCTTAAGTGGGCAACTTTCTAAATCATTGACTAAGTCAAAAACATTACAAGCTGAAACTGAAGTGAAACTTTAGAAATTTCCGGTGAGCAACAAGAAGTTTGAAGGGCATTTAAAGACCCTTCAGGTTTAGGATATAATAAGGTTAACCCATCTTATAACGATTGCTATATCCTATTACCTGATTCAATGACAAACAAACAGGGTGAGTCACTTGACCCACATGACAGAACAGATGACTCAAAACAATCATCATCATCATCATCATTAATATCAAAAACATCTTTGATAAAATTTGTTAAGAGCCAAGCACCACCATAAATAAATTCAGCAGATTTTTATCAAGGAGAAAACAATAAGTTTGATGAACAAACAACAGATGAAAATGATTGTTTTAAGTCATCTGTTTTCTCATGTGGTTCAAGAGACTCACCCTATTTGTTGGTCATTGAATCAGGTAAAGAGATATAGTTATCATTATAAGGTGGGTTAACCTTATTATAGCCCAAACCTGAAGGGTCTTTAAATGCTTTTTGCTGAGCAAGAAGTTTTTCAAACTTTTTGTTGCTCACCTGAAATTTCTGAAGTTTCACTTTAGTTTCAGCTTGTAATTTTTTTGACTTAGTCAATGATTCAAAGAGTTGCTCCACTTGAGCTGCTAGTGTTAATTTTTCAGACATCAATTTGTCTAAATCATTTTGCGGTGATAGTATTTTAAACTTATATTGTTTTTGTTCTGACTTTAAACTGTCATTTAAAATACTTGTTTCAATCACTTTCTTAGAAAGTTTGTTTGCGTGCTCTCTATATCTAGGACTTCGTCAATGCATGCTTAAGTACAAAGATTCTCCCTTACCTCTTTCGGTATTTCTGAAACTTTCTCCCTTACATTTTCCATAAGAGTATGATTAGGAGATTATATCTCTGCCTTGTACATACTCCAATCACACTCACCATCTTGTTTGATAATCATTAAAGATGATGTTGAGTGTTGATTAGGGTTTTACTATGTGATTTGTGTTGGTGTTGGTGCAGTAGGAATGCTAATGGTGGCATTTGTCTGTTAGTGTGATAGCTACTTGAGGTTTGTGTTTGTTGGTTGTTTGTGTCAGCTCTAGGTTGTTGGCATTCTCTAGAGAAGTGTCCATAGAGTTGGTAGTTTGCTTGAGCTGGAAGCATGTGGATGTTGTTTGCTTTGAGGTGTTGTTTCATGAGAAGCATGAACACCAGTCTTTTTTGAGTTTTTTTTGTTTTGTGATGATTCAGGAGTAGAAAAGAATGAAGTTTCACTTGAATCAAGAAACTTCACATCTTCGTCTTCACCAGTGCAAGTTAAGAATGCACTGTCTCGTGTTGAATCTCCTTGAACTTGTATGATTCCACATGTCTAACTGTACTATTGTTTCTGGATCTCTCATCTAGTTCTAGTGCCTCTACTTTGGCCACTAGTGCATCCAATGATAATGCTTCAAGATCCAATGTTTCTTTCATCAGAGAGACTGATTGAGTCTAGCTCTCTGGAAGAGTGTGCAATATGTTCTTATTGATCTCCACATATTCGTATTTAAGACCATAAATAATTATCTCATTTACCGGTTGAATAAATCTGTGAAGCTGTTGTGGTATTGACTCTCCTTGAACATGATGGAAGGTTTCATACTGGGTCCTTAATTTTTCTTTCTTGATTTCCCTGATTTCCTTACTTCCTTCACACATGGTGTGAAGCACCTTCCATAGTTCATGTGCTATTTTGAAGTTTTCCACTCTTGTTAGTATCTCAAATGGCAGAGTCATTGCCAAAATGCTGTAAGCCTTCATGTCTGTTTTGACCTTTTTGAGGTCATCACCAACTACACTTTTCAAACTCTCTGGTTTCTGAATGTTGTAATCTGGACCAACAGTCACAGGTATGTATGGTCCCTCGATTATGGATGTCTATTGGTCCAGGTCTTGAAAAATAATCTAGTTTTGGAACATTATTTTTCATTGTTTAAAGTCAGCTTTGTTCTTCAGTCTGGGTGGTTGGAGACCACTGTTTGAACCTGAAATTTCATCCAACGTGATTTTTAAATTTTGAACTTAACGGTTTAAGTCAAATTTATTTGATTATTTAGCTCGGTGCTAAATTTGTTTTATCCTAAGGTCACTAGGATTTGTTTGTAATGATTTTGTCACTTTTAACTTTACCAAAGAACGGAATTAATAAATTCAATTTTAAATTAATTAATGTCCAATGAAACATCACTATCGATCCTTGGTGAAACAAAGAATATTCTATTCAAGGAATGTTGTTCTGTCAATGATGTTAGTCAAGAAAAGTCAAAACCCTAAAAACAATAATATGTTTTTAAAAGTTAACTTTTTGGATCAAAAAGTGACTTTTTCAAAATTTCAAAAGAAGAATCGGTTTCCTCTTTGTTTTTTGAAACTGAATCCAACAAAATCATCGTAGATTATGAAGATTGTGAATGAATGAAAACTAGGGTTTATCCTAGGGTTTGTTGCGGCTGAACTGTTCTTCACAGAAATCAACAATCGGTTTGTTGATTGAAGAACAAAAACCTAATTCAAGTATGAAAATACTTGAATACGATTATTTTAAACACTTAAAATGATTCAAAATGTTTAAAAACAATGTGTGTTTGAAGAAAACTTGATAAAATAGTAGTCGGTTATTGTTCTATCAAAAACCCTTAAACCAAAGGGGTTTTTGAGGTTTTGAGATGATTCTGTTTAGAAAAACAGTGTATGAATGCTATTTAGAGCTTCAATAACACAAAAACTTCTACACAATGCACAAAAACTGATTAATGAATCATGTTTTAAGCATTTGTTGAATGTTTTGAGTAGAATAGGGTTTTGTGATGATTTTTAGCTCGAACATGAATGATATGAAGCTAATAAACCGTAGATGTCATTGTATTGATTGAGAGGATCAAAAATCAGTGGTTGGTTTGAGCCATAGCTCTGATACCGCCTGATGGAATTCGAGTTTTGAACTTAGAACACAAGAACAAACCAATGAATTCCCCCAAGGATTTATTTAAATCTCTTAAATATAACAACAAGTTGTTATAAAATCAATACTCATTAATCATAGTGCGGAAACCCACGATTAATGATATGATATCTATGTGTGTTTATGATTGTGTGTTTCCTAGTAATTGAATGCTCAGAAGAATAGAAAATGCTTGTTTGATTGATTGTTCAAAAGCTTACAAAGGATTAGCGTATTATGCTATTTATAGTCTATACAAATAGCTATATACAATTACAAAAATACCCTTATGTAAACTAAAGTTACATAAAATCCTAAGTCTAAGTCGTCCGCTATGGATGATTGACTGTCCACTGTGAATGCTAAGTCATCTGCTATGGATGTTGAATAAGATGTCCGCTGTGTCTTGGATGTTGTCCATTGTGAACACTTGTGTGTTTTTTCTTGATCATGTCCGTTGTGGAGTGTTCATCCATTGTGGATGAACCTCTGCTTTGGACTATTCATTATCTGTGGACATTAGTCATCCACTGCATGTGTGTTGGTCATCCACTGTAGACACTTGAACTTTTTCTTCATCCGCTGCATATACTTGATCATCCGCTGTGGATAGTAACTCATTCGCTACCGACACTTTGCAAAATTTCTTTTATCTACAAACCTAAAAAAGAAATTTAAACAATAATTACTGTATGTTATGAATGTTAATGATGCTAATGTGTTAGTTAATGATTGTTTGAATGTTAGAACACATTATGTTTGGTTATGACAAGCATTATCCTTTAATGCACTTATGGAGTCCAATACACTCTTCATTAAAGGAATAGGAAATAAGTTGATGTTGGTTCAAGTTTATGTTGATGACATCATATTTGAGTCAACTAATCTGAAGCTCTACAAAGACTTTGAGAAGCTAATGAAGAATAGATTTGAAATGAGTGTCATGGGGGAACTTAATTTCTTTCTAGGAATTCAAGTGAAGCAGGTTGAAAATGGCATCTTTATAAACCAGTCAAAGTATGTGCAAGACATACTTACCAGATTTCATCTGACTGAGTGCAAGGTTGTTAAGACACCCATAACTAGAAACTACTCCCTAGAACCTAATCTCAAGGGGATGTGTTGATGAACATCTCTATAGGGCTATGATTGGGTCTCTTATGTACCTCGCAACCAGTAGGCCTGATATCATGTTTGCTACATGTATTTGTGTAAGATATCTTAAAGGTGCTCCCAAACTTGGCCTTTATATGTCACACCTAGTTGCTGTCAAAAGGATTCTTAGATATCTCAAAGGTGTTCCCAAACTTGGCCTTTGGTATCTAAAGAATTCTGACTTCAATCTATATGCCTATACAGATAGTGACTATGATGGCTGCAACATGACTGCAAAGCCTACATCTGGGGATGTCAATTTCTTTGTAGAAGGATAGTCTCATGGCAATGCTAGAAACAATATTATGTGTCTATATCAATTGTTGATGGATATATTGTTGCTGCAAGCTATTGTGCTCAAGTGTTTTGGATTTAGAATCAGATGCTATACTATGGATTCAACTTCAAAGAGACTCCCATCCAAATAGACAACAACAGTGCCATCTCTATTATAGAGAATGTTGTGCAGCACTCAAAGACAAAGCACATCAACATCAGGTATTATTTGATTAGAGATAATTATAAAAAATGATTGATAAAACAAATCAAAGTTAACACAAATGAACAATATGTTGATCTGTTCACAAAAGCTTTTGATGATCACAGATTTAAGTATCTTTTATAAGCTATTTGGATGATTAACTTCGAGTAGATTTTCTTAAACTAAATTCAAGAATAATTTTCAAATATGTGTGTCTTAAGTTGTCTATATCATCACCTATATAAGCCCAGTTTACTTTGAAAGAAACTTTTCAAAATGATATTCCTTAGAATTTTGAAATTTTTGGATATGTTTTCTTTCAGAAGACATCAAGTTGTTTTTGGAAGAAAATTATATCTTCAAAACAAATAACTACTTTTGAAAAATTTACCTTCGAAAGAAATTCTGATATATCTTCCAAAGCTTAAATCTCTCACTAAGTTCTTACATATCTTGAAGGACTATTTTCTTTCGAAAGCAATTAAGTCTCGAAAGCTTTACTCTTTGAACAAAATTTCTAATATTTGATATCTTCTGAAGAAAAAGTTGTGTAAGAAGTAAAAATACTCTAAGTATTTTTCTTCTAAAGCAAATTCTTGTAAAGCTAAGGAATATCTTTCAAAGTCAAATTGGCTTCAGAAGTTTTCTCAAACCTTCCGAAGACAAATTACCTTCGGAAGATTTTAGACTTCTAAGAAAACTACCTTTTTGGGCACTTTTTCAGAGGTGGGACCGATATCCGGATTCCAAACTTTATCCTTTTGCATTAACTTTGTCTTAAATCCTTACCATATATATATATTCATACAACAGTTCCCCCTCTTTCACCTTCCTCTTCATCTGCAAAAGTTCAGACCCTAAACTCACCCACAAATTGACTTTGTTCTTAGCTTTCTTCACTTCTAAGATACTTAAAATAGCCAACCCTGATCCCCGAAACCTACCAGATTTTTCAATGCATCTACATAGGCAACACAATCAAGTTGCTCTGTTATCATCTAAGAAAGATCCAGGTTTCTCCGATTTTTGCCGCTTCTTATCTCTCTCAAACTACCTTACCGCCCTCATAATAGACCCTCCATTATATGAAGATCAACTCCTAGAGTTCTAGAGCACTTGCCAAGAAGTCATCTTGGACGGTGAGAAGGCACTATCTGTCATAGTGCAGGGGAGGACAATTTTCATCACTCCAGCCACCATCAACTCCTATCTTAGGCTAAATGATGCAGAAGGCGAGTTGTCCTTCCCCAAATCTACTGTAATAACTCATTCTGGAAGATGGGCTATGAAGGGGCCGACTCTGTAAGAACCTTCGAGAAGGGTAAAGTTTCCTCTCAATGGAAGTACATCCTCCATATGGTAATCCACTCTCTATCCAACAAACATGGTGGATGGGACCAAATTCCTAAGGACTTATCCTACATAGTCCATGGGA
Organism: Flaveria sonorensis; assembly: GCA_025506505.1. Lineage (NCBI taxonomy): Eukaryota > Viridiplantae > Streptophyta > Magnoliopsida > Asterales > Asteraceae > Flaveria > Flaveria sonorensis. Next base: position 38,483,317 of record CM046428.1, read on the forward strand.
TGGTTCAAGGGGTCAAGATCAAGTACTCCCAGTTTGTTTATACAAACTTTCTTGCTAACTTGGACTCCTTAGAGTACTATATGTTCCCTAGATATGTTCAACACATTCTTCACTGTGAACTAGGCTCACAGTTAAGGGGAACAGGCAATACTCTTAAATTGGACAGATGAAGCCCGACATCTTTAAAACAATGAGAAAGTCCACTGTTGGCTTATCATGGGTAGAAATAGCCCTGGTCCAAAAAATGTTAGAGCTCATTGCTCAAGGTGACAACTTGGCAGCACCAGCCAATATTGAACCCACACCTTATACATCTGCACCACCCACACAGCCATAAATCACCATCACCTACATCAGAAAATCCAAATAATCCCCTGCTCAGTCAACTTAGGATGAGCAGGCCCCCATATTACTACCCATGCAAGAGGAAGTGGAAACAAGAGCTCCCACTTCTCCTAAGGAGTAGACCACTCCCATCATTTCTTTAATCAGTGCTAAGGTTCCTCATGCTCAGCCTGATGAGCTCATTACCCCAGCCTTAAGCCATCACTCTGAGTCTCAAAACTCAAGTAATCAACCTTCAGGGGAAAGCTATCATCCCTAGCTGTTAGACTTAAACCAACCCATCCCTGACCTCCAATTCTATGATGATGAGAATATGGGCTTCAGTGAATACCATGAGTCTCTCTTCTCCACCCCTACTCAAGGAGAGATGAGTGCTCCTGAATCACCCATATCTAGGCCACATCATCCAACCCAAACTAAGGTGGACCTCCCTGAAGATATTCAGGAGGCCCATATGGAAGAGGCTCTCACTTTTGTGATTACATAATTAAGACTTCAACCATGGCATCCCATCCTATTGAGACATATCTTGAAGCTTTCATGGTGCACGAGAAATCTAGCAGCCAAGAAACCCAAGCTGGTGGTGATAAAGAAGACTTTTGTCCTATTCTTTTATCCCCCCATGATTCTTCTGATGAAGATGAGGGGAGTCTACAACTAAAGGTACAACAACTATCAAAGACATGCACCTATTTAGTTTCTAAGGTTAGTAACCTAGAATTTCAGGTGGCTACCTTACAAAGACAGGTTAGTGACTAGCAACTTGAGATCACCGATCTCAAGGGCAAGTTAGCTGGGAGACCTGTCAGGCAAATCAACCAGGTCCACAAGAACCTATGGATGTGGTGGACCTAACCCCTAGCTCCCCTGTGCAAGAGGGTGATGCAACCAATAGGGGGAGAAAGTCCTACCTACGATCACATAACCTAGGAGTTATACCCAGAGTATGGACATAGAGGATTCACCACCTTCACTTGCAATTGTACATACTCAACAACCTCCTCAGCCCTACATTGATGTGGATTCCCTATTTCAAAGCCTGTTTGAGGAGGGTATACCAAGGGCAATGTCTACCCCATCCTACCCTGCTGAAAATCCAATTGTGGGATGGAGGTATGATGCTAATAGGAGAGCCCTAGTAATCTTTAGGTCTTAGGGACAACAAGAAGTGTTTAAATTTCACAACCTGAGATACTATAAGAGCTTCTCTCTAGTTGACTTGCCACCTGCCAACCCAAGTCAATCCAAGCAAGCTGCAAGGTTAGCTGAGAGAATTCAAGAAAGGGTGCTTGAAGAGTTCAAAAAGAGATCCAAACTATATAGACAGAAGATAGTAGGCAAGACTGTTGGTCAACTAGATGCTGAAATGGACCCTAAGATTAGCTTCGAAGGGGAAACCTTGGCTGAAGGCCTAGTAGTTGAACATGTGAACCTTGAGGCAGGAACTGCTTCAACACCCATTACCCTTAGTGAGGCACCAGCTGGTGAAGGTGTTTCATAGCCTCTCTATGGCTAGAGCTCAAGTGCAACACCAATCAATGAAGGCTAAAGCTCTCTCTACCCTGAGTCACATAGGCCAGTGACTGACAAAAGGAAGAGGAAAATGACCTCTGAGGAGATGGAGGAGGTGAAAAGAGAGAGGAAGAGGAAGGCAAAGGGAGAGAGTTCAAGAAGGACCCCTAGCTTCATGGAAGCTGCTATTAGGGCTGCCCCTAGGCCAAGAACTCAAGAAGATGGGTTGAGGGCAGCCAGACTGAACTATCTGGGGTCCAGGAACTACAATGTTGATGAACTCATCTCTCTTCCCTTAGATGAACTGAATGAACTTGCTGGCATGGAAGTGTCAACGGAGAGGAGGAAAGCTGAGGATACAAAATTGCTCCTTAAAATCAAAGAAGAAAGGAGAAGAAAAAGACTCTACAAAGCTCCTACCCTCTCTCCAGTTCAAGAAATCCCTAAGGCAGAGGCTATGGCTGTTGAGCAAGAAACTCAGGTAGGTAGGTAGGGAACAAGATAGACAAGGCATGATAACCTACCTAAGTGCCACAGGCCTCTATCAGGCAGCAGACCTGCTTTCCTTATCTTATGAATACATTGAATTTGAATACCTTAAGTAGCTTGATAAAGAAGTGCTAAAAGAGCAAAAAGATGCTAAGAGGAAGATGAGGGAAGAGGCTGAAAAGTCAAGAGCCACCGTCAAAGCAAATCTAAAGAAGTTTGCTGACTGACAGAAGATGGTGAGCTTCTTGAAACTGCATGGGTTCTCCTGAAGGAGACTTGGTCCAATGACTCTATCCACTATGGATGAGCATATTAGAGTGATCAAGCAAAAGATCAAAAGGAGTGAGCTGGTTGACTTGCATTCTCTACCAAGTCAGGCTGCTCCTGAAGCTGATGTCAAAGTTAGAACCTAGGAGAAAACACAACATGCACCTAATGCTGCATCACAGCCAGCTTTATCTTCTGATCCATAGCAGGGTCCTGATCTTTCTCCTTCTGAACCTATAAAGGACAAGGACCCAACTAAGAAGGACAAACAAGAACAATCTGGTACAACAGGCCAGTCGTATCAATTAGAGTACAGAAAGAGGAAAAGGATGGCCATAATAAGGGACAAGAAGAAGAAGAAGAAGAAGAAGAAGAAGAAGAAGAAGTCTAAGGCATCCACCTCTGCACCTCAAGATGGTTCAAAACATCCTGAGGGTGCTCAAGAAGAGGGTTCTCAATAAAGTCCACTCATAGTAAAGCCTTTTGCTACTAAGAGACCATCTTGTCTTGGTTGTTTGCTACTAACCCAGATAGATGGTATGTCACTAGAGATCAAGGAGGTCAAGACATTTACTTTTGGCAAAACATTCTTGATCTCCCTCTGTATGATCTCTATGACATGAGGGGATACTTTGAGAGTCTGAGTACTGTCAATAGATGAAGATCAAGACTTAAAGGTCTCTTGAGTTTTGGTAGCATCAACCTAGGGGGAGTTTGTAAGGAATACACTTAAAGGCTGATGCAACCAAAGAGCTCTCAGCATGCACATGTGAAGTACAAGGAAGTTACTTCAGAAGATTTAATATAACTCAGTGAATTATACTAAGTATCAAATCTTACAAAGCAAAAATACCAATTCTTCTAAAGCCAAAGATGAAGTCTTCTAAAGCTTCAAAGACAAAGTCTTTCGAAGCCAAATATTGATTTCTTCTAAAGACGGAGAAGGCATGCTTTTTCTAAATCACCTTTTAACAAAAGCTGAACAACTTTCTACTACCACTTTTGAAGACTCACCAACTTATATGAGTTGGTGCAAAGTCCTTACTTTTTTCAAACTGTAGATTAAGGTCTTTTGTTTGTAACTTTCTACTCTTGTATGTTTATACTTTTTGTAATATATTAGGATGTGAGCTATGTCATGTTATAGTCACTAGTCAAAAGGTAATCTGCCTTTTGACTCTACATTGGTCTTGTTGTCTAGATTAGTGTTTCCAGCTGACCTTCAAAGTATGGCCGGCTATAGGATGTAGTATAAAGTATCTCAAGTACTTGTATCTTCAGATTAAGCTTTGTAACACTTGTAAGAATTTGAGAGCAATATACAACATTCTTGAAAACCATATTATCTTGTTCTTGTTGTTGTTCTTTTACTTGTGTTCATTGTTTCATTATCTAAGCTGGTTCCCTATTTGATTTGCTAAGTGTACTAAATCTCTCCACCTTGTGAAACTGTTGCATTGACCACACTTCAATGGTCCAGCAGAAGTGTTTCGATGCTTCAAAGACAACGTCTTTCGAAGCCAAAGACTGATTTCTTCCGAAGACAGAGAAGACATGCTTTTTCTGAATCATCTTTTGACAAAAGCTAAACTACTTTCCTCTTCTACCTCTAAAAACTCATCAACTTATATGAGTTGGTGAAAAGGTCATACTTTTGTCAAACTGTAGATTAAGATCTTATGGCTGTAACTTTCTACTCTTGTACTTTTATCCTTTTTGTAATATATTAGGATGTGAGCTATGACATGTCATAGTCACTATTCAAAAGGCAATCTGCCTTTTAACTCTACATGATCTTGTTGTCTAGATTAGTGTTTCCAGCTGGCCTTCAAAGTATGGCCGGCTGTAGGATATAGTATAAAGTATCTCAAGTACTTATAACTTTAGAAGTAAGCTTGGTAACACTTTGTAAGAACTTGAGAGCAATATATATCATTCTTGAAGACCATATTGTGTTGTTCTTGTTCTATTCTTTACTTGTGCTATTTGTTTCATCATAATCTAGTTTCCTATTTGATCTGCTAAGTATTCTAACACTCTCCAACAACTGTAAAACTATTGCATTGACCCCTTTCACCGGTCCCGCATGGTGTCTTGTTTCTCTCTTTCACCAAAAGGGTTCTATTATGCATATTTTTTTTAACCTTTTCTAATTGGTAGTTTCGCATCAGCCAATATGGTTCTAGTAGCCTCAGTTAGTGTCGTGTTTCTTCTCTCAACAACCTATTTCGCTGAGAAGTCCTTGCTACACTAAATTGATGAGCAATGCTTTCACATGTGCAAAAAGAATTCAAAACATCATTCTTAAATTATGTTCCATTTATCACTTCGGATTGATTTTACTTCGTATTGTATGTACAACAATCAAATCATAGAAACTCTTGGGGTCCATTACACTAATTACTGATTCACTGTTACCATACCCCAATTATGGTTACCATTACATTTGTAAATTTTCTAACATTATTGTTTGACCTATCTTTTTCATGTGTTTTATTAATACAATTAAACCTATGAGCTCACTAAATTTATGTTGACATTTTTAAGCATGTTTTTCAGGATTTGAAAACTAAGGATAGCTTGATTAGATATACCTTTAAAAGTGATTCATGAGATTTCCTCTGTTTAGCGCCTGACATCCTTATGTAGTAGACTACATCAAGCGCTAGAACCAAATTATGTGAAACACTTAAGAGTATATTCATTATGTTGGAACTTTTAGTTATCTCTGGTAACAATGTTGTTCTTGATATTCAGTTCGTTACACTTCAGTGTTTCCGTTTTATCAGAGTGTGATAATGTTCACCGGCGCTATGGTGATGGTGGGGCTACTATTTACGTTTGGAAGCTTTAAGATGTTTGGAGAATGTGTGGTGGTGCTCCTGCTGATGACTGCATCCGTCGCCCTTAGGGTTTGCAGTTATGGTTGTGCGCCGGCAATCGATCTGATTGCATGACGTTTTCGGCATGTAGCCACAACCAAACCTAACTGTGTTCCAAGTTTTTGGCGATTTCATCTAAGCTTTGGGTTCCCATGCGAAAAGCGTGGATGAAAAACGCTAGTTGAGATTTATTATGGCTTTAGTTTTGGCCACCATAGTATCAACACTAGTGCTACCAAGATCAAGAATGTTCTGGAGAAGAGTGACACTATGTATCCAACTCTGTGGCAAAGTATGAAGCATCTTTTTATACATATTTGGCACTATTTTCTAATCCCATGACTATTAGATCATTAACCAATTTCATAAACTTATGCAAAACTCATATGTTTTGTTAAATTTAAAGTAAAATTAGTATGTGTACTTTGTGAAGCGTTCAAGCTCTTGGACCCACCATATTGATTTGTATCCATCCACAATCTTCACTCTATATTTTTTTCTTGAAATGTCCCGGTTTTCCAAATCTTGAACAAGATAATTTTGTCTTCTTTTTGGATTAATCATTATTCTAGTTAAACTTTTTTTATTTCCCTTAAACTTGTTGAACTTCCTGGATTTCTTATCAAACTCAACCATATTAACTGAAGATGAATCTTGCACCTTTTCTTTTCCTTTTCCAACTTTTTGAGCTCAAAGTGATTCTTCCCGAATGTGACTGCCCGGCTAAACCAAAGACAAATTTTCCTTTAATATCTGAAAGTATGCTTAAGATCTTTCCAATATGGAGGAACCTTATCAAAGATGCTAGAAACTGAAATAGACTCATCCATCTTTATGTCATGTTAAAAGAATTGACCCAAAATGTACAACAACTCAATGTGTTATTTCATTACTGGTCTAAAATCTAACATCTTGTAATTCATGAAATGACTAACCCAAAATTTCTTATTTGAAACATCCTCAACCATGTATTTAGATTCTGGAGAGTTCTATAATTGCTTAGCAAATTCCTCATGGTGATAAACATTAAACAAAGCTTTAGACGCTCCATTTAAGATGTGTCACCTACATATATAATTATCATTTTCCAAACTTAAGCCATTTTCTAGTTTGTCCAGGCAATTTAATCCAATACAAAAAAAAAAATATGTGTAGATAATACTAAAATTACTGACAGTATATAGATATCTTTATAAAAAGAAGACCATTGTGACGAGTCACCATATCTACCATAATGAAACATAATTTGAAATTTATGTCGCGTAATACATTCAACCGCTTATGTCACAACTCACAAGTTTAACCTTGTAATATATTTCACTAATAGAGATAAACAATTTCATTTGGTTTTCTAAATGTGTCACTAGTAAGAACTCACAACCTTCAAAGTTAATAGGGGTGTCGCCCGACTCTTTTATGGTCAAAGTACATTTGATAAAGTCAATAAGCCACACCTTATCTATTATACAATACATATGTCGCATAGTGTGGCCATAAGAAAACAAAGGTTAGGATGCATGTATATTAAATAACAATGTCGCTATCAGTACGGTTGCTTGTTTGAATGACGACATAAAAGAGGATGTGTTCACATAATATTTTTTGAAAACAGATTTTGAATTATTATAAATTATTACCATAGCAAGTGGATGAACTATTTGTCAAACTTATAGATAAGTTTACTATACTACTTATCTACCAAATAGTTTTATTTGTCTACCAAAATAATTGATCTTTGTAGTATAAATATCACCTTAATGTAGAGGAGAAAATGCACCTCTTGTATATATATTTCTCTACTTCTTGCTCTTGCAATTCTCTTTAAAGTTCTTAAGGTTATAACACTAATCCTGTGATAATTATTGTGATATTATAACACGTTATCAGCACGAGAGCTCTTAAACTCTAATCAAGAAGATAAATAAAGCACAAAGTCATCCATTAATCAAGGTAAGGGCTTTATTAAGTAATAATATATAATATCTTATAGTAAGAAGATAACTAATATAAATAAAGTAAGCATAAAAGAGATCTTATTATAGACATCTTGATAACCATGGGACTACTAACAAACTAACTTTTATTTATGCATCTTACCTTTTGATTATGCAACTAACATTTTATTTTATGTCAACTAACTTTTACTAATGCATCTGACCTATTATTTATGCATCTAACTTTTACTTATTAAACTAACATTTACTTATACATCTAACTTTTGATTATACAACTAACATTTTGATTATGTTTATTAACATTTATTCGTACTAACGTCTTATTCTTATCCTTGTCGTTCTTATTCTCTTTCATGTTTATAAACTAAATCATGTTTTTATAACATAATCTTATACTTATCTATTTTATTTAAAATTACTATCGATATATACACACAAGACGGTTATCTAGCCGTTATAAACGGTTATATAGCCGTTGTGAACAATTACATAGCCGTTACAAACTGTTATAATTTAAACTATAAATTGATCACTATCAATCTATTTTCATTTACAACAAACAAGTTATCTCTTTTCTTAACTTTATCCAATGTAATTGTTTCAAAGATGAGACACCCGGTTTTAGTACTGGCAACCATAATGCTCATTTTATTCTTATCCCCACTGCTGAACTACCACCTGAAGAATTTAAACTTTTCTTATTTCTGTATTTGTTTATAGCTCTACTGCTTTATTTTATCGCAATGCTTATTGATATATATGGATTCTAATAATTATCTTACTATTTGCTAAATTCTTGTTTAGCAAACAGAAATGTCGAACATTGCGAAAATCAAATTCCCAGATCTTAATATTATTGGAGAAAACTATATGCTCTGGACGGCTCATGTAAAAAGGCATCTTAAATCCATGGGTGTCTTAGAAACTATACAAGTGGGAAATGTTTGCTCGGAACAAAACAAAGCAAAAGCTGATGTCTTTTTGCATAAGCATATTAATGAAATGTTACAGTTTGAATATTCAAATTATGAAGATCTGTACGTTTTAGAAAATATTTAAAAAAGTAGATGTGATCACCAAAGGGAATTTCTACTTCCCACTGCTAGAGATGAATGGAATAATCTCAGGTTCCAAGATTTCAAAAAGGTAAATGAGTACACCTCTACTTTTTTCAGAATATGCTCGACCCTTAGATTCTGCGAACAAAATGTTACCGAGGAAGACATTCGAGAAAACTTTCTCCACATTTCATGAATCAAATATAAACTTGCAACAGCAATATTGGTTGTAAAAGTTTAAAAGATATTCTGATTTAAACTCATTTCTCCTCATAGCAGAAAAAAAAATAATAAGCTTTTGATGAAAATCATCAAGCTTCATCCCACGGGATCATTAGCAATTCCAGAAGTAAATGTTGCCACTAAAAACTCTGGAAGAAAGTAGGGACGAGGTCGTGGTCATGGTTCTTTTGATAAAAGTTAGCCTAATGGTCGCAACCATTCTTTCAAGGGTAATAATAATTACCGAGGTAACTTTTATAGTCGTGGACGTGGTCATGTCCGTGGATATGGCCGTGGTAGAAATAAAAGAACAATCAATTACCACGCTCCATATAATAACAATTCTAACCAACACAAAGGGAATGAAGCTGGTAGGTCTGAAAACCATGGCACTTCCTGTTTTAGATGTGGTAGCACAAACCACTGGTCAAAGGCTTATCGCACAGCTCCACATTTATATGAACTATACCAAGCCACTCTTAAAACGAAAGAAAAGGAAGTGAACCATGTTAATAATTTTGATAATCTCAACGTCGAGTTAAACACTGCAGACTTTGACATAGAACTCTGAAACACATATTGCTTGACCACAATAGTTATATGCAACAATTAAGTGTTTTCCTATCTTTAACTATGTATTTTTCTTCATGTAATGTTTTTTTTTATTAAATAAAGTTCTTGTTAAAATATAAAAATATCTTCGTTATTCACTTATTATTTTTCTTTATACTTTCATGATTCAAATGAATATCACTGGAGCACAAGATCAAACAAATGAAGCAGATATATGTATAGCGGATAGTGGAGCCACACACACTATACTTATATCTAAGAAATATTTTATGAACTTAAACCAACAAAAGGAATCATCAATACAATATCAGGCCCTACAGACTTGATAGAAAGAATGGGAAAAGCTAATCTAACATTACCAAATAGTACAAAGCTTATAACAGAAAATGCTTTATTTTCCCCAAAATCAACAAGAAATCTGTTGAGTTTCAAAAACATATATTATAACGGATATGATACTCATATAAGGACTGTTGATAATGAAAAATATTCGCATATCATAAGCAAAGATCATATATTAGAAAAACTACCAATGCTTCAGTCTGGTTTACATTATACACACATTAATGTGCCTCAGGCATATATGGCAGTTAAAGAAAAAATTTGTGATCCTGAAACACTTAACTTATGGCATGATAGATTAGGCCTTCTAGGATCTACAATGATGAGAATAATAATTGAAAACACTCATGGGCATCCATTAAAATATCAAAAGATCCCACAATCGAATGAAATTCTTTTGTGTACATCTTGTTCTCTTGGGAAATTAATTACAAGGCCTTCGCCTGTGAAAATTGAAAATGAATCACCTTTGTTTCTTGAAAGAATTCAAGGAGATATATGTGGGCCAATTCATCCACCATGTGGACCATTTAGATACTTTATGACCTTGATAGACGCGTCAAGTAGATGGTCTCATGTCTTTTTGTTATCAACTCGTAATGTAGCATTTGCAAAATTTCTTGCGCAAATTATCAAACTACAAGCATATTTTCCTGATTATACTATTAAAAAGGTGAGACTTGATAATGTTGTTGAATTCACATTACATGCTTTTAATGATTATTGCATGTCAGTAGGACTTATTATTGAACACCCTATTGCTTATGTACACACACTATATGGATTAGTTGAGTCGTTAATCAAACATCTACAACTAATAGCCAGACCATTAATAATGAGGACAAAACTCCCTGTGTCTATTTGGGGTCATGCAATTCTTCAGCTTGATCACTAATTCGTATGAGACCAAGTGCAAATCTTAAATACTCTCCCTTACAACTTGTTTCTGGCAATGAGCCAAACATTTCCTACCTTAGAATTTTTGGGTGTGCTGTGTATGTCTCTATTGCACCACCACAACGCATAAAAATAGGTCCTCAAAGAAGGTTGGGAATATATGTTAGATAAGAATCAGCTTCCATCATTGTAAGACCCCGTTCCCGGGACGCTTACAGCTGGACCGTCATCGCATAAAATATTTAAAACAAATATTACTTTTGCAGCGGAATTTAAAAACTTACTTTCATTAATAATTAAAACATGTTATCACGTTATATAAATCGTTTACATATCAAAATACAATAACATGTCAAAATGTGGATGCCAGTCTTCAAAACACTCCCAGTAGCGTATGCATCCATGCGTGCAACTCCTCAGCATCAACAAAATACATGCCAACTATTATGCATACAAAAGTCAGTGACGCTGAGTGAGTTCTAGTTTTATAAATAAAATACTTTACTTTCTTGAAACATAACCTTCACAATCGTACGCGATCACACATTATACGTACACATTGATAATAAGATTTATTATCTTTCCTCGTCATTCGCTAACTTTCGTTCATTCATCATCGTACGTCATCTTTATCATTCGTTATCTTTCTTACCGTACCTTACGTACATTCATCATTATCTTTCACTTCAATCTGGATCCTGTGTCATGCAATACCCCCGACTCGTGCTCGAAAGATGATACTGTGCCAGGGCCTGTAAACAAACCCCCGACTCGTGTCCGAAGACTGACACAGCACCGGGGCAAGCATCATGACATCACTCGGGTCAATCTCATGGATCGAACCCCATACGAGTCTGTTGTGACACGCAGTCACTCACCTCAGCCTGGCATACAAGTCTGTTGTGACAACACAGTCACTCACCCTAACCTTGGCTTACAAGTCTGTTGCGACAACACAGTCGCTCACCTCAACCTTGGCATACAAGTCTGTTGCGACAACACAGTCGCTCACCTCAACCTTGGCTTACAAGACTTTTCATTACTTCTTCCATTCATTCATTAGTGCATGCATTCTTTCATTCTTTACGTTCCATTACTTTCATAATCGTTATTTTTCACTTCGTTATATAATACTTTACGTATGCACATCCATACATCATACCACGTAAAGCCATAACATCATACATAACGTATTATAAAACATAATACATACGTTTTGAAAACCGTTTAACGAAGAAAGACAACACATCATACACAACACCAGGAACCTCATCACAACATCATGCATGCACCAAGCATAAATCATCACATCCCAACGGGACCTATCTCAAACATCACCTCTTAAAGCCCCTAAGAAAGCCCCAAGTCCAAAACTAGGCACATCATAACATTCTAGGCGCATCAGCATTAAATTCTAAGTGTAAAAGCTCCTGGGCGCATGGGAACTATTTGGGCGCATGAGCACTATTTAGGCGCATGAGCCCTATTCAGGCGTTTCAACACTTAGCCATAGAAACCATTCTGGGTGCACGGCCACTATTCAGGCGCATGACCTGGGCGCATCAGCTCTGTTTGGGCGCACCACCCTTGGGCGCATGAGAACACTTAGGCACATAACACTTGGGCGCATGAGAACATTCTGAAATATGCCTAACACTGCCAAACTCACCCGAACACCATTCTAACACCATCCAAACACAAATCTAACATACTAAGGGCATCTAAAACTTACCAAGCATAATACTACCCCATAAACAAGCCTAGAACATACAACCACAGCAGGTACGGTCGAACCACAACAGGCATATCATACGGTTATCTTTGAAAATCTTTTACCCGGTATGCATAATAGCCCCAAATACTTTAAAATCTGTAAAAGAGGGGTTCTAGAAACTCACCTTGAAGCAGCTCTTCAAACCAGGTACTTCCACCTGCAATTTCAGCCTCAAAATCCCGAGAACAACCTCTAAAACATCAAGAATCTCGGTTACAAGCTGTAAACTGAGTTAAAACCCGAACATAAACTCAAGAACTAACCTTTTGCAACTTCTTCTTCCTTCTTCTTCTCCAAAAACCTGATTTCTTTCTCTTCTTCTTCTTCAGCCGAGGCCAAAAGCAGATTTGCTTTTATGGGGCGGCCATGCCTCTTTTATTATTAAAATATTGAAGTTTTGTACTTTGTACACCTTGCCCCCTTCAACTTGTACCCATTATCCTTTCTTTCTGGAATCTTTTCTTTTCATTTTCTTTCTAATAAAATTCAGGGTGTTACAATCATAAGATATCTTGAACTTTTAACGGGTGATGTATTTACAGCATGTTTTGCTGATTGTCACTTTAACAAGTCAGTTTTCCTGACATTAGGGGGAGAAAAGAAAAAACAAGAAAATGATGTCTCATGGTATGTTCCTTTATTATTGTATCTTGATCCAGTAACTAAACAATGTGAGATAGAGGTTCAAAAGATAATACACCTTCAAGAAATTGCAAATCAATTACCTGATGCATTTACTAATACAAACAGAGTTACTAAATCTCATATACCAGCTGCTAATGCTCCAGCTTGAATTGAGATTCCAAATAAGCAAATAAATAACACAATGGCTCATGAATCTCGAAGACGTTTGAAACGAAGAAGACCAATCGGTTCCAAGGATAAAAATCCTCAAAAAAGAAAAACTCATGAAAAGCAAGTTGACAATAAAGTGAATGATCTTGATGTAACTCTAAATTACAAAACCTCTCGTGAGGAGGATTTGGATGAAAATAACAAAGAAATATCAATTAACTATGGTCACACACATATCTTATAGAATCAAGATGAAATGGAAGGTATTGATGAAATATTTTCTTATTTCGTAGCAAGTGACATCATGAGTGGAGATGATGATCCTGAACCAAAATCAGTTAGTGACTGTCAAAATAGACATGATTGGGATAAATGGAAAGGAGCTATGCAAGCTGAATTAGATTCACTTAACAAACAAAAGGTCTTTGGACCTATTGCTATTACTCTGATGGTCGTAAAGCGTGTAGGATATAAATGGGTTTTTGTACGAAACGAAATAAGAAAAATAAAGTAACAAGGTATAAAGCTAGACTTGTAGCTCAAGGTTTTTCACAAAGGCCAGAGATTGATTATGAGGAAACATTCTCCCCTATTATGGATGCAATAACCTTTAGATACTTAATCAGCTTACCAGTCTCTAAAAATTTAGAGATGCGTCTTATGGATGTTGTCACGGCTTACTTGTATGGATCACTAGATAGTGACATCTATATGAAAATTCCTAAAGGTTTTAATTCCTTGAAGCATTATGTTCAAAGCCTAAGGAAATGTATTCCATCAAATTACAAGATCCTTGTATGGATTCAAATAATCTGGAAGGATGTGGTACAATCGTTTGAGTGATTATTTGACAAGTAAAGGATACATAAATAACCTTATTTGTCCATGTGTGTTCATTAAGAAGACAACATCAGGATATGTGATCATAGTTGTGTATGTTGATGATCTAAATATAATTGGGACGCAAAAGGAAATTAATGAAGCAGTTGCTCTTTGAAAGAAAGAATTTGAAATGAAAGACCTTGAAAAAACCAAATATTGTCTTGGTTTCAAAGATTGAGCATATGCATAATGAATACTTGTACATCAGTCAACTTATACTGAGAAACTCTTAAAGCGTTTCAATATGGACAAAGCAAATCCTTTAAGCACGCCGATGGTTGTAAGATCACTTAATGTTGATAATGATCCATTTCGTCCTTGCAATGATAATGAAGAGGTTCTTGGTCCAGAGATACCATATCTCAGTGCAATTAGAGCTCTTATGTATCTTACTAACTGTACGAGACCTGACATTTCTTTTGCAGTTAATTTGTTAGCAAGATTTAGTTCACCCCCTACTAAAAGGCACTGGAATGGGATTAAACATATTTTTTGATATATTCGAGGTGCTATTGATTTAGGCTTGTTTTATCCTAATAATTCAAAAGAAGGGTTGGTTGGTTATACAGATTCAGGTTATTTATCTAATCCCCATAAAGCAAAATCTCAAACTGGATATATATTTAAGAATGGAGGAACTCGATTTCATGGCGTTCTCAGAAACAAACACTCTTTGCGACGTCCTCAAATTATGTTGAAGTCATTGCAATACATGAAGCTTCAAGAGAATGTGTATGGTTAAGATCTATGACACAACTTATATTAACTTCTTGTAGATTAGAGAAAGATAGAAATACAACACCATTCTATGAAGATGATGCAGCTTGTGTCTCACAAATGAAAGAAGGGTATATCAAAAGTGACAAAACAAAACATATACCACGAAGATTCTTTTCATACACTCAAGACCTTATTAAAGATAAACAAGTTTAAATGAGATAAGTTCAATCTAGCAACAATTTAGCTGATCTTTTCACAAAGGCACTTCCTAAAACAACTTTCGGAAAACATGTTTATGATATTGGCATGCGGCATACACACAATGTGATAATCTACAGAAGACAATTTGAGGGGGAGTTATAAGCTGCACTCTTTTTTCTTTAGCTAAAGTTTTTTTTTTTTCACTGGGTTTTCTTTAGCAAGGTTTCTAACGAGGCAGTGCTTAAACTCTTGAAGTTTGAAAAGTGTCATCCAAGGTGGAGTATTATGAATTATTACCGTAGCAAGTGGATGAACTCTTTGTTAAACTTGTAGATAAGTTTACTATACTACTTATCTACCAAATAGTCTACCAAAATAATTGATCTTTGTAGTATAAATACCACATCAATGTAGTATAAAACTCTTAAAGTTTGTATACACTTTCATAAGTTATACATTTCTTTTCTTCTTGCTATTGCAATTCTCTTTAAAGTTTTTAAGGTTATAACACTAATCTTGTGATAATTATTGTGATATTATAAGATGAATTGATATGTGCTCTTACTAATTATCATTTGTGAAAAATTCAAGTCGGCAAAAAAATTACTATAATTAGTTTGAAAAATATGTTTTTTGAAATTTTTAAAACCATAAAAATATAATTGTTCTTATCATCTTACCTAACATAGAGTTGTCCTTGGATGTTGATGAAACCAAGTTAGATTCGTACAAACGTATGAATATGATGCAACATGCTTAACTTATATGTCGGGTTTAGCCTCATTGTTTGACGATTTAACTCGAGTTTCGTCTTCTGTGATTAACCCTAATGATCCTAAACATCTTAGAGAATCAATTGAGTTCATATGCATCAAACAAATTCTCTAAGAGAATCAATCAATTAAATTCATTGCATACTTGCATTGGTTATATATAAACCATCAGTCAATGGTCAATTTAACACTCAAAGAAGACTTGACTTAGTTAAAATTTCAAGAATCATTGAATACTTCAATTGATTAAATGTGCGTTCATATCAAGAAATTAGAAAACTCCCATGACATGAATCGTGATGTAAAAATACAAATATGCAATAACTTCTACCTTTTATATATAGCTAATTTCATTTTGGTTTTTGAGATTTGAAAAAAATAATTTTTTTCCTTCACAACATCAATTTTATTCGAAAAGTTTTATCATTTGTTTTAGTTTCAATTCAAAAGTTTTATTTATTTGGATTCAAGTTGAAACAACTAATAAAACTTTTTACACTGAAATTGAAACAAATTATGAAACTTTTGAAGATAAAATTGATAGTTTTAATCTTTTAAAAATATGATTACTTTTATCGAATCTTAGGGAGCAAAACAGTATCTTACGCTTTAATATATAGATCGTTTTGATATATAGCTTTCTTAAACGATTATTTTATCAGCAGCATCAACATCTAGACCACATTGTTCATAAAAATAGAGGTGATTCATACCGTGAAGACAAGATTTACTAGAAATCTAGAATATTTCATATTTCTTTCTCAAGGTAAAAACGGTTAACAAACCAAGGAATAATATTTTTTTTTTATTATTATTGATGGGCCACCGGCTCACCCGATTATACCGTATTACTCGAGTACGGAATCGAGACCACTATTTAAAAGAAATTCATCATAGATTAGAAAACATCTTAGCCCAACCTGAACCTCTTTTCTTGTCATATGTAAACTTTAAACCCAAGATCTCTCGTATTATATTAAAATTTTAGGTTACCTCCTCATAACACTGGGTTAAAAATCATTAGTAAGGAACAATATTAATATGCGGCATCTTTTTTATACAAGACAAGTTTTTTTTTTCTATTATTTTATTTAACATAACTTTTTTGTCCAAGTGCTTTTGAAGATATAAAACTATAAGAAAAATAAAGTATATCGGTGTTGTACATTTCTAAGAGTGGTTGCCTTGTCGGATATTTAATATCAAATAGAGGTAATTACTTGTGACGTATTAACAGTGTCATATAATATATTTTAAGATAAACGATTTCCATTAATTTAAATGCATGTCTTAGTGATAAAATAAAATGCCAAATCAGGTTCAAAATCGCATAAATGATACCTGAGAACGCTAATTCAAACTGACATCATGTCAAATTATAATAATAATAATAATAATAATAATAATAATAATAATAATAATAATAATAACTGATGTAAATATGGTTACCGAAATGAATCTAAATCAATAATCAATAATTATATATAATAGATACCATATGTAGGGATGTTTAAAAATATTCGAATCCGAAACCGTATCCGAAAATCCGAAATTCGAATATCCGAAATTTCGGATTCGGATTCGGATTCGGATAGTGATTTTGAGAATTTTCGGATATTTCGGATATCCGAAATATCTAAAATATCCAAAACATTTTTATAAAATTTTAAAAAAATAAAATATTAATTAAATATTTCGGATGTTTTTAGATATTTAGGATATTTTAATAAAAAACTTCTAATATCCGAAAAAAATTTCAATAAAAACTGTTATATTTTTATAAAAATTATTAAATAATACAAAATTTTTTTGAATTCGGATTAAGATTCAGATAGTGAATTTCACTATCCGAAATTTTCGGATATCCGAAATTGAACACCCCGTCCATATGCACCCGTCCATATGCACCAATATAGACAAATAAAAAATTAGAAGAGCATATGAAGTTGTTTTGTTTCTTATGATATCACGTGCGGGCCACGTGCAAACCAATTGAAACCTGTTGTTCGTGATCTATCATGGCACGACTACCATCCAACTAACACATCGGTATTAATCGTAAGCAGACAAAAAGGCCCCATGTTGACCCAACGTCAAGCTTTTTTAATTACCAACACAACATTTACCTATACCTTAATTTCTAAAATGCTTGATTCTTTGAACATATTGCAGGTTTTAGTAGATAGAATCTTCAACTTTTAATTAAAAAAAGTGAGATTTCGTCTTCTAGATCTCAATATCAAATGGTGTTGCAGGAAATCCAATTTTGTAACATGACAAAAGATGATGGAAGACATAACTACCCTTCACATGATGATCGCTTAAGCTCTTTAGATGAGGCTGATCATGTCATGAGTATTGTGCTAACCGGGTGATCATCTATCTCTGGGTTTTGAAACAAGATAAAAAATGATGTTGGTTTTGAAAGAAACTTCAAGATTGTGTTCTTTGACATTGTTGGTCCATTTGCAGATGATTTCAAATTATATATGAACTTTATTGGTTTGTATATATATGGTGATCGGAGGAAAGAGTGGGTGGAGAAAAGTCTTCAACTTCGGTGATTTGGTCGAATTAGAGGGTGTAGGAGACCCGATGACGTTGAGGAGGTTGTGGAGCTTCTTGCGAATAAACGTCTTTTATTAAAGGTATACTGTTTGTTTTAATATATTTTTGGTTAATCGCTTAATTGATGATGTTTTTAAATTGTTAAGAATCATCTTGTATCATTTTTTAAGAATCTAGGCCTTTTATATTACATGTCATTCTATGAATCATGGGTTTTACTTTTTGTTTGTTTTTCTATAACAAATTTGCAGATGTAAATTAGTTTATGAATTTGTGGTTCTTCAATTTACAGGTCTGGTTATTACTATTGGATTAATATACTTTATCTTCTAGAAAAATCCTAATGAGAGTGTTTTTTGTGGCAGGATAATCTCAAGTGATCCTGATTGCTATGAAATGAATGAAATGATCTTGATTTCTAACTAAACAACCAAGTCAATTGCTTATCTTATTCGCATTTGATATTTGTTCATCGATCACGACGATTCTCTTGTCGTTTGAACTTGAGATTCATGGGTCTTTAGGGCAATGATGGTGATCCGTGTTCATCTAAGCCCATGTCTGGTTATATTCTTTGGTTTGAGACACTGTTGTGGTGATGATTAAAGGCGATGATGATAGACAGGAGGTTGTGTGTTCATTGTTTTGGCGTGACAAACAAATGTTTGTAGTTACAATGAAACATTGTTTCTAAGCCTCTTTAAGTGATGTTTTTTCATTATGTTATCAGCGACCTCTACTGCGGTTCTGCTTATCTATTGTTGAGAGGCGTTATATACAACTTTGATTGGCAATTACATTTGCCTATATGTTAATTTCTAAATTGAGTGAACAGTGTCTTGTATATGTTTATATGCCTATGGTACAAGTTGTTGCATGTATACATTTGTAGATTTTTAGATGTATTTATATAAAAAGAGGCCATGATGATGTCAAAAAAGTCATCCGTTGTTTGGTATGGCATCGCTACTGCTTTGCAACCACAACCGGTCATTAGATCTAAGCCTTGGATAACTACAATGTATATGTAATATACAACCTGAAAATTCACGTTCCCGAAAACTACTAGTTAACTTTGATTCTATGGTTAATGAATAGTGAATACATACGTATATGATGCGGCCCATCCACATGTGACCCATGCGCAGGATACAATCCATTCAAGCCCAACTGATCAGCCAATGTGGATGAGTGGTACCTCACCCAAAAACACATTGAATGATTTACAGCATTCACATGTAATTTTAGATTTAGGAGACATATATCTTTCAATAAACTTTATCAATTATATATATACCAAACTTCAATTTTTAATTATATATCCCCTTTTAAAACTTAATGAATTACATATATACCCAAATTAAAATTTTAATTACATATATCTCCTTCTAAAACTTAGTTAATTACATATATACTCAAGCTAAAAGTTTAATTACATATATCTGATTTATTAAACATAAATATTACATATTTATCCATTTTATTACTTTTATTAAAAATATCTTATATAATTAATATTTTACTCTTATTTTTATTAAACTATAAGATTATATTTTTCCTTCTTTACTTGTTTTTCGAGTTTTGATTATTTATTAATCTTTCTATACTAAAGGTTTTTATGTTCTTTTTTTTTACCTTTTTATGCTAATTTTTTTCAGTACCTGTACGAGACACTTGCAGTCTCATTATACAACATAAAATTATGTGTTCGGATCATGTTGCATAACGAGATTAGAAGTGTCTCATACAGGAATCTGAAAAAATTAGCATCAAAAGGTAAGAAAACAAAAAGAAAATAAAAACGTTAGTATAGGAATATTAGTAAATAATCAAATCTCGAAAAGCTAGTAAAGCGGAAAAACATAATGTTATAGTTTATTAAAAAAGAGTAAAATACTAATTATATAATATTTTTAATAAAACTAATCAAATGGATAAATATGTAATATTTATGTTTAATAAAGCGGATATATGTAATTAAACTTTTAGTTTAAGAATATATGTAATTAACTAAGTTTTAGAAGGGGATATATGTAATTAAACTTTTAATTTGGGTATATATGTAATTAACTAAGTTTTACAAGGGGATATATGTAATTAAAATTTTAAATTGGGTATATATGTAATTAATGATGTTTGTAGGAGAAAATACGTAATTCTCCCTTTAGATTTAACCATATAACTTAGCTAAAAGTTACATATATTCATATAATTTATTTATCTTTTTAAAATTTCTAACATCTTACTTTTTATACTTAACTCTAAAGAATTCAATAATACTTGCGAATTTAATTTTTATTATTTCTTTCTTTTTTCTACTCACAAAGGGTATATAGGATAAATATAAAAAATCAATAGTAGTTACTAAATATAAAGAATGAGAACATAGTCCATATAATTAGTCTATATAAGAGCATTCACATCATGTTCCCTATATTTTTTTGTGTAGTCCCAATATTATATGAAATGGTCGTGAGTAGATAAAAGAAAATGCTACTATTTTTCTATATATTTAATAATACATTGTTCAACCCCTGTAAATTTTTAAATATTTTTTAAAGTTATTGTAAGTGGAGGAGAAAAAAAATATAATAATAAAGGTATAAAAATATTATTTAATTAAAAATGAGAGAGAGAAAATTAATAATTTTTAGTATAATTATAAAACAATGATAAAAAATAAGATATGAATGCTCTAACAGTGAATGGGATGAAGTGCTAAATTACATAAAAACTATATATATTTCCTCATTTAATATGGATATTGTTAGTTTAGGATTGAGACGTGTAAGGCCCTAAACCCAAGACACTCACAGTTGATCATTCATAACATAAAATATTTTTAAATATAACATTTGCGGTGAAAATCATAAATTTTCATTCAAATTAATATTTGTATCAAAACATTGTATCATTTTCTTTAAACATCAAAAGTGTAATAATATAAACGTCATTCCTAAAATTATGAATGTTAGACTTAGACTACCCTAGTAGCTTTCATGGTCGTGCTTGAATCACCTAAGCATCATCAACTACCTGCCAAGTATTATGCATACAAAGTCAGTGACACTGAGTGAGTTCTAGTTTTATAATAAAATAATTTTGATCCATTAAAACCATTGCGTTTTACATACGTGAGCACACGTCAATACATATATATCCATAAGCTCATTTCATTGTCTTTCATCTTCTTTCTTTCATTCATTATCTTTCACTGTAATGAATCAGTGTCATATGCTCAGCCTCCAACATAAGTTATGAAACTGATCACAATCCCAAGGCCTCACGACAAAGATCTCATTCTGTTCATGGTCGAACACAAGGATCGGACCCCTATGAGTATCCTTCTGGACCATTACAGCCACCCACAGTTGAGCTAACAATCACAAGGATTGTGTACCCCTATTCATACATGGTCAATCTCATGGATTAGACCCCTTTGTGCATCCTTCTGCGCTAACTAAGCCGCATAATAGTTGAGCTAACAACCACATAGGGTTGTGAACCTCCATACATTTTGCTTGCAAGACTTTCTTTCATTCATTACGTTTCGCTTATCATTATTATTATCTTTCACTTTCATTATATAATACATTACTTATAACAATGCATATCATACCAAGTAAAGATTTACCATAAAAACTTAATCCTTTTGAAAGTGGTTAAACATAGAAAAGATACCACAAGATAACACATTTATCCATATAACACGCGAGAACATGCTATAAACGAGAACATACATCTCGCGCGACAACATAAATTTTGCGTGAGAACCTCATCCAACACAGACCCTTGCACGCCAAGCTACATATATGCGAGAACCTACAGCTCGCGTAATAACTTTCTAATCACGCGATAACATCATAAAATTTCAACCCTTACAGCCCAGGTCACCTAACATTCGCGCGATAACTACACATACGAGAACTCTATAGCCTTTATGCGAAAACAAGAAGATTCCAGCCTAAAACCAACATAATCACGTCTAAAACTAACATAACTTGACCTTTTCTATAACCAATCATCATAGCCATTAACAAGCAAGGTATGCATAACATACCCAAACACATGTAAACTTGAATAAAAAGGGGCTAGAACTCACTTTTTGGAAGATTATAACACACAACCAGCTTTCTCAAGAGCTTTTCGAATGGAAACTACACATTGATGCATTATTGTAAGAGTTATACTTAGAGGCTTATGCAACCAAAGTTCTCTCAGCATGCACATGAGAAGTACAAGGAAAGCTACTTGGGAAGAGTGATACAACTCAATAAAATTCACTAAGTATCAAAACTTCCAAAGCCAAAAGACCAATTCTTCCGAAGCCAAAGATGAAGTCTTTCGAAGCTTCAAGACAAAGTCTTCCGAAGCCAAGAGACGGATTTCTTCTAAAGATAGAGAAGACATGCCTTCTCTGACATGCTTTTGACAAAAGCTGAACTATTTTCCACTACCATCTCTAAAGACTCACCAACTTATACAAGTTGGTGAAAAATCCATACTTTTGTCAACTATAGATTAAGGTCTTAGAGTCTATAACTGTAAGGTTATATTAGAAGGCTGATGTAACCAAAGAAGGCAAAACAACCAAGGAGCTTCCTGCATGCATGCACTGATATACAAGTTAGAAGTTACTTCGAAAGTTTTACACTCATCACAGAAATTATTCCAAGTGTAAAATCTTCCGAAGCCAAAGACCAAATCTTCCAAAGCCAAAGATGAAGTCTTCCGAAGCTTCAAAGACAAAGTCTTCTGAAGCCAATGAAGTGAAGACTAATTTCTTCCAAAGATAGAGAGGACATGCTTTCTCTGATCTACTTTTCCATAAAGCTGACTTACTTTCCGCTGCAACTCTGATGACTCACCAACTTATACAAGTTGGTGAAAATGTCCATGCTTTAGTAAATTGTAGATTATGGTCTTGAGTCTGTAACTTCCTACTTTGTACCTTTTATCCTTTTTATAATATATTAGGATGTGAGCTATGGCATGTCATAGTCACTAGTCAAAAGGCAATCTGCCTTTTGACTTTACATTGATCTTGTTGTCAAGATTAATGTTTTCAGCTGGCCTTCAAAGTATGGCCGGTTGTAGGATGTAGCATAAAGTATCTCAGGTCCTTGTATTTCTTTTTATGCTTTGTAACACTTGTAAAAGAACTTGAGAGCAATATACAGCATTCTTGAAAACCATATTAGTCTGTTCCTGTTCTTAGTTTTGTCTTATTTACTTGTGTTCTTAGTATCATTTACATAAACCCAGTTCCCCATTTGATCTGTTAAGTGTTCTAACACTCTCCTCATTATGAGACTGATTGTATTGACCATCCCTTAACCAGTCCTGCAGTAACTTTCTACCTTTGTACTTTTATCCTTTTTATAATAGAAAAGAATATGAGCTATGGCATGTCATAGTCACTAGTCAAAAGACAATCTGCCTTTTGACTTTACATTGATCTTGTGTCTAGATTAGTGTTCCAGCTGGCCTTTAAAGTATGAGCTGGCTGTAGGATGTAGTATAAAGTATCTCAGGTACTAGTCCTTAGGACTAAGGTTTGTAACATTTTGTAAAACACTTGAGAGCAATATACATCATTCTTGAAAACCAGTTACTTGTGTTCTTGTTGTGTTGTTTACTTGTGTTCATTGTTTCAACTTAAGCTGGTTTCCTATTTGATCTGTTAAGTATTCTAATCTCTCCAACCTTGTGAAACTGTTGCATTGACCTCCTTTACCGGTCCTTCAATTATATTCATCAATAATCATTCCTTGTTATATAAACCAATCAATGCACGAGTTACATACCTTAAACACCTCAAATCCTTGCTTTCTCACTCTAACTTCTTGATTTTCTCTCTCTAGCAGTAGGAGTTTTCGCGTGAGAACGGAGACAAACAGGTGCTCTCACCTATTTATAGGGTCCTCCGACTTATCGCCTGGGTTCTCGAGCGAGAAGCCTCTATCGCACGAGAACTCACCTTTGCGCAAGAAGCCTCTATTGCGTGAGAACTCACCTTTGCGCGAGAACTTCGTCTTCATTTGTTTTCCTTGGAAATTTTAGGGTGTTACAAGACATGAATGCTTTTAGTCTATATAGTTCCTATATTCTTGCTAAATTATTGAGTTAGTTGTTTGTCCATGACTCCATGTTCTTGGTCATGACTTTCACTTCTTTTATTTATTTTCTTTAAATTTAGTGTATTTAACGGTTTAAGGTGGAATAAAAACATTTAGAAATATGCCTTAAATTTTTGTTCCTCTCGTATGTGATTTCTTGGTGATTTACTTTCGAGTCCATCAACTAGTGCTTTCATTGAATTTCTTGTCTTCTCATCATGTTGGGAATGAGCTTCATCCTTAAACCGTATGTTGGGAACGAGCGCTCGAGCTTCATTTCGAACCATCAACATATGAGAATCAAGAGGCTACTTATTCAAACCCTATCAAACTACTACTGTCACACCCCCGCTAGTAGCGAAAACACGAGGATGTGATGGACGAGATCGTCATAACACATTAGTGTCTAAGAGAATCTCTAAAGGAATTCTCCATCGATAGATCATGATGTCGCTTGACACAAAAGAACAAGTTTCAAGAAAAATCAATACCATAACGTTATTCCATAAATGCACAAATAATCCAGAAGTTCAAAACTAGAACAACTAGTACAAGAACAATCCAAAACATTTACGAGTCCAACAATAGTAACTTATAGTCCAAAACTAATATTCCAATGTCTAGTGCTCTTGAAGGAGCAGTCTCGTATAAAGTCCACTATCCAAGTACCTAAGCATTATTACCTGAAATGACATGCTCTAAAAAGTCAACATACGTTGGTGAGTTCACAAGTTTAAAAGTAAAAATAATTTGCCGTGTATAACATGTACAAAAAGTTGTATGTGAGTAAGAGTACATAGTAGTCATAGATATCAACACAAGTTTAAGATCAGTCCAAGTCTAATTACCCGGATTATATTCACCCAAGGGCATGCACAGGCCAAGTCAGTCTCAACTAGCATACTGACGACAGTGGTGGGGGTGTCAACCCGTTAGTACTAACAATACCTTTCCATGACAGTCAAGCACAAGAACAAACACAAGCATAAGTATACACTCATGAATGAACATCTAGACTCAACCCATAACCCAAACCACATACAATATCCCAAAATAATCTTTAAGACACGGCATAGACCAAAACCATGAGCATCCTTTTCCTCCGGGTAAAATATAATAAAAAGGGGCCGTGAAACTTACCTTGAAATAGTACAGTCCAAATCCCACAATATGCAAAGCAAGCACTAAGAGTACAAATCACAAAACTATTACTAAAAGAACAAAAATGACCAACACGTGTGTAATCATTGTAACCCAGTCCTTAACGCCCTCAAGGTTTATATTTTATGAAAACATAATTTATTTATAGAACAGGTCCAATGTCGGATTTAAACTTTAAAACTCGCCATACTTAGGTTTTTTTATTGTCATTTTATTTTAATTTATTAACGTCCTTCAATGAATATCTATTAGTTTATATTCGGTGAATTATAGAAATTATTAACTTATTATTTTAAAAAATCATTTAACCACTTTTAAATATAAAACTTGTCTTTGATTGATTATTTAGTTTCAAATCTTATTTTTTTTTAAGTTATCAAAATATTTCAACACGTATATCTGATTGCGCACCAGTTTTGTATAAGCTGTTTGGAGATCAAAACGGTAATGAAATGCTGCATAATAGGTATCATTTGAAAGATAAAACTTTAAATTAAACTCCAGAAAAAGAATCATCCCCATTGGATAAAATATGAGAAAGATATGACTCGACAAACACAGACCAACCTGCTGCCCAGATTCGTCAGTTTTGAGCTTCAGTTTTGTTTGCCACGTTTGGAGGGCCAAACGATGTCAAAACGACATGAGACCACTTGGATTAGTTAGAGGACTCACTAAAATTGATTTTTGAAGCAAATTTTGCCCCATTTGGACTTATTATTACCAAGTTATGACTTGTATAAAATGTCCTATTTTTCTGACAGCAAACTGTCCAGTTTATTAGTCTTGTTCCTTTGCATCTCAAATCTCAATATTTGATCATTATCAACCCGAGTACTTAAAGAATGTTTATTCCATATTCTAATTATCCAAAACTTTAATTAAAAACTGTATTATTCCAAATTCCAGTCCCAAAACAGTTAGTTGGATTTTAATCTTCCGTTTTACAACATTAATTAATCGATTCATAGTTTTGATCGTTTAACACGTCCATCCATTCAAGAAACAACATTAATGATGTCAAAAAATATTTATAAGACCAAAATGTCGATTATGAATAGGTCATCCAAGATTACAACCCAATTTTGATAGATTCAAAGAATATATACAAAGATTGAGAATTAGGATTATACCGTTTAGAAGTTCCAATATCCGAAACAACTAGATATTCACGATACAATGCCCAAAACCAAGAACACAAGATTATTAGATGATGATGTAGAGGCTTGATGATGAAAATCATCAAGAACATGAACAATATAAACTAGAATCATCAAAATAAACAATTTTTTTAACGGTAAAAGTGTAAATGATCAAGACTTAACTAAAATTCCAATCTTGAATGAAGGAACAACACCAAAATCGATGTTAATGATGATAGATGAACAAGAAGAAGTATGACGGCGGCTAGAGTTTTCTCTAGAGAGAAAACTAGGAGAACAAGAGTAGTGAAAAAGAAATAATAAAGGAAAAATCAAAGGGGAGCCCCCTTTTTGAGGGTTTGCGGCCAAGGGGGCCATGAATAGGCCTCCCGGGCCCTTTGTTTGTCTCGTTCAATCTTGTCTCGCCCCGATTCACGCGTCGTTCGATTTTCACTTTTTTAATTCTACATGTTAATACGATTCCAACAAGCTATAATACGCTATATAAATTATTTAAATTATATATTTTTAAATTAAGTTAGGTTTATTTAGTAGGCTTTAGGCAAAGCCTACATGTTCGATATTTGTTGCGTTCTTAATGTAAATTTTAATATTTTACGCATTGTCAAACCTTGATCAAGACCAAAGCACGTGATTATCGTACTACAATCAGACAAGTGAAAGACCAAATTAAGACCAGGTCCAAGTCAAAGTCAAAGAGTCAAAGTCAAAAAGTCAAAATCAACAAACAATGCACCTATTTTGGTGACGGATGTCACTACTACGGTAATAACATATCAATCTAAGTTTCAACGAGCGAGTAATTGTTTCAACGGTTATTGGCATAAGCATTGAAGAATTGTTTCATTTCCGGTCTCTAACATGATATTAAGACTTAATTGGAACTCCATAACCTTGCAACCCTTCATTAAGCATACATATTAGCTAGGCTTCTCAAAATATAAGTTATAAACCACTCCCAAAAAATGATACAACTTCTACCCAAGACAATCAATCTCAAACCCAACTTTAATTACAATTACCATAGATACAAAAACTAACACCATACACCTATTTCCATCTCCAATCAAACCATCATCACCCCTTTCATTGGTATGTCTTTATGCTTATACCTTACAAAAACGTATCTATGAAGGATTATGCTTTCGTTTTCCCAAAAGGCACTTCCTTTTACATAAGTGTAATTCTCCCCATTCCATGCTAATTATTGAAAATGATGACCAATCAAGTGATAAGGAACCAACTTCAACATACCTACTCACTATCAAACCACTTGAATATATTTCTCCATGATTCCTCTTGTTTTGGTGGCTACATTCTATGGCCTCAATGCACTAAGGATACTACGAAATACAACTTTCATCAAGGGCCATACAATCTAAACTTTGATTGATTGTGGGAGTACCCACAAATAGTTCTAATGAGAGACCGATATCCATCGCACCTTTCTTAGTTATGGTTGGAAATTATCAACTCGTTTAATGTACATGTTTTTGTTCTCCCGCCAGGGGGTGTAGATGTAAGGGATGTTGTCTGGATGCTCAACTCTAGGTTAAAAATCAAGATTCATAGTACATGCTTTTGTTCTTCCGGTGGGGGAGTAGATGTAGTCCTTAAGGTTTCTTTGTGGAACACCCTAGGACATTTAATAGTTGGCTTTTCCATTTCTCAATTCGTATCTAAAAATAGAAAACATGAATGTATTCTTAAGCATGAGCCCCTTGCAAAACAAGTCACGACTAGTGGGTTACACTCACTCTAGAACATTGAATTTACACTACAAGTTGATGGTGAACAAGTAATTACAGCCACCATGGCTGGTAATCCATATCAAAAAAGCTCAATCAAAAAATATTGTTTTTTGGATAAGGAAAGATTGGTGAACCTACTAAACTTTATCTAGATTATGTTCTTCATGTGTTCAACCAGATGGGATATAAAGGTGATTTCCTACATATTTCCTGCATACTCAAATCAAAAAAGGAATGCTCGTTTCTAAATGGGTATTCTTTGTTCATGCCTTTCAGAAGAGTTTGAACAATATGAAAACAAAATAAGATATCACTGAAATTGCCATCTGTGGTAGTTGCTTTTGTTACCAATAAACAATTCGATGTGTCTCAATTTATTCTACAAGGATTACAGATAACATTACAGAAGGCTTTATATTCAAACTCCTACTGTATCCTAGATTCTTATAATGCCTGATTGATGATGCCCTACCAATAATTAAAAAAGAATAAGAACTAATCAAGCTTGTTGTGATGAAGGAATTGATATTCATTAAATGAAGAAATCTATTGGAACTAGTGGTTTCTCTAGTGCTGAACATAACTATTTGACCACATGATTAATCCAGACATTCAATTGAATCTAAACTTACTTGAACATCCTGGAAATGATAAGGAAGAAGAACAACAACAACATGCACATATTCAAGTTGATCTGAGTTGAACTTGTTGAAGAACATGAACTTTACGTGGCTGAGAAGCTCTAGTCAACAAACCTACCCAAGAACACCCTATTGTGTCGAATTCTTCTCCTTATAATACACATCAAAATGATAATGATACTAGTACAAACACCATCTTGGAAAGATGATCTATCTAACCCAAATTTTCATGGTGTTAATCATCTTACACCACTCAGCACTCCAAAGTAATTTCAAGTCATTCAAAATCCTTCTACCGGAGCTTCCTTTACATGAACCAGCTCTAGAAACTAAAACAGCTAAAGTTGGACCAAGTACAAGATAAGTTGATGAGCAAGCAAAAGAATAAGACTTTGAATAATTACAAATATCTTTAGATATTCAAAGATGTGGATTTCAAAATAAAATCTTGGATGTACAGTTTGAGATGATTAGAAACAAGGATGATGAGATAGATGATTTGAACAACAAGCTTGATGATCCTCAATGTCACAGTCTTCTACAAGACCATTTGATTAAAGATTAGGATGAACAAAAAACCATTTTGAAGAAAAAGAAAGATTACCAGACTAATATGATTCAAACAAAAAACCATGAACTTGATGACTTACGTCGGGAAGTTGGAAGTCCGGATGAAATTGTAGATGATAAAAAGATGAAAATTGCAAAACAAGATGCTAGCCTTGTTGAAAAGAAGAGGTGATGGCAGGAAAAGACAAAGAAATTGTTGAGCTCAAAAGAAGAACAACATAACTGGACTTTACACCCATTTCCTAGTCGTTTGATGATCAAGAAAAATATAAAGCTAATAGTAAGTCGAGAAAGAACTTAAGAAAGATGAAAAGAGAGATGATGATGATAAACCAGATGATGATGACGAGATGACGACTAGTGTTAAGAAAGTGATGAACTAGTTCATGGGAAGTCCAATTTGTAGCTTGGGGCTGTGATTGAGCATGAAGGGATTGAAGCTAAGTCTAAACCAGACGATTATCCATGGAAGTAAAACATGTACAGTTAAACAATTCAGGGTAGACCCAGATGTCATTTCTAACATACAATATACTATTATCCTGAGAAACAACACTCTAGAACCTGAAACTAAGGTTATAATGCCAATTCAGACACAATGATACAAAAGCTGTCTAAAGAGTATAAAAAAAGAAAATAAAAAGGAAAGTTGAAATTACAATGATGTATGGAGAGATTCCTTTACCACTCTATAAATGGAGGCTCGATAAGTGTCTTCACCAAATTCAAATCAAAAAATTGAGTACTAGCACATATGTTATGGATGATAGTGCAAACAGGCTTGCTATAATTTTTGCCAAAATAGGGCAACTGAAAAATGAAACTCAAGAGCACTAAACTTCTTTTTGAGAAATGCTAGAGTAATAGATCCTGCAAAGCCAGAAAGATGCATTGGCACTACCAGAAAGAACATAAGGGATTTAGAGTGGAGGTTGTAATTATTGCAGGAGGAGAAGAAAGCACTCATTGTGCAAGCTGTCACCTTCCGTAACCGAAAAAACAACTAGAATAAAAAAATCTTGTCCACTTGTAAAGGCCTATCCTTTGATTTATTTCTAATAACTCAGGCATATGTAAGAACTAATAAAAAAGGAAGTTGAAATTACAAGTTCTAAGTTCATTACAAGTGAATAGTATGGATTATTATTAGTTAATGCGTAATAGTTTAGATTATTAAAATCCACTTGTCTGTTTTCCAGTTGGGACCGCACCCCTAACCCCCTTAAAAGAAACTCATTGCTGAGAAAACTCCGTTGTTCAACTATAAGTATTTTGCTCAGAATGAGACTTGAACCCATGACCTCCCCATATTAATATCTAGAGTAAATTACAAATATTGTCCTTTAAGTGTACATAAAATTATAGATCTTGTCCTTAAACTTTGACAAGTACATTAAGTGTCTTTTATTTGAAAACTTATCACGCTTTATGTCCTTTCTACTAACAAAAGTTAACGTTTCCAGTTAGTTTTATGTGAAAGACCAATTTGCTTTTACCCCTTAAAGGACGAAATCTATAATTTTCACTAATCTTTATTTTTTTTCTTTTTGTTTTTATTTTATTTAAATTACTTTTCTTTATCTTTTTTCTCTTTTCTAATCAGTTTTATTTTTATAAACTTATTTTTTTTAAATGATCGTTTTGCCCTTAACACTTAAAATGATGAAATGTGTTATTATTAATCTTTTATTTTCTTTCTTTATGTGTTTTTATTTTATTTTCTTTACTTGTATTTATTTTCAACCACTTGCTTTGAGACAAATCATCGTAAATATTAGTAATAATTTAGTTTTAATTTTTTTTATAAATTGTAATTTTATTTATAGATTTTAATTTTTTTTAATAAATTTATTTTTATTTATTCACTTTGTTTATTACATTTCTAATAAAACCAATAGAAATTAGACAACTCGGTTTTTAACTTTTTTGGTACAAACTTTTTTAGTTGTTTCAAATTATTTGGTTTAGGGTTTAGATTCGAAATCGGTTGGAGAAAGTAAGATTTTGGTTTATGATATGAATTCTTAATTTTTTGTATTCAATCAAATGGTTTGTTTTAAATATAAATATAGTATGATAGTTTGTAACTCTAATTTAAAATAAAATATACTAAAAGGGTTCTAAACAACTACTCGGAGTTATTATATAAACAAATCATTCAAATTTCCTTTAATTAAATGTACTTTTATTTAGGGTTTTATTTAAACTATTAATAATGAGTTTTTATCAATGTAAATCAAAATCAACCACTTGAAATTAAACAAAACCAAACCAACAATTACGAAGGATTTTGCTTTGGTTTGGTTTTACGATTAAGCTTATTGAATATTTTACAGTAAAACACTTAAATACTTCATATATTAATCAAAGCTTAATTATACGTATAGCCCAACTTAAAATAATTATAATCAAGTAAAATATAAAAAGTCACATCCCAAAATCATACGGTCCCTAATAGTTTGTAATATAAACCGTAAATCAAACTGTTTAATATAATTGAAAATTCTTATACCAAAAAGGTAATAAAAAACGACGGTAAAACAAAACCGAATACTAGTTAAATTTTATAACATAAAAAATATATTTTGAATTGTCTCGTTTATTCTCGTACAATTAGAAAGGTATATAACTAATTTTTAAAAACAAAACAATATCATAAATCAAAAAACTATAAATCAAAGTATATTTTATAAACAAAAGATTGAAAGTAATTGAGTAATAATATTTCAGATAAGTTTATAAAACAAAAAATGATTAAAAAAGATAATGTAAATAAAATACAAACAAAATGAAAAAATAAAAATAAAATATTAATAAAAATTACAGATTTCATTTTTAAAGGGTAAGGACAAAATGGTCAATGTACACAAAACTAACTGAAAAAATTAACTTTTATCAATAGAAAGAACATAAAGCATGATAAGTTTTCAAATAAAAAACATTCATTATACTTATCAAAATTTAAGAATAAGACCCATAATTTTAAACATAGGACAAAATTTATAATTTACTCTAATATCTAATTCATTTCGCATTAATGTGTTCAAATTCGTTTAATTAGTTGTCGGATCAAACATTTTTGACAGGATGTATTGTCACATAAATATTATGGAATCCCTTTTGCTAGTTATATAAAAATAAAAAAACTCGTCACCACGGATGAAGAAGTGCGGCCACACATGAGTACATGACGAATCATCAATAACCAAGATTTAGTGAGATGATCTGCAAGTTCAATTGTAATATGAAAATTGGCGTACAAACTTGTAGAATAAATATTTCAAATTCTGATTATACCCTTAGATTTACGGGATCCATTTCTGATTATTCTATTGACTAACTAATTTTTCTGTTGCTTATCCATGTAGGGTATTCCCTAATTGCTTGATAGCAATCCACCGAATCAAAGTACTAGAAAATTTCTTTTTGAACAAGAAACATATGCACCATAGTTTCTGTAAATCAATTAGAATCCAGACACTTTCTTATCTAAACTACATCTACAACTACAACAGGTATTTACCACCCCACCCCCCAACAACTCACATGGGATTTCTAAACTCCCACAAATAAAAAAGCTGATCATGACTTCCAACTTCCAAGGTGAGAAAAGCACCGTTGAGTAAAATAGATAATGGGTGGTTTTTCTTGACAGCTTAATCTTAAAACCATGTGCCATTTCTTGCAACACAAGCTTCTGCAAAGGGGAAAAACAGCAATCAGTTAAATTTTAAGGTTTCTTAGGTTAATGACAAATGAATGGAATAGACAGAGTAATAGAATGAACGATTACATTTCATCATCATGTTTGTTTGACATAATAGTGAACTGATCATACAAAGTATATTGTTTTGTATGCAGTAATGTACATAAGAATTGAGATTAATTGGTAAACAAATATAGAAATGTTAAACTACAGTTGTAATATGCAATCAATTAATTGTCTTTAAAATTAAGTTTCATACTATAAGCAATATTTGGATTATAGTTGAAGAATAGTTAAAAACAAATTATCAAATAATTAATACGAAAAACAAAAAAATCAAGAAACTATAGAATAAAATAAAGTTTATTTAAAAAAATGTTAGATTTAGAGAGCAAAATAATAATTTACTTCTGCACCTATGCGTGTATTGAAGATTATATGAAATATAGGATTATGGTGAGTTTCCATTCCATTCCATTCGATGATGCAAATGGGGGGAAAATAGAACACCTCTTGTCCATGGAAAAAAACTCACCAAATGAGCCCCAAAAGCCTAAAGAAATTGCATGTTATCAGCAGAAAAGAGTAGATAAGTGAAGATGGTTACAGTTATCAGCATGCTGACTTGGCTGTCCAGTTTCAATCAAACTCAGCTCCATATCATGATTGGCTGACCAACCAGGTTCATATGTTTCAAGAAACCCAATCTTTGCTTTGTTGGGTAGGTCATGGGGATGAACAAATGGCACACCCGGGGGCCACCCAATCTCCAATCGTATGTTGCCACATGGACTGTCAAGTGAGTGAATGTGACTCTCACATTCCTTCAATGTGCAGAATCTGAGCTTGATGCCTTTCTTATCAGCTATATCCTGAACTCTCTCTTTAAGAACTCTTTGAGCTTCAAGCCGTAACCTTTTGGAAGGTGGCAACGGTTTCAACCTAGAATTGGTCTTCTTTCTCTTCATCAAGGGTTTCATAGATCCTGTATTAGTATAGCATCGGCTAAGGACCTGTTGTTAACAAACTTCTTTCTAAGAACTAAAACATGTCAAAGATATTTATAATTTGATTTTATGATGATAGATGAATATAGCATAAAAAATCATCATCATCAAATTTCTAGTGACATGACAAAAAGATGTCATACTAAAAATATCCAGAAAGCATGACTAAATCACTATATTTTAGAATCCGCAATTTCAAAGCATTTACTTCCGAATGGGTTGATACAGTTTTTGCTTTTTCCTTAACGAGTATGATAAAATAAAATAAAAATGGCTTCTAGGTAAATGAGTTAAACGTGTTAAAGGCCACCTATTTATTCAAGAAAGCATATTATCAAGGAAACATTATAACTTTTGTAATCATAATTAATACGCTGGTTATATATAGAAAAAAATTAATTAAACTTGGACAAAAAATCTCCATGTTAAAAATGCACTGACCTTCTTGGGCTGTAGGAAAACTAAAACTTGGGAAACTGTTTCTGTTAAAGAGTTGATCCAACGGATGTGATCTCTGCATAAAGTCATCAACTGATACTGGAATCTGGAACTGAGGTTCAACACCATGACCAGCAGCTCTCATCTCGGAACAACTAAGGCTAGTCATGGATTTAGGCATGAGTTTAAAAGAGAGAGAGCACCGCCCATACATGTTACCATGTAAGTTACCAATATCAGTTCTATGCAATGCAGGGCTAACATAGCCAGCAGTAGCATGATACAAAGCCAGTCCAGGGTACACAACCGCTTCTTGAGGACCAAGATCACCATCCACAAGCACCCAACGACCATTAAAATCTCTAATATGAAAGCCGGCTTTATCAGATTTTATTATAGATACTACACTTTTGTCAACTTGTTGATCATGGTCCGAGAACATAACTAATTGCCCGTCTTCTTGGGTTGTTAAGTTATGGTGTTGAGCTCCTTGAAAAGAGGGCCTTGCATGACAATTAACTGATAGAACCGAAGATGATATTTCCCGATTTCTCAAGGGAACACTATCAAGTATTTCAGTGAAGGCACAGCCACGTAGATTTAAATAGAAACTAACTGCATCAAGTACACCACGGGCTGCTTTTGCAAGTAGAACAAATATATCAGCTAACCCAGCAGGAGGGAATTCAATGTCATTGTTGGGTTCCGTGGGAGTTATTCCTGGCCTGTAATCATAACTTTCTTGCCACATTTGGGGATCTGCTGAGTATCCTGATGTTTTACACCATTCACGGGAATCATTAATGTGAATCATATCAGCAGATGGGTATGAGGGTTTTTGATGAAAGTATGGTCGAGCAGATTCCAGGCAACATCTCAAAAGAGCACCATCGTTTGCTGGAAATTGGATGATGGCGGCCGAATATTGAGCAAGTGATTGTGACAAAGTTGAGACTGATAGTTTGTATGTATCAGAAGGAAGTCCTTCAGAAGCTATCAAGTCTGTG
This sequence comes from Flaveria sonorensis, assembly GCA_025506505.1. Classification (NCBI taxonomy): domain Eukaryota; kingdom Viridiplantae; phylum Streptophyta; class Magnoliopsida; order Asterales; family Asteraceae; genus Flaveria; species Flaveria sonorensis. The sequence goes on from CM046428.1 coordinate 38,519,135, forward strand.
AGCTTCACACGGCCTAAGTTTGACATGCCATTGCCAGCCATAAATTGCTTTCTCAAGATGAGAAAAGAGAGATCGTTATTTCTCTACAACATGCACTTTGGTAGATCTGTACTGCATTATAGAAAACAAGATTAAATGAAGTCAAAGTCAGGTTATAAAAAAAATCAAAATAAACATTAAGACTAACATATTAACCGTATGTAAATGCATTGACGGAACATTTAAACTGCTAAGTTCAATTAAAGCCCAAAGTTTTCACCTTTGGTAGATAGACTTGTAGCTTATAGCAACAGCTGTGGAGTTTTGTCAAATTTTTAAGAAAATAAACGGAACTACAATTCAAATTCAAGTGTTCTTGAAAAATGCATTCCGAACTGCAATTCATAGCCCAGATCAGCAGTAGATTAACAAAATAACATATCTAACAATCGCCTAAGTTACAATTAGCTAGTATAGCAAATCTAAAAACCATCAAACTCTACCTTTAACTACAGATTACAGTCCACATTATGCAGCAAATGAAACACCCAATCTCAATTAGCCACAAGCACCTGTCAGATTATAAAACAATACAAAGCAAAACAAAATTTCAGCAGTAAGCACGTAAAGAAACTACAAACCGCAAAGAAACAACAAAAACAAAACTACACAAGTATAAACTCTAAACTGCCCAAAACAAAGAACCAAGAAAAAAAATCCATACAAGCATCGTTTTAGTACCTGGATGGCTTTTCATAAGCTGGCATAATGTTATAACTTTGATTTTAATATGGATGAATCATTTCAAAACTGTATTATGCATGCAATTAATATGTATTGCATTGAATATGTTTCAAATTCTTTGTTTCCTTTGTGCTCTAAATAAAACCAAAACGTAAACTTAAAACACAAACTCTCCTAAGTGCAACCATTTTAATCAACCTTTGCAGGTAGGCATATGGTAAGTTGACAGACCTTGGTGATTAAAAACTAAATCTTACCTGATCATCCATTCAGTAATCATTTTAAAGATATACCTACCTCCATAACCATAGCCAAAAATATCAATTATCACTGTTCTAGAGAATTCTTTAGTAATGAATTTTGGGGTTGGGATCAAGCAACCGAACATTTGCATTTTGATGAGAGATAAGTAATTGAAAAGCTACTGATAATCCTTTGTTTCATCTCTAGGCAGCAATTCATCAGCAGATGATAAAAAGATGCGAAATGAACTAGATACACAACATAAGCATCGAATTTGAACCACAATCACCAAGAACCAAAGGCCTACGGTCTGACAAATGCATAGAAACAACACTATCGGTCTCAAACAGCAACAACAAAGACAAAATTACAGGCAGCACGGGGAAGAACACAGTGATACTTACATCGGAAACATGTATGTTGATCCAGAGGTAACACAAAGCAAATGAAAGAATGAAAAGCAAGCAACAGAAGACCTAGGGCTATATCGATTAAACGTAAACTCAAAAGGAAAAAAACCCAACCTAAAACTAAAGTAACTACCAGCAAACCAAAGAGAAATGAGGAAAGTAAAATAAATAATTAATTAAGAGTAATCTTTAAGTTTTGCTCAGGTAGTTTTGTGTAAGTAACTGTGGTTTTAAAATTTTAATTTTACTACCTATGATTTACAATTCGTCTCAGTTAACTTCAACCCATTAACATCGTTAATTAATCTTGTTAAAAACAATGACATTTTGGTTTTTTTACATATAAAGGTTACTTACGTAACTTTCTAACATATTTTATTAGTTAAGAAACTATTTGTGTAATTTATGTAAAATATTCAAAATAACTAACTCTACTTGCACTTGCAGATCAATAAATCACATTCACCACCACCCCCATTCACCGCCACCACCAGCCCATTCACCGCCAGCACAATCACTATCATCAATTGGATATGGAGAGACGGCCACCATCATCGCACCTCTTGTTGCACCACCAGCCACATTTCAAGCCACCACTAACATAACAACCATAATCGACCTCCACCTCCACCAACACAGCCACCCATCAACCTCCACCAACACATCCACCAACCTCGACCTCCACATCCACCAACGTCGACCTCCACATCCATCATCGACCCACCGCATCTTTAATAAAATGATTTTTGGGGGGTTTTTGGTCACCTAAATCCCGACTCAAATCTGCTGCAATTACAAGAGAGTTTTCAAAGGGTTCTTGGTCACCAGTAGAACAAGATAGCAACAATGGTGGTTTCTTGTACTCGCCAGAGGTGGTATTGGAGGCAGTGGTATTGGTTGTTATATTTTGATTTTGTGATTTGGGTTTTAGGGTTCGATTTTAGTAGGAAAGGGGGTGAGAAGTTGTAACAGGTCGATGGTTGACTCTAACTATTTAGGTTTGTGTTCTAGGGTTGAAAAGGTATGGGAGTGGTGGCGGTGTTATGGTGGTGGTATTAGGGGCGATGATGTTAGGAGCTATAGTGTTTTGGATTGGGATGGTAATGGGCCGGGTATTGGCAATCCCAAGCCCATGCCTGGTTTGAAATCTTGTTCCATACCCGGGCCATTACCCGTCGGGTATTGGTAGGGTAATTACCCGTCGGGTATCGGGCATACCTATTAGCATCGGGTTACGGGCATATCTGCAAGTATCGACCAATCCTTATCGGGTTATCGGGTACATTTATACAATTTTTATTTTTATATATTTAAGTACCCCATTTTAAATATTAAATATAATCATCTCTATACAATTTCGTGTAATAAAACTAGAGTAACATCCTCATTTGGTAAATTTAACATTAAAAATAACTACAACAAGTTGTTTAAACTTTTCATCAAGATTCCAAAATAATTACAACATATAAGTGTTTTAAAAAAGTTAGTTTATTTTTTCCATATCCAAAAATACCAACTTGTTTCAATAATAAAATACATATCTAATATTAAAAAATGTTAGTTCATTTTTTTCATATAAAAAAATAAAGAACTTCGGGCATATGTTCGGGTAAACGGGTATGTGGTTTCGGGTAATCGGGCCGGGTATTACCTAATCCCATACCCGTCCCATACCCGCAAATTTTTAAAACTAGTCCCATACCCCGGCCAATACTCGTCGGGCTTCGGGTATACCCGGCCCGTTTGTTTCGGGTATACCCATCGGGCTCGGGTTGTTTTGCCATCCCTAATTTTGGTGATGGTGGTGGTGTTATGGCAGTTGTGTTATTGTATCCTGGTGTTGGCGGCGGTTGTGGCCGAAGGAGATGGTGTTGGTCGGAATGGAAGATGGTGTTGGCCGGAATGGAGGGTTATGGTGGGGTGGCCAGGTGGATAAGGTGGGGTTGAGTTTATAGTATTTTACAGAAATAACCCTTATAAAATAATAAAGAGGTACCTTATTAATATTTATATGTAAAAAGACCAAAATGCCCTTGTTTTTAACAGAATTAATTAATGGTGTTAGTGGGTTGGAGATAACTAAGACAAATTGTAAATCGCAGGGAGTAAAATCAAGATTTTAAAACCTTTGAATGAAAAGTGTTATTTGCGCCAAACCATGGGGAGTAAAACTGAAGTTTACTCATTAATTAATTAAACCAATCACAATTAATAAACTGTTCAACTCGTTATAAATGATATTTATGTTATAAATATTATAAATATTTTTTACTGTGGTTATCAATACCACTTTGTAACCTCCAAAGTCATTATGTTTGTATTAATATTATAGCCCTATAAATAGTGGCATTTGTATTTCATAATATATATCAATATGAAATAGTTCTTCTATTTTCACATCTTTTCTCCCTATGATCATATTGTACATATGTTTATATACACCATGTATTAGTTGCTAGTAGGTCGTTGTTTCACAACACGTTATCAGCACGAGTTCGCTCGTTGCTCTTTGATTACTTTTGTCTTTTTTTTTGGCGGTATGGCCATTTTGTTGAAACTGACATAGTAGTTTGTTTTAGATACGGTGGCAAGCATGGGAAAGCCGTAAGTAAACAATGTTGATATGAAATGCGTTACTGTCGACTTCATCACCTACCAAAGTCGGGATGATCAACTGTAAGATTTATACTTAAAGGCTGATGCAACCAAAGCATCCAAAGAGCTCTCAGCATACATGCATGAAGTATAGAGTAAAGTTACTTCGGAAGTTTTACACCACTCAAAGGAAATAATCTAAGTGTAAAATCTTCCGAAGCCAAATGACAAAATCTCTCAAAGCCAAAGATGAAGTCTTTCGAAGCTTTAGAGACAAAGTCTTCCGAAGCCAAAGACTGATTTCTTCCGAAGACAGAGAAGACACGCTTTGTCTAATCACCTTTTGACAAAAGCTGAACAACTTTCTGCTACCACTCTAAAGACTCACCAACTTATATGAGTTGGTGAAAAGGCCATGCTTTTGTCAACTGTAGATTATGGTCGTTGGTCTGTAACTTTCTACTTCTGTACCTTTTATCCTTTCTGTAATAGATTAGGATGTGAGCTATGGCATGTCATAGTCACTAGTCAAAAGGCAATCTGCCTTTTGACTCTACATTGATCTTGTTGTCTAGATTAGTGTATCCAGCTGGCCTTCTAAGTATGGCTGGCTGTAAGATGTAGTATAAAGTGTCTCAAATACTTGTATCTTAAAGTATGCTTTGTAACACTTGTAAGAACTCGAAAGCAATATACATCATTCTTGAAAACCATATTTGAGTGTTCTTGTTGTTGTTCTTTTACTTGTGTTCTTTGCATCATCTAACCGATTTCCTATTTGATTTGCTAAGTGTTTCATATCTCTCCACCTTGTGAAAATGTTGCATTGACCACCCTTCACCGATCCTGCAATTGGAATCAGAGCATTTTAGGCTCTTGATTGTAAGATCTCACCATCTTTGATCACTTCAGTTTCACAAAACACTTAACAACTCAAATGGCAGCTCTTGCTAAAGCTGATATGGAAACCGGTACTATGACAAAGTCTCCACTGATCACTCCTGATGACTTTGATACTTGGTGCCAACGTATGGAAGGGTTCATCAAGTCTCAAGACAGCAGGATGTGGAGATCTGTTGTCAAAGAACCTCGCATCCCAAGCACCTCTTCAGCCACTGCTGGAGGTGGGATGATACCAAAGGAAATAGCTGACTACTCTGAAGAATACTGGAAGAAGATTGATGTAGACCAGAAAGCCATGACCGCCCTCCAAACTGCTCTTCCTAACTCCATATACAGAGGCTTCAAGAAGTGCAAGACTGTTAAGCAGCTCTGAGATGCACTGAAGCTCATGTATGAAGGGTTTAAGGAAGCCAAAGAGAACAAGAAAGACCTTATGAAGCAACAGTTTGAGAACTTCACCTACAAGACAGGTGAAACCATGACTCAACAATACTTCAAGTATGTTGAGATTGTGGACACTCTGACTGATATTGGAGTAAAACTTGAGAATAGGGACAGAGTGAGGAAGTTCATGTTCTCTCTTCCCAGACCTTGGACTCACTATTGTATGGCCATCAAGAGAACTGAGAACCTCTCTACCCGTACTCTCATAGAGCTGTATGGTATCCTCAGTGGCTACCAGATGGAGATGAACATGCAAAATCCATCAAGAAGCTCTTCCAACAATCAGCAGAGTTCAGCCCTTTATGTGGTTGAAAGGGATAGCATAGAACCATAACATCATCTTATATGCTTCCCTGAAAACTCACAAAAAGCTCCTTTCATCACCTTCCCCGAGACACCAAGGGAGAGCTACATCCAAGAAAGCCTATTCCAAGAGACAAGCTCTGCACAAGCCTTTGTGTCTACTAATGAAAGTTATGGTAACTTTATCTTCATTCTTAAAGACTTGGACTATATCTATCCAGATGATCTGGAGTATATAGAGATAGTCCAACAGATGGCTCTTCTCACTCACAGGGCCAAGAAGTTATACAAGAGGACAGGGAGAAAGTTTCCCAGCAATATGGCTAGTGAAAAGTTTAGACTAGACAAAAGCAAAGTGAAGTGTTACAACTGTAACCAGATGGGCCACTTTGTTAGAGATTACAAGGCACCAAGGACAAATCGTTTCCAAGCACAAACCAGACCAAACTACACTGATGCAGCTCCAAGATTTGAGAAGCCAAGCCAACCCAAACAACATGCTGCTGTTGTTGTTGAAGAAGGAGGCTTTGACCGGAGCTTTCAGGTGGAAGATGCCTCTCCAAACCAAGGACTGATGGCTGATCATGAAGAAGCTAAAGTATTGGAACATCTCTGTACCCTTGAATGCATTGCTAAAGTCAACATGTATAGGTCCTATAATTTGGAACTGAGATCTGACCTTGAGTCCTTAAATATTTTAAAAGCTGATTTTAAAAGAGCTGAAAATGAATATAAACTTAAAATAGAAGATTTAGAGAAAACCATTTAAACTCTTAAGCATGAGCATACAAATTACAAGACTCAGATCAAGGATCTCATTACTAAATTCACTGAATGCCAGGCTGAGCTTGTGATCAGCAAAGCAAAGGCAGAAAAATATGTTCTTGAAGAGGAAACCTTCAAGAACATAATATCCTCATCCTTGTATGCAAAAGTTTGTTATCAGAACAGGCAGGGACTAGGATCAAGTGAGATAGCTCCTCCACACACACTCCTATCTATTAGATATCCAAGGTGTGGAACATGTCAAGATGAGTTGCCCTCCATGTAACGCCCCGAAATGTCGAAGCGAGCAACTTTGTAATAATGGGTTAAGTTGGGGGTTATTTAATAAAAAAAAGAGAAAAGAAGAAAATGGATTATGGCCCAATTAGCTCCATTGGCTAACAATTTGATGGGTTTAAGGGCCCAAAAGCACCCATTAAACAACCCTAATCAGCCATCTTTCTCCTCATTTGCAACCCAAACCTAGAATTTCTAAAAAGAGAGAGTAGAGAGAGAAAGTAAAGGAATTACAGGTTGGAAGCTTTGTTGGTTAGAGGATTGAAGATCTGGTTGTTTGTGCTTTAAAACAACAAGGAAAGAGCAAGAAATCCAGGTAAGAATCACTATCTAAACACCTATTTAGATCAGATCCGGATTCTAGGGTTTTGGGTTAAAAACTAAGGATTTAGACGTAAAAAATTGAGATTTTGGGTTAAAAACGAGCTGGTTCGTCATTTTTATACGTCCAGCGAAACTGCTAGTTCTTCTTGCGAAACTGTGAGTTCTAGATCCCCCTTATTTACACGTTTTCCATGTTTTGGGGGCGATATGCATACTAAATATACGATTTATATGGCAAAGATTTTAAGAGGTTTTAACAAGAAACTGTCAGGTCAGCCCGGCCCCAGCCAGGGGCGTTGCCCCTTGGATCCCACTAGGAGCTACTGCCCCTAAAACACCGCTATCAGGGGTTGCAGCCCCCGAACCCCTACTGTCTCACGAAGGGTCGATTATACTGTTTGTATTCTTTTGTTGAAGAATGTGAATATATGGACTATGAGTTGATTCTTAGCATGTATAACTATATGTATAACTAAAGATGAAAGTGAATCCTAAAGAATGTTATTGAGCTCATAACAATGTATCAATGCTAAAGTAAAGTCTTGCAAGCAAAGGATAAAGGAGAGTTGCATTTGTTGTGCTCTCATGGATAAAGTAAAGTCTTGTGTTCATCACAAGCATGGATAAAGTAAAGTCTTGTGTTCACCACAAGCGGGGATCTAGCCCTTAGGCAGATCCCGAGACATAATAACTGGGAATTGACGGATAAAGAAGAGTAGTAGAAAATAAATAAGCGAAAGCCTTAATGATAAAGTATTGATAAAGTGATAGTCTATGTATAGTAAATGTTTGTTTATGTGATGACTATTTTAGAATGATAAAGTTAACATACCTCGCTAAATGATTATCTGATATAATAAACCTAGAACTCACTCAGCGAAGCTGCCTTTTGTATGCATATCAGTTGATAGGTGAGTTGTTGGGCTTAGAAGAGCAAGGGCATGGATCCAAAGCTTCTTGGCAACTAAAGACTGGTATCCCTGTTTATGAAGATTATTAAACACTCTTTTAAGACTTGTTTGATGTATTTAAGACAATGTTAATGCTTTATTTGAATTATGTCATGACGAGTTTGAATCAAAGTAATTTCCGCTGCAATGTTTACTTAAATAAATGCTTTAAATCTTTAATATACTATGAATGATCAACTATGAGGCTTCCTAGAATCAGGGCCTTACACTCCATTGATCCTATCCAAGAGAAGGATGAAGATGAAGAGGAGATGGTGAAGGATGAACCTAAGGTGAGTGACAAGGGTTATCCTAAGCAGGGACACCATTCTACTGGAGAGAAAAATGAATCAAGGATGACCAAGTCTGCAAGGAAGAACTTGATCAGGGCTGCTAAATAAAATCCAAGAAAGCCCAAGAGATCAAGGCCACCTCCAACTCCAAGCAAAAGCAAGTCTTTATCTCTACTAGATTTGAAGTGGTAAAGGCTGAAGACTCAACTATGGATTCTAGTACCAGGAATCCTAGTTTATGTCCAAATCATTCTGATCAAGAGAGGAAGGCTGATAAAGTATGCACCACTGCTGTACAGCTTGAACCATCTAGTTCCAAGAGCAAGCCTCATCCCAGGAAGCCTGCTACATCATCTAAAAAGGTGAAGAAGGAAGTGGAAAGTGATCAGGCTCAGCCTCCCTTGAAAAAGAAGACTCTCAGAAGTATGCCAACTGAATGCATCATGTGTGGTAGTACTTCTCACTTTGCCAAGGATTGCATATACAATCCCAAAAGTACTATCCACATGAACAAGAAGAAAACTTCTAAGAAGAAGAAGAAGAAAATAGCTTCAGATGGAAAATCTCTTCCTTTCAGAAGCTCCAAAGTGAAGAAGAAGATAAGTGAAAACTTACCTTCGGAAGAAAATTTGGTCTCGGAAGAAAGGAATGCTTCCGAAGCACTGAAGTCTGCTGTAGTGGATGCAAAAGCTTTCGAAGGTTCAGTCTCCAAAACTTCCAAAGTCATCAAAACTTCTGAAGTATTGAGGGCCAAGTCTAGTATTCCAAAGATGGTGTGGAAGATGAAGGAAGGCCATGTGACTGAAAGTTCTTCATCAACAACAGCAAATGATCCTCAAAACTTGCATATAGGATCAATTACTATTTTATTATCTTCTTTTCACTTTGACAAGCCCAAGACCAGTAAGGCTTGGGTTTCAAAATATAACTAACTATCTCTTTATATGCAGAAACAGCTCAAGACCAAAGGGAATGTATGGATCATTGACAGTGGCTGTTCCAAGCACATGATAGGAAATTGCTCTTTGCTTTAAAACTTTGAAAGAATTGATGGAGGGCCAGTTGCTTTTGGAGAAGAATCTGGTGGTTACATTACTGGAAGGGGCAGGGTCATAAATGGTAAGCTCAGCATTGAGAATGTAAACTTTGTTAAGGAGCTTGGGTACAATCTTCTGAGTGTATCCTAATTTTGTGATCAGAGACATAACATGCTCTTCACTAAGCATGAGTGCATTGTTCTCAAGCCCGGGGTGGTCATTCCTCATGAGCATATCCTGCTCAGAGCCCCCATAAGAGGGAACATGTACAAGATGGACTTGCAAGAAACATCCCCTTCAGGAGAAGTTCTTGCTTTTTATCTAAAGCCAATAGTGATAAGTCTTTCTTTTGGCATAAAAGAATGTGCCATGTAAAATTTAAAAATATGAACAAATTAATTAAGAATGATTTGGTAACTAGGATGCCAAAGAAAGAGTTTACAGGTGATGATCATTGTGTTGCATGCCTGAAAGGGAAGCAAAACAAGGTATCTCACAAGCCAAAGGAAATGAACTCCATCACTACACCCCTACACTTATTACATATGGATCTATTTGGCCCTACCAGTGTAATGAGGTTAGGAAGGACCTATTATTTCTTGGTGATCACAGATGACTTTACAAGATACACTTGGGTCTTCTTTCTTAGAACTAAGGATGAGACCCCTGAAATCTTGAAGAGTTTCAATCTGAATATTGAGAATCAATGTGATCACAGGGTCAAGATCATAAGATATGATCAAGGAATCGAATTTAAAAACCAAATCTTTGATACATTTTGTGATGAAAAGGGTATTACAAGACAATATAGTGCTCCCAGGACTCCTCAGCAAAATGGTTTTGCTGAAAGGAGAAACATGACACCTATTGAAGCTGCAAAAACCATGTTGTCTGACTCCAAACTGCCCATCACCTTCTGGGCAGAGGCAGTTAACATTGTATGCTATGTGCAAAATAGAGTTTTAGTAGACAAGATTCATGGTAAGACTCCTTATGAACTGTGGCACAAAAAGAGACATTTCATTGGTTTCCTCAGGTAATTTGGATGTCGTTGCATCATCTTGAATACCAAGGATCAAATAGCTAATGAGAAATTAGATGATGAACATTTCATTGGATACTCCTCCCAAGCCAAGGCTTAGAGAGTATACAATCTTAGAACCAAAGTAGTTGAGAAGTCAGCCAATGTGACCTTTAATAAGCACACACCTAGTGTGAAAGGTTCTAGTCTTGATTGGTTGTTTGATCTTGATTTAGTTGCCAACTGTTTTAACAAATCTTGTGAGCATGTTTCAGGATCTACAGATACATTACCAATAGGAGATTATGATCCAAGATGTGTGCTGAGAATACTAAGTGTACAAACTACATCAGCTCTAGTAGTAACTAGCCTTGCAGTTGGAAATCCTATCAGCACAACCATGACAAATTCTTCAGCTGACACATCTGAGTTGCCTATAAATTCCAGCATAGAGTCATAAAACTTAGATGAAAGAATTTCCAATGTAGGAGGAGATGGAGGTGGTGATAGTGATCAAAAGTTTCTTGATGCTGATAACCACTCCATAGAAGACAATATCAATGATGTAACACACTCATTGGATCAAGTCTCACTTGATAAGTGTGTGGATGTGTTGGATGACTCTCAAGCACCATATCTAAATTTCACTAATTTAGATCTGTCTAAACAACTTGCTGTGATTCCTCAACTGAGAATTCACAAGTCCTATCCTACCACAAACATCATTGGAGATGTTGAGACTGGGGTAAGAACAAGAGGACAAACCCATGACAAAATTGTTTGTCTTCACTCTTGTTTCTTGTCCCAGATAGAGCCTAAGAAGATTAAAGAGGCTTTGAAATATGGAAGTTGGGTTGAAGCGATACAGGAGGAGCTGCTTCAATTCAAGAGACAGAAGGTTTGGAATCTATTTCCTCTTCCTCAAAGGAAGACTACCATAGGTACCAAGTGGGTTTTTAGGAACAAGAAGGATGATAGAGGACTTGTCATCAAGAACAAGGCAAGACTAGTTGTTCAAGGATACACACAAGAAGAAGGGATTGATTACACAGATGTTTTTGCTCCTGTAGCAAGACTTGAAGCTGTTAGGATATTCCTGGCTTTTACGGCATCCAAGGATTTCAAGGTAACTTGATGTCAAGTGTGCTTTTTTATATGAGGTGATTGATAAGGAGGTGTATGTCAAACAACCACCTGACCTTACTGACCCAGATCATCCAGATTATATTTGCAAGCTTGATAAAGCTCTTTATGGACTGCATCAGGCTCCAAGGAAGTGGTATGAGACACTATCACAGTATCTCTGTAAGCACGGACACAAGAGAGGTACTATTGATGGAACACTCTTCATCAACAGAATAGGAAATAACTTGATGCTGGTTCAAGTTTATGTAGATGACATTAACTTTGGGTCAACTAATCCGAAGCTCTACAAAGACTTTAAGAGGCTGATGAAAAATAGATTTGAAATGAGTGACATGGGGGAACTCAATTTTTTTCTAGGAATTCAAGTGAAGCAGGTTGAAAATGGAATCTTCATAAACCACTCAAAATATGTGCAAGACATACTTGTCAGGTGTCACATGACTGAGTGCAAGGTTGCTAAGACACCCATAGCCAGAAACCACTCTCTTGGACCAGATCTTGAGGGGGAGTGTGTTGATGAACATCTATATAGTTCTATGATTGGATCTCTTATGTACCTCACAGCCAGTAAGCATGATATCATATTTGCTACATGTATTTGTGCAAGATATCAAGCCAACCCGAGGATGTCACACCTGGTTGCTGTCAAGAGAATTCTTAGATATCTCAAGGGTACTCCCTTATTGGGCCTTTGGTATCCAAAAAATCTAACTTCAATCTGTATGCATATACAGATAGTGACTATGGTGGTTGTAATATGACTACAAAGTCAATATCTGGGGGATGTCAATTTCTTGGTGGAAGGATAGTCTCATGGCAATGCAAGAAACAATCCTGTGTATCTGCATCAACTGCTGAAGCTGAATACATTACTGCTGCAAGCTGCTGTGCTCAAGTGCTTGGGATTTAGAATCAAATGCTAGACTATGGATTCAACTTCAAGGAGACTCCCATCCACATAGACAACAATAATGTTATCTCTATCACAGAGAATCCAGTTCCGCACTCAAAGACAAAGCACATCAATATGCTGATCTGTTCACAAAAGCTTTTGATGAGCAGAGATTTAAGTATCTTGTACCAGCTATTGGAATGATTAATTTTAAGTAGATTTTCTTTAAACTAACTCAACATTATTTTTTAATAATATGTGTGTCTTAAGTTGTCTATATCGTCACCATGTAAGCCCAGTTTACTTTAGAAGGAACTTTTCAAAATGATATCCCTTAGAATTTTGAGAATTTTGGATATATTTTCATTCGGAAGACATCAAGTTGTCTTTGAAAAAAATTATGTCTTCAAAACAAATAACTACTTCTGAGAAGTTAACCTTCGGAAGAAATTTGACTATATTTTCTGAAGCATATATTTGTCATCAAGTACTTATATGTATTAAAGGACTATTTTCTTCCGAAAGCAATTAAGCCTCGGAAGACTTATTCTCTTCATTGAATAAGACTTCTGATATTTGATCTTTTCTGAAGCAAAATCTATCTAGGAAGTGAAAATACTCTAAGTATTTTTCTTCCAAAGCAAAATTCTCAGAAAACTAAGGAATATCTTCTGAAGCCAAATTGGCTTTAGAAGTTTTTATAAAACCTTTCGAAGACAAATTACCTTCGGAAGATTTAGACTTCCAAGAAAACTAACTTTTTGGGCATTTTTTTAGAAGTGGGACTGACATTCGGATTTCAAAGTTTATCCTTTTGCATTAACTTTATCTCAAAATCCATACCATATATATTCGTACAACGGTTCCCTCTCTTTCACTATTCTCCTTTATCTACAAAGATTCAAACCCTAAATTCATGCAAAAACCAACATTATTCTTACCTTCCTTCATGTCAAAGCTACTCAAAATAGCCAACCCCGATCCATGAAACTAGCCCGATTTCTCCATGCAACTACACAGACAACATAATCAGGTTGCTCTGTTAGTGTTTGAGAAAGATCCTGACTTCTCAAATGTTTGTTGTTTCTTGGCTTTATCCAACTACTTCACCTCCCTCACCATAAATCCTCCACTATATGAAGATCAACTTTTAGATTTTTAAAGGACCTGCCAAGAGGTCATTATGGATGGGAGAAGGCGCTGTCTGCCACAGTGTAGGGCAAGACAATTTTTATCACTCCAGCCACCATTCGTACTCATCTAAGGATGGATGATGAAGAAGGAGAACTATCCTTCCCAAAATCTGTCGTGAACCAGTCCTTCAGGCAGATGGGCTATAAGGGTGATTACTCTATAAGAACCTTCAAGAAAGGGAAGGTCTCCTCCCAATTGAAGTACCTCGTCCAAGTTGTCATTCACTGTCTATCAAACAAACATGGAGGTTGGGATCAAATTCCTGAAGACCTTTCCTATATAGTCCATGGATTGGTACAAAGGGTCAAGTTCAGGTACTCTTAACTTTTTTATACTAATTTACTTGCAAACTTGGACTCCTTAGAATATTACATGTTTCCTAGATATGTTCAGTACATTCTTAACTGTGAACTAGGCTCACAGTTAAGTGGAACAGGTAATGTTATTGAATTGGGACAGATGAAGCCTGGCATCTCTAAGACAATAAGAAAATCAACTGTTGGTTTCTCAGGGGTAGAAACAACCCCAGTCCTAAAAATGTTAAAGCTCATTACTCAACGTGACAACTTAGCAACACAAGCTAATGTTGAAACCACACCTTCTACATCTGCACCAAACGAACCCCTGCTCAGTCTACTCAGGTTGAGCAAGCCCCCAAATCACCAACCATGTAGGAAGAAGTGGACATTGGAGCTTCCACTTCTTGTGAGGAGCAAACCACTCCTATTCTTTCTATGATCAATTCTGAGGTTCCTCATGCTCAGCCTAGTGAGCTCATAACCCCAGCCTTAAGCCTTCACCCCGAGTCTCAAAACTCTAGTGATCAACCTTCAGGGTAAAGTTACCATCCCTAGCCTTTTAACCTCAACCAACCAATTCCCAACCTTGAATTCTATGATGATAAAGACATAGGATTTAGTGAGTACCATGAGTCCCTCTTCTCCACCCCTGCTCAAGGAAAGATGAGTGCTCCTGACTCACCTATGTTTAGCCCACATCATCTACCCACAACTGAGGTGGATCTCCCTAAACCTGTTCAGGAGGCTCATATGGAAGAGGCTCTCACTTTTGCAAGTGATTACATCATTTAGACCTCAACCATGACAACCTAGCCTATTGATACTTCTTTTGAAGCTGTCAGTGTGCAGGGGAAAACCAGCAGCCAAGAACCTGAAGTTGGTGATGAGGAAGAAGACCTTGGTCCTATTCTTTCATCCCCAATGATTCTTCAAATAAAGATGAGGGAAGTCTGAAACTAAAGGTGCAACAACTAACTAAAACCTGCACCTATTTAGTCTCAAAGGTTAGTCACCTGAAATCTCAAGTGACTACCTTACAAAAGAGGGTCAATGACCAGCAACTTGAGATCACCGATCTCAAGGGCAAGTTAGCTGAAAGACCCATCCAGAGGACTCAACCAGGCCCATAAGAACCTGTGGATGTGGTGGACCTAACTCCTAGCTCCCCTGTATAAGAGGGTGATACTACCAAAAAGGGGGTGAAAGTCTTACTTACAATCATAGAACCTGGGAGTTCCTCTCAGACTATGGACATAAAGGATTCACCACCCTCACTTGTAGTTATCCATGCTCAACAACCTCCTCAAGTCCATATTGATGTGGACTCACTCATACAAAGTCTGTTTGAGGAGGGTATACTAAGGGCTATGCCTGCTCCATCTCATCTTGCTGAGAACCCAATAGTGGGATGGAGATATGATGATCAAAGGAGAGCCCTGGTAATCTCTAGGTCTTAGGGACAACAAGAAATCTTCAACTTCTATAACCTGGGATACTATGAGAGCACCTATCTAATTAACCTCCCACTTGCCAACCCAAGTCAAAACAGGCAAGCTACAAAGTTGGCTGATAGGATTCAACAAAGGGTGCTTGAAGAGTTCAAGTTGAGAACAAGAATATATAGACAAAGGCTAGCAGGCAAGACTATTGGTCAACTGGATATTGAGGTGGACCCTAAGATTAGCTTCAAAGGGAAAACCTTGGCTGAAGGCCCAGTAGTTGAGTCTGTGAACCTTGAGATAACAGGAACTACTTCAGCACCCATTATTCTCAGTAAGGCACCAGCTGGTGAAGGTGTCTCACAGCCTCTTTCTGGCCAGATCTTAAGTGAAGAACCAAGCAATGAATGCCAAAGCTCTCTGCAACCTGAGTCACACAAGCCTGTGAGTGACAAAGGTAAAAGGAATATGACTCCTGAGGAGATTGAGGAGGAGAAGAGAGAGAGGAAAAGGAAGGAAAAAGGAGAGAGTTCAAGCAAGACCCCTAGCTTCATGGCAGCTGCAATTAGGGTTGCCCCCAAGCCAAGTACTCAAGATGATGAGTTAAGGGCAGCCAGATTGAATTATTTGGGGTCAAGGAGCTACAATATTAATAAACTTATTTCTCTCCCCTTGGAGGAGTTAAATGAACTGTTTGACATTGAGGTGTCAAAGGAGAGGAAGGAGGTAGAGGATGTAGAACTGATCCTCAAGATCAAGGAAGAAAGGAGGAAGAAAAGACTCTACAAGCATGCTCCTACCCTCTCCGTAGTTCAAGAAAGCCTTGAGACAGAGGCTGTGGCAACTAAACAACAACCTTAGATAGACAAAGAAGCAGATAGACAAAATATGATTAACTACCTGAGTGCCACAAGCCTTTATCAGGCATCTGTACTTCTTCCCTTGTCATATGAATACATAGAGTTTGAGTACCTCAAGTAGCTTGAACAACAAGAAATAAAAGAACAAAAAGCTGCTAAGAGGAAGATGAGGGAAGAAGCTGCAAAGTCAAGAGCCATCATTCAAAAGAGTCTAAAAAAGTCTGTTGATAGGCAAAGGATGATGAGCTTTTTGAAGCTGTATGGATTCTTCGGAAGGAGGCTTGGTCCAATGTCTCTATCCACCATGGATGAGCACATTAGGGTGATTAAGTAGAAGATTAAAAAGGGTGAGCTCATTGACTTGCATTCTCCACCAAGTTAGGCTGCACCTGAAGTTGAGGTCAAGGTTAAACCACAAGAGACAACACAACCTGGACCTAGTGCTAGACCACAGCCAACTTCATCTTTTGATCCACAGTAGGGTCCTGATCCTTCTCCTTCTGAACCTATGAGGGAAGAGGACCCAACTGAGAAAGACACACAAGAACAACCTGGTGCTGAAGGCCAGTCTTCTCAGTTGAAATATGGAAAGAGGAAGAAAAGGATGGCGATTAGAAGGGACATGAAGAAGAGGAAGACACCTTAGGATGGGTCAGAAAAACCTGAGGGTGATCAAGAAGAGGCTGCTCATCCAAATCCCATTCAAGTAGAGCCTCTTGCTGCTGGGAGACCCATCTTGTCTTGGATATTTGCTGCTAATCCGGACAAATGGTATGTCTTTAGAAATCAAGGAGGTTAAGATGTTTACTTCTGGCAAGACATACTTGATCTTCCTCTGCATGATCTCTATGATATGAGGAGATACTATAAGAGTTTGAGGGATCCTGACTAAATGATGAAAAAAGGAATGTTCTTGATCCTGATGAGGACTGTTAATAGATAAGTAATCTCTTCTGTTTTGGTAGCATCAGCCTAGGGGGAGTTTGTATGGTTAATACTTAAAGGCTGATGCAACCAAAGCATCCAAAGAGCTCTCAACATGCATGCATGAAGTACAGAGTAAAGTTATTTTGGAAGTTTTACACCATTCAAAGGAAATAAGCTAAGTGTAAAATCTTCCGAAGCCAAATGACAAAATCTTCCGAAGCCAAAGACGAAGTCTTCCGAAGCTTCAGAGACAAAGTCTTCCGAAGCCAAAGACTGATTTCTTTCAAAGACAGAGAAGACATGCTTTCTCTGATCACCTTTTGACAAAAGCTGAACAACTTTCCTCTACCACTCTGAAGACTCACCAACTTATATGAGTTGGTGAAAAGGTCCATGCTTTTATCAACTGTAGATTATGATCCCTTTCTACTTTTGTACCTTTTATTCTTTTTGTAATAGATTAGGATGTGAGCTATGACATGTCATAGTCATTAGTCAAAAAACAATCTGTCTTATAACTCTACATTGATCTTGTTGTCTAGATTAGTGTATCCAGCTGGTCTTCAAAGTATGGCCGGCTGTAGCATGTAGTATAAAGTGTGTCAAGTACTTGTATCTTAAGGTATGCTTTGTAACACTTGTAAGAACTCGAGAGCAATATACATCATTCTTGAAAATCATATTTGAGTGTTCTTGTTCTTTTACTTGTGTTCTTTGCATCATCTAACCGGTTCCCCATTTGATCTGCTAAGTGTTTCATATCTCTACACCTTGTGAAACTGTTGCATTGACCACCCTTCACCGGTCCTGCATCAACGTTATCACAAATAACCAAGATATTCATCAAGGTGATTCGCATACTTGTGATCCGCTATCGAATTTCTTCATCGTCTCTATATTGAACTCGGCTAAGGTACGCGTGAACAACTTGACTTTTAGTGTTAATATTATTGGTTTGAAAGAAGATCTTTAACTACAAAAATGGATAAATAGTCATAATATTTTTTACAAACCGTAAATACATAGGAAGAAGACAAAACTTAGTTTGATTTATCAAACCTATTTTCATTTATCAAAGTCCTGTGCTTAAACAATAAATATGCATACAATGATGGGATCCAAGATTTTAATCAAGTAAATGACAGGACACATCACGGTTAAATACTTCTAATGGTTGTACCTTTTGTTTTAAGTGGCGGTTACAACTATGAAAATACCTACCGTTTTAAAATGAAACGAGACCTTAAAAATAATTTTCAATATAATTTGTGAAGTAATTGAGATTCAACATTCTCATTTTAATCGTATATAAACATATTTTTAGTCGTCAACTATTTAAATGATATAACATCCTGACAAGTTAAATAAATCCGACGGCTTATTTGATATGTTATTAAATAATGTTGGTTATATATTTACACAAAT
>CM046428.1:38542624-38705124 GCA_025506505.1 Flaveria sonorensis
CCTTTCGGGCACGATTGCTCAAACCTCCTTCTTGCAACACTCGGTGTTTGCTTCGTAGGCTACTAGCCAATCCTTCCGAAGGCGCACGTCTATCCATCCATGTCTGTCCTGAACAGTCTAGCAGGAAACACACGCTCTCTCAATTTTATCGTGCAATCTTCTAGGACATCCGGTAACCTAGTGGACTTACCAATAGCAATTTCTACATCGAAGGACGCATCGATCTTCCTACTCCTAACATGCACTTATCACAGAAGGCAGCAGGAATGAAACTACTACTAGCACCACAAATCAAGCACAAGGCACAAATTTAAATTTACTAGAAACGTACCTGACGTCGCGTCGAAGTCCTCTCTAGCCTCCTCCTGGTCATAGCGAATGCTCTAACCTTCATCCTCTGCCATCCTTCCTTGCACCGGAGCTCTGTGCTCTCGACTTCGTGCAGTCTCTGCTCCTGTGTCCACTCTCACCACACCTGTAACATCTTATTGCAAGACAATCCCTCGCCAAGTGGCCCTCCTTTCCACACTGGAAGCAGGCGCTCGATCCCCATCTGCACTCCCCCGCGTGGCTTCTACCACACTTCTTGCATACCTCTTCTCTCTCAGTCATCCTCTTTCGATCATCGAATCTCATCATCTTACCTCCAGCCACAAATTCACCATCATCATCATCCCGCTTTCCGCTCCCACTCTTAACATAACTCCGCTCCTCCTCGTCATCCATCATCGCCACTGCCTCTCGCTCGTCATACAGCCTCCCCGCCAAGTCAACCATTGACCTAAATATGGCCGACCGGCGATCAGATGTCTGCGGATATCTACTGGCAGACGTTGAATATACCTTTTGATCTTTCATGACACAGGCGTCACCTGATCTGGCACCAGCCTTGCCATCTCGTTGAACTTTGTGGTGTACTGTTGGTGAGTCATCGTTCCCGCCTCTAGCTGCAGGAACTCCCTCTCAACTTTGTCAAGCTCTCTATGAGGGCAAAATTCCTTGATTACCAACCTCTTCAGCTCCTTCCACCTCATCCTCCCGATTGCTCTGGTGCCCTCAGCCTGAACAATATTGTCCCGCCAGCACAAGGCTGAATCCACAAATGAGTGGGTAGCAAACTTCACCTTCTGATCCTCACGGCACTCGCTAATCACAAGTGCCGCTTCCATTTCTCTCACCCAACGTTATGCAGCTGCTGCACTCCCATTTCCATCAAATGTACGGGGCCTAAACCTTTGGAATGCTCCATAGCTGCATCCCTTCGCAGTCTCTTGCACAGCTTCCTCATCCTCCTCATCGTCACTGGAGACAACCATGTTAGTCTCCGGTTGCTCCCTCCCCCTTAGACCTCCTTCCTCGCCTCCTTGTCTGGAGGTCTTTCTTTTCTGACTCTTCTTCTTCTCATCCTCCTTCATAGCTCTAATGACTTCGGTCACTACAGTCGGTAGAATCGTCTGCATGACCTGTTGGACTTCCTCTGCTACTGCCTCCTTCATTGAGACTCTTAGATTAGCACTCCCGTCCTCACCGTCTTGGTGACGAAGCGCTGGCTCATCAGGAGCCGTCTCAGCAGTCTTAGCTCTGCTCCTCATGACACGCGGTCTAACACCACGTCCACCATGACCACCACCATGCGAAGCCTCAGAAGACCTACCGCCAGCCATCTAGAACACTACAAGATTCAAACACCAACACGGTCAATCAAGGTAATAGCTCAAGTTATGTCAAGTATAGTAAGTCCCTAATTATGGCGGCCAGTTGTGTTTAGCCACTTACTTTACTCTTCATTTCCCAAGCATTTCCTATCCTAACTACATCAGTATCTAAATCTACACAAAAGCACACAAGCCACATAACATGCGCACATAATACCGGTTAACATTTACTTACATAAAACCTTTACATAAAACTTTTACATAAAACTTTTACCTATAGGCATGTAGCTACTAGGACTGGGATCCCTTTCCTTTCGTCCCATTCTCAGTTTAAGATTAGGTTCTTTATGAAAATATTTACCCAATTCTCTTAAACTTTAGCTCTGATACCAACTTGTAAGGCCCCGTTCCCGGGACGTTTACAGCTGGACCTTCATCGCATAATATATTCAAAATAAACATTTCTTTTGCAGCAGAATTTGAAAACTTTCATTAATAATTAAAACATGTTATTTCGTTACATAAATCGTTTGCATATTAAAATACAATAACATGTCAAAATGTGGATGCCAGTTTTCAAAACACTCCCAGTAGCTTATGCATCCATGCCTGCAACTCCTCAGCATCAACAAAATACCTGCCAACTATTATGAATACAAAAAGTCAGTGACGCTGAGTGAGTTCTAGTTTTATAAATAAAATACTTTACTTTCGTTAAAACATAACCTTCGAAATCGTATGCGATCACACATCATACGTACACATTGATAATATTTATTATTATCTTCATCATTGTTCATTACGTACGTTTCGTACATTCATCATTATCTTTCACTACAATCAGGATCCTGTCTCATGCAATACCCCCGACTCATGTCCGAAGACCGATACTGTGCCGGGGCCTGTAAACAAACCCCCGCGTCATGTCCGAAGACTGACACAGTACCGAGGTACGCGACAAGGACCCCCTTCAAGTCACGAAGACTCCCTTCGAGTCACGAAGACTCCCTTCGAGTCACGAAGACTCCCTTCGAGTCACGAAGACTCCCTTCGAGTCACGAAGACTCCCTTCGAGCCACAAAGACTCCCTTCGTTCTTTACTTTCCACTTTTCATTATTATTGTCTTTCACTTCGTTACATAATACCTTACGTTCAATCAAACATCAAACCACGTAAAGCCATACATCATACATAACGTAACATAATACATACGTTTTGAAAACCGTTTAACGAAGAAAGACAACACACCACACACGCAACATAAACCACAACACAACATCATGCATAAAACATATAATTTACATTTACAATTTCTAAGACATTGCAGCGGAATAATTTTAAACCACTTCATATATATATAATTGCTTTTGCAAAATAATACATCGTTAACAGATTTCAAAATATTACTCGTTGCATTACATCACAAAACACATTATAATTTAAACAACGGATGCCATCCAAAAATGCCAAGTAGATACCCCGTACCATCCTCAGCAACATTACCTGCCAACTGGAAACACAAAAAAGTCAGCGTTGCTGAGTGAGTTCTAGTTTTATAAAATAAAATACTTTCTTTCGTTTAAAACCATTCTTTCTTTACTTTCATACGCGATCATACAACATACGTACACATAGATAATAATTTATTATTATCTTTCATCGTCATTCGTTGACTTCCGTTCATTCATCATCGTACGTCATCTTTATCATTCGTTATCTTTCTTTCCATACTATATGTACACTCATTAACTTCCGATGACGGGTACTGTACCCCGAACATTATGCACGAAGCTGACTCAAGGGTCTGGGGCAAGTACACACATCATTATCATTCGTCTTTCATTCCGGACCAATGCCATATGCTATACCCCGAACATTATGCACGAAGCTGGTTACTGGGCTTGAGGTCTATCATAGACCTCAAACATTATGCACGAAGATGACTCCAGTACCTAGGGCAAGCGGCAAGAGTCCTATACATATGGTCAATCACAAAGATTAGACCCCTAGTGTGCATCCTTCCGGGGTAGCTAACCCGCACACAGTTGAGCTAACACCCTTCATTGGGTGTGAACCTCCATACATTGCTTGCAAGACTTTTCATTACATCATTCATTAATGCATGCATTCATACTTTACGTTCCTCTTTTCATTATCTTCCACTTTACGTTACATAATACTTTCCATTTACTTTTCATAATCATACCACGTAAAGCCACGGAAAATATACATACATAATAAGGAACATAACATAAACATAACCATACCATGCATAGCATCATCACATCACATATGACATCATAAAGTCAACTTACATTACCCTCGAGAACATCCCAAGTCAAAGCCTACACTTTACATTTTCCCAAAATTTCAGAAATTATTCTAAGGCATAGGAGCATGAGCACTATGCAGGCTCATGGCCTTCTGGGCACATGGGAACACTTAGGTGCATGGGCACTATTGGGGCGCATGATCCAACACTTAGTCATTCTGGGCAAACTTCTAGGCGCATGGGCACTATGCAGGCGCATGAGTGCCTAGGCGTATGGGCAGTTTTGGGCGCATGGAACACTTAGCCAAATTCAGCCTATTCTAGGCGCATGGATACTATTGGGGCGCATGGGACTACACTTAGGCAATTTGACCGTCAGGCGCATGGGCCAATTTCAGGCGCATGGGTAACCAACTCTCACTATCAGCATCATAATCAGTCCCAACATCATCAATTCATCATGTTCTAACTTAGTTCTAGCATTCGAAGCATCATAACATGAACATGGCATCATCATAACATCATAAATCACCCAAATAATAACCCACCCACGTTCACACATACACATTCATACGGGTACAAAACCCAAATTCGTAAAAACATACAAACATGCATTTCCAGCCCCAAAATCAGTTAAAACATGTAAAAAAGGGGTTCTAGAACTCACCTTTGACAACCTTCGAGTATGACTTCTTCAACCCTTTTGCAAATGAGTTCAAACACCTAAAACCCACCAAATCACACAACCCGAACACACAAATAAACACATAAGCATACAACCGAGGCATAGGCCGGCCAAGAACAACTTAAAATGGTGAATTCTTACCTTGAATTCGGTTTCTTGTTCTTCCTTCTTCAAAATCCGAACTCTGCTCTTTCTCTCTCTAGAAAATCCGGTGAAAAGAAGATATGCAGAGAAGTGTGGGCGGCCATGCCCACTTTATGCACCCACTTTTATTCTTTTTGTCCTTTTGACATATTTAGCCCCTCAACTTAGGTTAAATTGTGTTTTCTTTTTTTCTCGTCTTTAAAAAAAATACCCGGGTGTTACAAGTCCACCCCCCTTATATAGGTTTCGTCCCCGAAACCTGTTATTCCTCAAACAGATGTGGGTAATACTGCCTCATCTCTTCTTCAGTCTCCCACGTAGACTCGGATCCCTTCCTGTGCTTCCACTGTACACGCACAAGGGGAACCACTTTATTCCTTAACCTCTTCTCCTTGCGGTCAATAATTGCCACCGGTTGCTCCACATAATTGAGCCTTTCATCAACTTCAATATCCTCCAGTGGTACGACTGTATCCTCGTCAGCTAAACACTTCCGCAGATGAGATACATGGAATGTCGGGTGAATTCCACTTAACTCATCGGGTAACACCAACCTATACTCGAGCAATGATTCGGAAAGGCCCTATGTACCTCGGGCTCAACTTGCCCCGCTTTCTAAACCGAATGATACCTTTCCAAGGCAAGACCTTTAGCATAACTCTGTCACCCACCTTGAACTCAATCGGTCTACGTCTCTTGTCGGCATACGACTTCTGCCTATGTTTGGCTGCCTTCATAAAGGCTTTGATCATTTTGAGCTTCTCAGTCGTAGCCTCAATCACCTTAATACTTCCCAACTCCTTCTGACCAATATCACCCAACAAACGGGTGTTCTACACCTCCTACCGTATAGCATCTCATAAGGGGGCATACCAATACTGGCATGGTAACTATTATTATACGAGAACTCAGCTAACGGTAAGTGGTCATCCCAATTTCCTCCAAAGTCAATGATGCATGCCTGAAGCATATCTTCTAGCGTCTGAATAGTCCTTTTCGACTGACCATCCGTCTGAGGATGATAAGCCGTGCTAATGTGCAACTTCGTCCCCATCGTATCATGGAACTTCTTCCAAAATTTAGATGTAAACCGAGTGTCACAATCAGAAACAATAGACACCGGTACACCATGACGAGTTACAATCTCTTTGATGAATAGATCTGCTAATCTTTCAGAGGAGTACGTCTCGCGGATTGGTAGGAAGTGAGCACTCTTTGTCAAACGATCAACTATCACCCATATGGCATCATACCCTTTCACGGTACGCGGTAACTTCGTAATAAAGTCCATGGTGATATGCTCCCACTTCCAGTCCGGTATATCCAACGGTTGGATCTTCCCGTACTGCTTCTGATGCTCGGCCTTCACTTGCAAGCAAGTAAGACACTTACTCACATACTCCGCTATATCGCGCTTCATACCCGGCCACCAATAATCTTTCTTCATATCTTGATACATCTTGGTAGCACCGGGATGAATAGAGTATCGAGTCTTATGAGCTTCGTCTATAATCCTCCCACGTAAATCCCCGTAACGAGGGATCCACATCCATCCGAATCAGGTTCTAACACCAAGAGTGTTTTCACCCAATTCCGCAACCATACCTCTCTTCCTTTCGGAGTTAAGACGATCTTCTTTCAACGCTTCATCTTGAAACTCCTTGACCTGCTTCATCACATCAGAGGTCATAATCAACTGATAAGCCTTCACCCGAATCGGCTCAGGTCTTTCCTTTTGGCTAAGGGCATCCGCCACTACGTTGGCCTTGCCCGGATGGTAATGGATCTCGTAATCATAATCATTTATGAGCTCCAACCATCGCCTCTGCCTCATGTTTAGGTCCTTTTGCTCGAAGAAGTACTTCAAGCTCTTGTGGTCCGTGAAGATTATGCACTTCGTTCCGTATAGGTAGTGCCTCCAAATCTTTAGTGCAAAGACCACAGCTGCTAACTCCAAGTCATGAGTAGGGTAATTCATCTCATAAACTTTCAATTGTCGAGACGCGTATGCTATCACCTTTCCTCGCTGCATCAACACGCAACCCAACCCCGAGTAAGAAGCATCCGAATAGACCACTAAGTCCTTGCTTCCTTCGGGTAATGATAAAACTGGAGCTTGAGTTAACCTTGCCTTTAACTCCTCAAAAGCACTCTCTTGAGCTTGACCCCATACAAACTTCACATCCTTGGGGGTCAACTTAGTTAACGGAGAAGCTATCTTAGAGAAGTCTTGAATGAATCTCTTATAATATCCCGCCAACCCTAAGAAACTATGAATCTCGGATGGCGTCTTTGGAGACTTCCATTGCATCACCGCTTCCACCTTTGTCGGGTCCACCATGATCCCTTCCAGATTCACCACATGACCTAAAAACTGAACTTCGCGCAACCAGAACACGCACTTGGAGAACTTGGCATACAACTTCTCTTTTCTCAACGTCTCTAACACTTCCCGAATGTGACCGGCATGCTCCGCCTCATTCTTCGAATAAATCAGGATATCATCGATAAACACAATCACTGATTTATCCAACATCGGCCGACACACTCGATTCATCAAGTCCATAAAAGCAGCTGGCGCGTTGGTCAAACCAAAAGACATAACGAGGAACTCGTAGTGTCCATAATGCGTGCAAAAAGCTGTTTTAGGAATATCTTGCTCCTTCACCTTCAGCTGATGGTAGCCAGATTGAAGATCTATTCTCGAGAACCAACTGGCACCTTGGAGCTGATCAAACAGGTCATCAATCCTCGGCAATGGATACCGATTCTTCATCGTCTACTTGTTCAGCTCACGGTAGTCTATGCACATCCTCATACTACCGTCCTTCTTTTTCACAAATAAGACCGGAGCACCCCAAGGAGAGATACTAGGTCTAATGAACCCTTTATCAAGCAACTCCTGCAGTTGCTCCATCAATTCCTTCATCTCGGTCGGAGCCAACCGATACGGTGCTTTAGCAATAGGCTGGGCACCCGGTATCAAGTCAATCTGGAACTCGATCTTGCGGTCCGGTGGCACACCTGGTAAATCTTTGGGAAACACATCTGGGAACTCACACACAACCGGCACATCCGATAGTTGTGGTGTTGGCGTATCTACATCCTTCACGTAGGCCAAGTAGGCACTACCTCCACGCCTCATGCACTTTCCTGCCACCACCATCAAAATCACCTTCGGGATAGTCGTAACTCGATCACCGTAGATCGTCACCAAACTCCCGTCGGGCGCTGTCAGTCAAATCATCTTCTTACGACATATGATATTCGCCTGATAATCTGCCAACCAATCCATTCCTAAGATTCAAACACTAACACGGTCATTCAAGGTAATAGCTCAGTTTATGTCAAGTATAGTAAGTCCCTAATTATAGTGGCCAGTTGTGATTAGCCACTTACTTTACTCTTCATACCCCAAGCATTTCCCATCCTGACTACATAAGTATCTAAATCTACTAAGAAGCACATAAATCACATAACATGCGCACGTAATACCGGTTAACATCAAGAAAATACCTGATGGCACGCAGCTACTCGGACTGGCATCCCTTCCCTTTGTCCCATTCTCAATTTAAGTTTAGGTTTCTTTAAAAAATATTTACCCAATTCACTTAAACTTTGGCTCTGATACCAACTTGTAAGGCCCCGATCCCGGGACGCTCACAGTTGGACAATCATCGTACATAAAAATATAATTTACATTTACAATTTCTAAGACATTGCAGCGGAATAATTTTAAACCACTTCATATATATATAATTGCTTTTGCAAAATAATACATCGTTGACAGATTTAAAAATATTACTCGTTGCATTACATCACAAAAACATTATAATTTAAACAACGGATGCCATCCAAAAATGCCAAGTAGCTGCCCCGTGCCATCCTCAGCAACATTACCTGCCAACTGGAAACACATAAAAGTCAGCGTTGCTGAGTGAGTTCTAGTTTTATAAAATAAAATACTTTTCTTTCGTTTAAAATCATTCTTTCTTTACTTTCATACGCGATCATACAACATCACATAGATAATAATTTATTATTATCTTTCATCGTCATCCGTTGACTTCCGTTCATTCATCATCGTACGTCATCTTTATCATTCGTTATCTTTCTTTCCGTACTATATGTACGCTCATTAACTTCCGATGACGGGTACTGTACCCCGAACATTGTGCACGAAGCTGACTCAAGGGCCTGGGGCAAGTACACACATCATTATCATTCATCTTTCATTCCGGACCAATGCCATATGCTATACCCCGAACATTATGCACGAAGCTGGTTACTGGGCTTGAGGTCTATCATAGACCTCAAACATTATGCACGAAGATGACTCCAGTACCTAGGGCAAGCGGCAAGAGTCCCATACATATGGTCAATCACAAAGATTAGACCCCTAGTGTGCATCCTTCTGGGGTAGCTAACCCGCACACAGTTGAGCTAACACCCTTCATTGGGTGTGAACCTCCATACATTGTTTGCAAGACTTTTCATTACATCATTCATTAATGCATGCATTCATACTTTACGTTCCTCTTTTCATTATCTTCCGCTTTACGTTACATAATACTTTCCATTTACTTTTCATAATCATACCACGTAAAGCCACGAAAAATATACATACATAATAAGGAACATAACATAAACATAACCATACCATACATAGCATCATCACATCACATATGACATCATAAAGTCAACTTACATTACCCCCGGGAACATCCAAAGTCAAAGCCTACACTTTACATTTTCCCCAAAATTTCAGAAATTATTCTAAGGCATAGGCGCATGAGCACTATGCAGGCGCATGGCCTTCTGGGCACATGGGAATACTTAGGCGCATGGGCACTATTGGGGCGCATGACCCAACACTTAGTCATTCTAGGCAAACTTCTAGGCGCATGGGTACTATGCAGGCGCATGAGTGCCTAGGCGCATGGGCAGTTTTTGGCGCATGGAACACTTAGCCAAATTCAGCCTATTCTAGGCGCATGGATACTATTCGGGCGCATGGGTTTTGGGCGCATGGGACTACACTTAGGCAATTTGACCATTGGGCGCATGGGCCAATTTCAGGCGCATGGGCAACCAACTCTCACTATCAGCATCATAATCAGTCCCAACATCATCAATTCATCATGTTCTAACTTAGTTCTAGAATTCTAAGCATCATAACATGAACATGGCATCATCATAACATCATAAATCACCCAAATAATAACCCACCCACGTTCACACATACACATTCATACGGGTACAAAACCCAAATTCGTAAAAACATACATACATGCATTTCCAGCCCCAAAATCAGTTAAAACATGTAAAAAGGGGTTCTAGAACTCACCTTTGACAACCTTCGAGTATGACTTCTTCAACCCGTTTGCAAATGAGTTCAAACACCTAAAACCCACCAAATCACACAACCTGAACACACAAACAAACACATAAGCATACAACCGAGGCATAGGCCGGCCAAGAACAACTTAAAATGATGAATTCTTACCTTGAATTCGGTTTCTTGTTCTTCCTTCTTCAAAATCCGAACTCTGCTCTTTCTCTCTCTAGAAAATCCGACGAAAAGAAGATATGCAGAGAAGTGTGGGTGGCCATGCCTGCTTTATGCACCCACTTTTATTCTTTTTGTCCTTTTGACACATTTAGCCCCACAACTTAGGTTAAATTATGTTTTCTTTCTTTCTCTTCTTTAAAAAAAAATACTCGGGTGTTACATTGTGATTCGAAGGGAGTCTTTGTGACTCGAAGGGAGTCTTTGTGACTCGAAGGGAGTCTTCGTGACTCAAAGGGAGTCTTCGTAACTCGAAGGGGGTCCTTGTCGCGTACCCCGGTACTATGTCGGTCTTCAGACATGACGCAGGGGTTTGTTTACAGGCCCCGGTACAGTATCGGTCTTCGGATATGAGTCGGGGGTATTGCATGAGACAGGATCCATATTGCAGTGAAAGCTAATGATGAATGTACGTAACGTACGTAATGAACAATGATGAAGATAATAATAAATATTATCAATGTGTACGTATGATGTGTGATCGCATACGATTTCAAAGGTTATGTTTTAACGAAAGTAAAGTATTTTATTTATAAAACTTGAACTCACTCAGCGTCGCTGACTTTTTGTATGCATAATAGTTGGCAGGTATTTTGTTGATGCTGAGGAGTTGCAGGCATGGATGCATAAGCTACTGGGAGTGTTTCAAAGACTCGCATCCACATTTTGACATGTTATTGTATTTTAATATGCAAACGATTTATGTAACGAAATAACATGTTTTAATTATTAATGAAAGTTTTTAAATTCAGCTGCATAAGAAATGTTTATTTTGAATATATTATGCGATGACGGTCCAGCTGTAAACGTCCCGAGAACGGGGCCTTACAACTTGACTTGGCCATCTACCTCTAATAATGACACAGTGAGTGATTAAGGCATCTTTAGGTTATTTACCTTGAGGTTTTTTGAGGATTCACCAAACCACAACTTGACTTGGCCATCTACCTCTAATAATGACGACATAGTGAGTGATTAAGGCATCTTTAGATTACGAGGATCATATTGATAATTTTCGGGTCTTAAACGCCCTATTTTGATTTTCTGATCCTCAATAACGACTGTGATTTTTTTTTATTTTTCATATTCATCCATTCATGCTTAATACCAGCATAATGACACAGTGAGTATTTAAGGTACCTTAAGATTATGAGGATCATATTGATGATTTTCGGGTCTTAAACGCCCTATTTTGATTTTCTGATCCTCAATAACGACAGTGATTTTTTTTCTTTTTTATATACATCCATTCATGCTTAATACCAGCATAATGGCACAGTAAGTATTTAAGGTATCTTAAGGTTATGAGGATCATATTGATGATTTTTGGGTCTTAAACGCCCTATTTTGATTTTTTGATCCTCAATAACCGCGGTGACTTTTTTTTTTTCCTTTTTTATATATTTCCATTCATGCTTAATACCAGCATAAGGATTATTTTTTCACTGCTTTTATTTTTAATTTGAGTGGAAAACAAGAAAAGCATGGTGTGTGTGAAAGAGAATGCTGACTCGTAACCTATTATAGTGACGAATCGGTTTCTTAACCATGTGTATTAAGATGGGACGCTAAACACATATCCATATATTAGTTAATTTACACGAAGGACATTAGGGTTCTTTCTTTGGGTTGAGCCTACCAACACATCAAAAATATTTTGCATTTTCCTTCCCAAAGATCCAATCCATGTATAAGTATTAACATGTCAACTTCCTATCATTTCCCATATAGTTTCAACGCTAATTCAAGGGACATCAGTACGATTAACTTCAATCATCCATATTGTTGTTGTATTGTTGCTGTTGCTGTTGGTGTTGCTGTTGCTGTTGCTGTTGTTGTTGCTGTTGGTGTTGCTGTTGATGTTGCTGCTACTACTACTACTACTACTGTGATCTTTCGTATATTTGTTATCTGTAGGTTACTTTCATTATCTATTGTATATACTATTTATGTTATTAATACAAATAAGAGGGTTCTTTTGCAATTGTAATAATTTCGTTATACCTATTAATTCGTAACCTCGAAACTATTATAACTTGTCTTATTATTAAATAAATTAACTAAGTGTTAGAAATATTAAATATTCATATATATATATATATATATATATATATATATATATATATATATATAAAAGAATCTATTTGTTAAAAATACAAAAAAATAATAATAATAAAACATAATAAAATTTTTTAATATAGTTTGGGCATGAAATAACAAATTTTAAAACACCAAGGACCAAAGGTGTAAAATCTCTTAAATCCCAAACCTACAACCGCACCCCCCCCCCCCCCCCCCGTTTTTCCGGCCACACCTCCGGCCAGCTCCGGCCGAACTCCGGCGAGCACCTAACCGCCGTTATAACACGTTTTAGAGCTTCCAAATAGTCTCAATCAAATCGTAGAACCGTTTCGAACTTGAGAATGCACATTAATTGAATTTTAAATGAGGTTTTGTTAATCATTGAAACCGAAACCGAATCCCATCAAATTTCAAATCCGTTTCTACACTTAAATCGTATTAACAATCAAATTTATTGGGTTACACGTTCGTATAATCAAGTGGAGCTCACTGTTGGGTATAATTGCAATTGAAATGGTTGTTATTACACTTGAATTTCACCTGAAACCCCGGAACTTAACTCGAACTCGTTGAACACGAGTCGGTTTTAATCGAAGCTATATAACAGAGGGGAAAGGTGCAACCCAGGCCTTTCCAACTCTCTGAAACCTAAATTGCTCGAAAACATACACCAACGACCCTTTTCGATCACTTCTACTCATCGCGACGGTTCTAGAGGAGTTCGTCCTCAAATCGAATCTGATCAGGTAATTAAATGCATGTATACACTCGATATCATGTGGAAAATAAAAGCCCTAATGTTAATTTCAATTTCGAATTCGTTTCATGGTTATTTTGGATTGAAATTGAAACTAGGGTTTATGCTAATTTGGGAATTCAACCGGGTATTGGTTTTATGTTTTAAGCCGCGGGTATATGACAAGCGCAGGCGCCCTAGCCTGCTGGTTAAAGCACAAGAGGGATACACACGGGACCCGGGTTCGAACCCGAGCCCCTGCAATTATTTTTAAAAGTTGTTTTTTTTGAATTATTAATTCCGGAACTTTTTGAAATATTATATAATTTATATAAAAATAATTTTTATATAACTATACTAAATCAGAATTTAAATAGAAATATTTTCTTTCAAATTCTTAGAAATTTAACTTAATAAATCTTTTAGTTTTGCTTTGGAAGTTATAAAATTTTTATAAAATATATTTCTAAGTTTTTAAATTGTATAAAAACTATTGTGAATCAAATGAAAATATTTTCTTTTAAATTCTCAAAAATTCTAACTAATAAATCCTTCCTTTATACCTTGAATTTATAAAATTATTATAAAATATATTTACAAGTTCAAACTTAGATAAAAGTTATTGTGAAACAAATATAAAGATGTATGTACTAATTATTTAAAATAGTACATCATAAATCATTACTAATACATTAAACGGTTCCTTGGATAAGGATGTTTGCCTTATTATTAATAAATCTTAAAAAAATTTAATAGTTAAATCGTATCGTCTCATTCAATTTAACAAAGTCAAATAATAAAAATATATATGTATTATCAAATTACTAATCCCAATTACAATTGAAACTCTAGTCTTCGTAAATCGTCTTTTGACCTTACCGGCTAAATTTCTAAATCTTAGAAACACTCATTTTTTTATTTAGGAAATTTGTGAAGGCATCGTTGGAGTTACCCCATCTTTGTTATTTTCAAATACATCATATATCATGTGAGTTTCCCATACCTCGTTTTACTTTATTTCATACGTTTTAGGGTGAGACATGTTACCCGTATCATTAATCACACTTGTAAAGACTGTTAGACCCTGAAAGGATCATACTTGCCAACTCAAGAAGTGGTTGGAGGTTGTTCTGATTGGAGCACATTATTTACAGAATAACACAGAAGACATCACCAACACAAGAAAACAAAAGACAAGAAAAGACCAAGTATAGAGCACCCGCATTTGTTAATGCGGATGACTAGTGAACAAATGCGGACAAGTGTTTGTTCACCCGCATTAACAAATGCGGATCAAGACAACTAATGCTGAACAGAAGTGTTCATCCGTATTAGTCCATGCGGATGAACTGAAGAAATGCTGACAAGACTTGTTCACCCGCATTAGTCCTGCGGATGAACAACAGTAAATGCTGATGAAGACTTGTTCACCCGCATGAACTAATGCGGGTGAGCAAACACATGCTGATGAAGACTTGTTCACCCGCATGAACTAATGCGGGTGAGCAAACACAAATGCTGATGAAGACTTGTTCACCCGCATGAACTAATACGGATGAACAACTTACACATTTATTTTGTACTTAGACTAGATTCACTTGTATAGTTCAGGGTTAGTTTAGTCTTTTGTACAGGCAATGTATTCGCCTATAAATAGGGTCACATACCCTAACTTTAGGAGGTTGTTAACTTCAGCAGTAATATTGACAATAATATACAACATTTACTATGGTTCTTGATTATCTTACATTCAAGCATTTACTACAGCAATTAATGTTATTTGATATAGTAATTCCGCTGCTATATTATTGACTCAGTCCACATATTCGATCCCAGGTTGAGTCACATCAACCGAGAATATCATTCTCAAACCCAGTCAATTGGTATCAGAGCCTTCGCTCTTGAATTCATCACAGAATCATCTTGGATTTTAGGTGAAAATCGATTGAACTGTAGACTGAGTTGTTCATCAGCAAGATCTACTCTTCTGATAAACAAACATACTGTAATAGAACACCACAAAGTACAAAAGCTTCAGATCTGCTGCTGTCGTACCCAACTACACAAAATCAAAAACTTAGAACTCCTTCAAATCGACAGATCTAAACTTAACAGACCTGTTCTTGACCGAAATCAGAAGATTTGAAGAAAAACACACTATTCGAACTTAAAATCAACTTAAAACAGCATTCAACAAGTTAAAATCAGTTTAACTAACATGGATTCCTATAATCATTCTGAAATTGGTCATGCATCCAAACCTCCTATGCTTAAACACAAATCTGAGTTTAAGTAGTGGAAAATTCATTTCAGAAACTACATTACAGGTGTAGATCCTGACTACTGGATATCTATTTGCAAAGGTCCCTACATTCCACTGTCTCTAAATGCTGATCAAGCTGCTCAGTACATAAATGCAAGAATTCCCATTGAGGATCCAAACTTAACTCTTGATGATGAAGAATATAAGAAAATTAAGATTGATCTTAGAGCTTATTCCATCCTTACTCAAGCACAAAAATGGATGTTCTGAAATGATTAAAAAATATGGAATAACTAAGGGTGTCTGGGATGCTCTATAGATTATGTGTGAGGGAAGCAGTGAAGTTACAGAAATTAACAAAGACAAGTTGATAAATCAGTATGAGACATTTCATCATACCAAAAGGAGAGTCTATCTCTAGACAGCTTCACAGATTTGTGCAAGTTGTAAATGACCTTGAAATTATAGGGGTCACTTACAAGGAAAAGGAACTAAACAAGAAAATGCTGCACAGCTTGCCTGAAAGCTGGAAACAAAATGTTACAATGTTGAAGAATACTCTTGATTTGGAGAGTACTAGCTTGGATATCATGATTGCAAAAATTGAGGCTCTTGAACTTGATGAAAGGAGTAGAAATCTGAGTGGACCTCAAGTCATTGAGGCTTACAAGTTTCCATCTGAAACTCATTCTGTTGAAAATGCCTTTGTTACTGAAGAAGAAGACTTTCTGTCATCAAGAGATCAAACAAGAACAACAGGATTTTATGCTGCTCCACAACCTCAAAAACAACCATCTTCTGCCCAACCCACTGTATCTCCTAACAACATGCATGATGAGCAAAAATCTGAAGAACAAAAGGCAACTTACAATGCCTTTGTTGCTAGCTTTGAAGCCTACCTTGGAGGGAGACTCACATCAGCTCATCTGATTCAAGAAGATCTAGAAGAAATGGATCCTGATGATGTTGAAGAAATGTATTTGCAATGGCAGATGGCCATGATTGCTATGAGAGCAAATAAATTCTATCAAAAAGGGAAGAAACTGAGTCTTAATGAGAATACAAAGCTGGGCTATGACAAATCCAAAGTTAAGTGTTTTAACTGTGGATTGAGTGGTCATTTTTCTCAGGAATGTAACTCTCCAAAGAGAAGCAACAACAATTTTCAAAGACCCATACATGGCCAGCATGCTTCTCAACATAACACCAACTTTCAGCCAAGCAACTCTTATTCACACCAACAACAAAATCAACAGCAGCCAATTCAGCAACAACAAAATTAGCAACAACCAATTTAGCAAAGACAACCTCTGCTGACTTATCAATCTCAAGGAAGTAATCAACAAACTTCAAATGCACTTGTCATCAGACAAGATGGAGTTTGTGATTGGAGCGTGTATGCTGAGGAAGTTCAACCACAGTTTCAGAATCATGCACTTATGGCACATATTAATGATGGACCAACTCCAATGCCTTCTGAGGTAAAATCCAATCTATGTTCTGAAAAATGTGTTCTAGAAGTACAGGGGTACAGGGAACACAATCACAAATTGGCTAATAAATAAGAGAAGAAAAGGTGAAATCAGAGATGTTAAAACAAGAAATGAGAATTTATGAAGTTAAAATCAAATCTCTATTGTCTGACATGGAAACACTCCATGGTGAAAAGTACACACTTGTAGCTGAAAATGAGAGGTTAACTGAATTGTTGACCAAATCAAAAGCTGAGCAATCAGCTACTGAAATGAAACTTGAAAAGTTTCAGCTCTCACTTGTCAAGCTGCAAGAGTTACTTGTGTCTCAAAAGGGGGCTAAAGATATGACTAGAATAGGCTAAAAAACTTGTCCTCCTCCATATAATGATAACTACACTGTTATGCCTGAGTCACTCACTCAATCAGATACAAAAAAATCTAAAATTATTGAAACCGAAGCAATGATTTCTCAAACAACAAATCCTCAAAACAAACCAGGTGTTTACATTGAAACTGATGAGGATAAAATCAGATTGGGTCATCCTATCAAAATCAAAGAGTGCTCAGACAAACCTATGGTTATCAAGAAACCAAAGAGCCCAGTCAAAGCTATTGTGCCTTTTGTAAAATTTGTTCCACAAAATTTTAAATTGAAGAATAATGCTGAATGCTTAGTGAAACCATCTGCTGAAAGCAGATCTGATTATGAGATCATATCTCCTAAAAATTCAAGCAAATCAGACAGGGTTTCATTAAACTTCAAGGATAAAACCAAAGTTCCTGTAGTTACCAAAGGAAAAACCACTTTTGTTCAAAAATCTAAAGTGAATTCTGATGCACCATCTTCATCAAATATCAAACAAGGAAGTGGGTTTGATATCTTCAACTATGAACAAGTAGAACAATTCGATAAGGAAATCAGGGAATACAGAAAGAAGCATCATCAATCCACAAAAACAAAGCAAGTTAGAATTGTGAAACAATCTGTTGGCACTCTAAAGACTGATATGACTTCTGTTTCAAAATTAAAGGACAATCAAATGTATTGTGAATTCTGTGATATGACCAATCACAAAACAGATGAGTGCTGTTTCACTGAGTACTGCTCTATCTGTGACATGAACAATCACTCAACAAAAAACTGTCATTTTAACAAATATTGTTCATTGTGTGATATGACCAATCACAATACAATTGATTGTTACTTTAATAAAAAAAGGATTGAAAATTTCACAACTCAAGCCCATTTCATCAGTTCCAACTGACAAGGTCAGACACAAAAGTCTAACAAACCTAAACAAATAACCAAATTCTCATCAAAAGTATAAAATCAAAGTGATTTCTAAAAAACAAAAATCTGTTCATCCTTTGCACAAAAATCAAAAGGAAAGGTTTTTATACTCCTCAGACACCTCAGATGAAATTGATGAATTGAAACCTCAAAGAAACAAAAGAAAAGGGCTGAAATAATCATCCTCTAAAACACACACAAGAGGAAAGTATCAAGAAGTAACAGTGATAGATGCCAAAGGACAACCCAAGACCATTATGGCTTGGGTTCCTCATTCTAACTAGTTCTTTTTATGCTTGTAGGGTCATTCATACAGGTCCAATAGCTTATGGTACGTGGACAGTGGATGCTCCCGACACATGACAGGAGATAGTTCCCTCCTTCATGACTTCAAGCACATTCAAGGAACTACTGTGGCATTTGGCGGAGATTCACAGGGTGGTAGAATTACTGGAGAAGGTTCAGTGAGGAATGGGATTCTAAGCTTTAACAAAGTCAATTACTACGAGCAGCTGAACTTCAATCTGCTCAGTGTATCCCAGATTTGTGACAAGAAATATTCTACTCATTTCACCGACACTCATTGCTACATCTTGAAACCAGGATTTTACATTCCTGAAGAATGGGTTGTCTTGAAGACACCGAGGAAGAATAATACATATGTCTTGAACCTTAATTCTGCTCGTCCATCAGAAGAGACATGTCTATTGTCTAAAGCATCATTTGATGAATCACAACTTTGGCATAGACGTTTAGGACACACGAATTTTAAAAATATGAATAGATTGGTCAAAGGAAACCATGTAATTGGTCTTCATCAAAAGGAATTTCATTTTGTTGACCACTGTACCACGTGTCTCAAAGGAAAACAACATAAATCATCTCATAAGCCAAAACTAGTGAACACTAACAATTGTCCATTGAAGTTACTTCATATGGATCTCTTCGGACCGACTCACGTCATGAGTATTGGCAAGAAGCATTATTGTTTAGTGATCATTGATGACTTTACTCGATTCACATGGGTCTTCTTCCTACTTCATAAGAATGAGGCGTCCCAAATCATAATAGATTTTATAACCAAAATTGAAAATCAACTTGATTTAAAAGTAAAATCTATTAGAAGTGACAATGGGACGGAATTTAAAAATGAAAGCATGAGTTCATTTTGC
Organism: Flaveria sonorensis; assembly: GCA_025506505.1. Taxonomy (NCBI): domain Eukaryota; kingdom Viridiplantae; phylum Streptophyta; class Magnoliopsida; order Asterales; family Asteraceae; genus Flaveria; species Flaveria sonorensis. The sequence continues at coordinate 38,561,970 of CM046428.1, forward strand.
ACAACAAAAGGCATTGTTCATCAGTTCAGTGCAGCTCGTACTCCACAACAAAATGGAGTTGCTGAAAGAAGGAATAGAACACTGATTGAAGTAGCAAGAACAATGCTTGCTGATGCAAAACTGCCAATTACATTTTGGGCAGAAGCAGTTAACACTTCATGTTTTGTGCAAAATCGAACTCTGATAATCAAAGAACACAATAAAACTCCTTATGAACTTCTTTTTCACAGAAAACCATTCATTGGATTTTTGAAGTCATTTGGTTGTCCTGTCTCAATATTGAACACCAGAGACCATTTAGGAAAGTTTGCTCCTAAGTCTGACGAGGGATTCTTCGTGGGATATTCCTCGGTGTCTGAGGCTTTTAGGGTGTTTAATCCTAGATTAAACATCATTGATGAATCAACAAATATTCAATTCAATGAGCATTCGTTTCCCAAATCATCAAATGGTCCTGACTGGTTGTTTGATATTGATTTATTTACAAGATCTTTTGATCAGTTCAATTTGTCAAATGTAGGAACATTAGGGTCAGTTGAAAGAAGAACAGACTTCCCAATGATTCCTCCTTCTACCGATCAAGACAATAAAGAAGTGCCCTTTCAAGCTGATCCTATCTGTCAAGTTACACAAAATGAAAGTATCTCAACAGATGCTGGTAGCAGTTCAATGCCATCTCCTTCAGCTGAACCTTCAACTGAAGTAAGACATTCAGAACCAACTCATGCCCAGCTGATACTAACAGAGATGGAAATGATGAGAGTATTCAGAGTGTTGCTGAAGCTGAAGATGCTATACCCTCCGATTCTGATCATCACTCTCCCATACTATAACAACAAGATGCCTCTCACCAAGTTGATCAGAATGTCTCCAATCTTGATATGTCCATTGCTGGTGATTTGATTCCAATTACAAGGACACACAAGAATCATCCAGTGACCAACATTATTGGTGATTTAGACGAGCGGGTGACACAAAACAAGTCAAGTATTACAAACATCTGTTTGTTTTCTTGTTTTCTGTGTCAAACTGTACCCAAAAACATTAAAGAGGCTCTTCAAGACAATAGCTGGATTGAGGCAATGCAGGAAGAATTGCTACAATTCAAGAAACAGGAAGTATGGCAGCTGGTGGATCTTCCTGAAGGTCAATACCCTATTGGCACCAGATGGCTGTACCGATACAAGACTGATGACAGAGGAATCGTCAACAGAAACAAAGCAAGATTGGTAGCATAGGGCTATACACAAGAAGAAGGAATAGATTATGACAAGGTGTTTGCTCCTGTTGCTAGACTAGAAGCCATACGACTCTTTCTTGCGTACTCTGCATCCATAAAATTCACAGTTTATCAAATGGATGTGAAGTGTGCATTTTTATATGGAAAGATCTCTGAAGAAGTCTATGTGAGTCAACCTCCAGGATTTGAGGATCCTGATTTCCCTTACAGGGTATACAAGCTTGATAAAGCTTTGTATGGCTTACATCAAGCCTCTCAAAAATGGTATGAGACTCTGTCATCCTTTCTTCTTGACCATGGTTATGAAAGAGGGAAGATTGACCAGACTTTATTCAGAAAGAGAAAAGGGAATGAGATGCTGCTTGTCCAGATTTATGTGGATGATATCATATTTGGCTCCACCAACAAACAACTATGCAAAGACTTTGAAGATCTTATGCATTCAAAATTTCAGATGAGTGTTATGGGAGAACTCACATTCTTTCTAGGTCTTCAAGTACAACAAACATCCAGTGGAATCTTCATCAACCAGTCAAAATATGTGGAATCAATGTTGAAGAAGTTTCACTTTGCAGACTGTCAGTCCATCAGAACACCTGTTGATACAAAAGTGAAGATTGGCCCAGACACAGAAGGCAAATCTGTGGATCAGACTCTTTATCGATCCATGATTGGTTCACTTAATGTATTTAACAGCCAGTAGACCTGATGTTATGTTTGGTGTTTGTGTATGTGCCAGGTATCAAGCAGATCCCAAGGAATCTCACGTGAATGCAGTCAAGAGGATATTCAGATATCTTAAGGGCAAACCTGCTCTTGGACTATGGTATCCAAAGGATGGAGACTTCAATCTCTATGCATACACCGACAGTGACTACAGGGGATGCAATTTCAACAGAAAATCCACATCTGGCGGTTGTCAATTTCTTGGTCCCAGACTAGTGTCATGGCAGTGCAAGAAACAAACCAATGTTTCAGTATCAACGGTTGAAGCTGAGTACATAGCAGCATCAGCTTGTTGCTCTCAAGTTCTCTGGATTCAAAACCAGATGCTTGATTATGGTTTCAATTTCTTGCACACACCAATTCATATTGACAACACTGCTGCAGTCTTCATAACAAACAATCCTGTTCAGCACTCAAAAACGAAACATATTGAAATTAGATATCATTTTTTGAGAGACTGTACTGAAAAAGGTTTAATCAAGCTGATTCAGGTTAACACAGATAATCAGCTAGCTGATTTGTTTACTAAGGCATTTGACCCAAGTCGGTTTGAATTCTTAGTCCAATCAATCGGCATGATTAACCTTGAGTAAAAAATCAAAAATTTACAAAAACATCAAAAATTTCACAAAATTACAAAAAGAAATCAATTTTTGTTGAAGTCCTTGTTTTGTATTTCTGGGAAATGATATAATTACAGTCGTTATAGCATTCACTGTGCTTAATTCAATATCTTGAAAGACTAACATGACTTACCTGATATATGGGTAGGCTCAACTTGGAACAGAAGATAAATGCTGTGATAAACTAAAGATCACATTCAAATGTGAATACATCATCTCAGAGCATGTAAGTATCTAACTTATCCAAGTGTGTGTATACCGGGTCATGATACCTTATGAATCTCATTCACATCAGTTTCTCCTTTGTTTGCTGAGCAAACACCTGGGGAAACAAGCACATAGTGCTGATGTCCAGATCCAAAAAGATTCCCAATGAGGAACACATCCAATACGGATGACAAATAAAACAGAATATAACAAAAAGAATCCCAAAGTGGATCACCTTCCAAAGTGAAGAGCAAAAAGAATCCCAATGAGGATCAAACAAAATAAGGATCAGGTAAAAGAATCCCAAAGTGGATCCCCCTTACCAAAATGAATGAGACTTCACAATTTAAATGACCAGGTATTGAAAGTTGTGAAAAAGTTCTACTATACAGTACATGAGGATAGTTGATCTTTCTATGCTTATGAGTGTGAGGTTCATGTTGAATGTTTAATTCAATCAAAACATGATAATTATCACATGCATTACAATATTGACCAAGCATGAGTTTAAAAGGACAAATATACCTTCAATCAATAAGCTCATGACAACTTGCACTTATGAAAGATAAGATTGTTATAATCCTAAAATTTCAAACAAAAGTGCAAAACAATTAAACAATTAAGAAATATTGTCCTAAAATTTTATAAATTTTATTTAAAGTTTTTATCTTGCATGGATATAAACTTTAGGGGGAGTAATAAAATTTTAAAAGGAAATATTTACAAAAATATGAAATTTGCAAACAGAAGACTGACATCTTTGTCAAATTGATTGTGTCTGTATGGAAATTACTCCATAATCAGCTTCAGAAGATGCATATGCTCCAAAATCAGTCAAGTTGGGAATCTGAGTCACATCAAAGATACATGACAATCCAAACAAGAATTGACAATCTCTGAATTTGCAAAATCTTCGGAAAACAACAAAAATGCAGACTCATCTTCATAAAATCAGAAGCAGCTATACAAACCAATCAGATCAGCCACTGCAAATACATTAATTTTTGACAAAGTACAAAATTTAATGCAGGTAAATGAATTGGTTAATGAGGGTGAAGGTAACCCTGTCATTTAACCAATGCGGGTAATTGTTTTTTGTACAAGTAAACTAATGCAGACAAAAATTGTTCATCCGCATTAGCTATAGTAAATGCGGACAAGTCATTTATTCACCCGCATTTGCTACAGTGAAAGTTGATCACTTTGTTCACCCGCATTTGTCCCAGTAAATGCAGACAAGTCATTTGTTCACCCCTCATTTGTCACAGTATATGCGGACAAGTAATCTGTTCTCTCGCATTCGCTACAGTAAATGCGGATGAGTAAAATTAGTCCTTCGGCATTCGTTAACAGTAAATGCTAGTTTGTTCATCAGCATTTGCTACAGTGAATGCGGCCATTGAAATTCTATAACCGCATTTGCTACAGTAATAAAATTTTCTACACTTGTAAAATTTTGTGAAAATTATGAAATGTATTATAAATACTCATTAATGTGAGTCATTTATTACTTTTCAAATTTTGAGTGAACTTTTATAGTGAGTCGAGTGCCAGAAAACCGTTCTTCTTCGGAGTTCGAATCTACACTAATCAAGCTTCATTTTGTTCAAATCCAACATCAAAACAAACAACATTGTCTGTTAAATCAAGTATTATCAACCACAAGGTGATCATCAGATACTGAAAACCTTCGACTGTCGAACAAAATTTCTTGAAATGGAACCCTAATCTTGTGAAATGATTAAAATACACTCAAGAACACTGGATTTAGATGAATGACAGAGTTCATTAAAACCAATGATCGGTGTAAACTTCAAAGATTTCATGTGGTTCTAAGAACACATAAAACATCGATGAATAGGGGATACTGATGTATAACAATGTTGACATCACAACCTGTTAAAACACAATCAAAATTAGTATATCCCAACACAAAGAAACAAAACTTTGAACTGTTCTTCATGAAAAATCAAAATCAGGTCAAATAACCAAATGTAACAGTAACAAGCAGAATTCATTTTGACCTAAAAGTCAAAACTGAACAAATCACACACAATTCTCACTAATTCATACTCTCTGTGTGCAAATTACATAATGGCTAACCTGACTTGGAGCAAGCTCCACAATGTCAGTGGTTTTCTTGATTCTGATGTCCCAGAAGCTGAGGGACTCAGAGACATGATCATGTTCATAGCCACAATAAGAGTGGCTCATGCCATATCAGTGAGACTTGTAATCTATGAGTATTACATCAGATCTTTCTGGGGAAATGCAGAAGCTTTTAATATTGATGGAGAGAAAGCAATCTCAGGAAGAATATCTGATGATCACACTCTGGTGATATCAGAACAATCTGTTAGAGAATGCCTTCAATTTCAAGATGATCCAAATTCTCCAACTGAATTTGATGAAGAAGATATCATGTCATTCTTTGCTGACATTGGATATGAAGGTGGTTTTAAGGATAAACTGATAGTCAAAGGAGTGGTTGATTTGCAATGGAGATTCCTTATTCATTATGTGCAACACTGCTTATCCAAAAGGAAGACTGGATGGAATGATATACCCTTGACTGCATCATCACTTATTTGTGCTCTCTGCTCTAACAGACCCTACAACTTTTCAGCCTATGTCTTTAATGGAATGATGGCAAACATTCAAGAGGGGAGAAGGAACATGTTCTTAATGTACCCCAGATTCATTCAGTGTCTTATTAATGAAGCCTTTCCTGATCTGGTTTTAGAAGGCCCCATTCTTGAAGTTCCTCATTATAATGCCAAATCTTTAAAGTACATCAAGAAGAGAGATCCAAGAAACTTCTATAGTGGTACTTTCTTTCCACTTTTACCTTGGATACAACAACAAATGAATCCCCAAGATGATGTGCCAATGGATGACGAACAATTACAACAACAAGAAGAAGAACATGTTATACAAGAACAAGTACAAGATGATGTTCCTACTGAGGAACCTGTTCATGAAGAGGCTGCTGCTCATGAATAACACCATGTTGATGAGCATGCAGAAACTGAAGAACACATTATACCAGTGTCACCCTTGATTGGTGATCCTCACACTGGTGAAACACTATAAGAAACTGTTGTTTTATCTCCTTTGAGGGTTGATCCCATTATCCCACAATCATTCTCTCCAATTCATATACAAGAAGATTCACAAGGCAGCTCACCACATGAAGCAGATGCTGAGGCTGGGAGTTCTGGTGAATCTACTAGCTCCTTAAAATCTTCTAAATCTTTTGATGATGAAGAAGATAACCAACATGATGTGCCTCTACCACGAAGACAACTTGTCTCTAAAGATGCTCCTTCTGAGAGCTTTGCAGAATCAGAGGTGAACAGACCTGATGAAAAAGATAGGATGATATCTGATCTCTTAGCCAAAATGTCTAGGATGGAGAAGACTTTGGATATAAGGGTAGGGATAATCAATGATAGAATCCTAGAGTTGGATGAAAAGGAGAAAGAACTGAGTGAATTAAAAGCCAAGTATGATGCTGATTTGAGAACAAAAGATGAGGAGATCAAATAGTTAAAAGCCTCTTTAGAGATGTCAAGAGAAGAAATCAGTGGTCATGTGGACACTGTGGCTATTCAAACTGTAGCTATAGAAGATCAAAAGCACATGTTGGAGATACAAACAGAAGTTATTGCTGATTTGAACAAACAAAATAAGGCTTTGAAGAAAAGAATTGATGAATTGGAACTGATTGCTCAATTAAAGGCTGAATTTGAAAGAAAAGCAATAGAAATGAAGCTGAAGAAACTAATAAGGAAGTTCATTCACAACAGTAAGAAACCAGTGGTGTCAGGGATGATGATAGCTAAGAGATAGTAGTACATTCTGATCCATCTACTGAAAAAGAGGCCATGATGAAAGAACTAATAGATGACATGGACAGATTCTCTTCAAGTGAATTCATTATAGATGAGGAATTTTGGGATTACATCAAAAACACCAAATCCCCCTCTGAGTCTATAGTTGTAATTCCATCACAACCTATGTCAAAAGAAGAAGAACTGAGAATGCAGCTTGTTCCTGCTGTTGTATTGACTGATGATCAACAAAGTTTAATCAATAGACTTTGTGATGAATTCAAAGAAAAGGAAACAGCTGAATTGAACAGACAAGAAGCTGAACAACAAAGAATCACTGCTGAGCTTAAGGCTGTTGAAGAAAAACAACAGGCCAAAACTGATGCAGCTTCAACATCAGGACCAAGAATGATCACATACAAAGAAAAAGGAAATACTTGACTAAAAAAGCAAAAGGAAAACTTCCTATGGTTGAGGAAGAACAACCTAAGAAGAAAGCAAAAGATGATCCAAGAAGTTTGGCAGCAATTGCTGAATTCTTAAATGAACATGAACAAGCTGAGAAGGAGTTGCAGCATACTTTGGAAGTGATTATGTTGGAAGAAGGAGAAACTGAAGATGAACAAACAAAGAAACATGATGACATGAGGAGTCCATCAATCATTGAGCCATCTGTTGAAAGTATGATAGAGAAGGCTAAGACTAATGATCTTATGATTCATGCCATGTTCCTGATCAACCATGGATATGATGCTGATATAGTCTTTAGCATGACTTATGACGGTATGGTAGAAGAAGTGAGAAAGATGGAGAAGCTTCTTGATCCAACCTTTGTGACTGAATATGAAAAAGAAAAAGAAACTACTAAATCAGTCACAAGTATCTCTAAGACAGCAAAGAAGTATGACACTCAAACTGCATACCCTGATCCTTATAGTATGACAGATAAGGAAATGAAGGAGTATCTGTCTCAACAGGGATTTACAAAAAGAAAGCTGAGGAACATGAAGACTAATTCTCTTAGGGCTGCTATGTTAAAGATGATCAATGACAAGAAAGAAAGACTAAAAGCAATTGAAGAAGAAGTGATTGCCCAGAAACCCAGAACAAGAAAATCAGCACAAGATGTGCAGTTGACAGTTAAAGATCAAGATGTTCTGGCCCCTATACTTCACAAGAATCCAGAGTGGTTTATTGAGCCTTCTCAACTTAAATTTCAAGAGGGGCTGACTACTGCTGAAATGATAAGAGGGGTATCTACTCCCAGTGGCAAGATAGACGTAAAAATTATTGCCTCGAAGTATGATAGTAACTGGAATATGTTCATGGTGAAGAGGATATCAGGATTAGTTCAATTTTTCACAGAGTACACTGCCTTAGTCAATGCCTTGAAAGTTCTTGATTTAAAAGAGTTGGCTGAGCTAGACTTGATTAATCCTGATGGAATGTATAGAGGATATGAATTTGAAGATAATCTAAAGATGTTTGATCAAAGAAAGAAAAGTGAAGCTGAAGAGATTGTGTTCCTGAACTACATGTTAAGCCAACAGAAAGTTTGAAGAGGAAAATCATTGCTAGTACTCATAAAATAAAGCCTATTTCAAATGTGTATTATGATGAAGACACCTTTGAGCTAGTAATTGAAAGAAAATGGGAAGGAAAGGAAGCCCCTGAAATAAGAATCTTCAGTGGGTATGAGGTTAGATTGCTAGATGAGTCTTACATTCATTACATCTTTACCAGACACTTCAGAGCTCTCAAAAACAAAGCTGCAGAAGATGATTTAGAGTTTATTTTGAAGTGTGTGAAGATATTGAAGCTAGATTTTGATAGAATTAACAACAAGAGAGAACAAAGGAAGAAGAAAAGGCTACCTATGCAGATGGGCAACATAGTCAAGTTGGAAGTTGATGCTGATGGTTCACTGGTGATTCATAGAGATGAGTTATCTTCTATTTCAGTTTGGGAACCCATCTCTTTGAAATAAATGCCCATTGCTGCTATTCATACAATGAGTGAGATGAAAATTCATGTGCTTAGTAGAGAAAAAATGAAGGAAGCTAGGGATTTTTCAAACATGATAAAGGCAATCCTAAATCCTTCCTTTGCAGAACCTGAGGTACATCATGAAGATGCTGCAACAATCTCTCCAACAACAGTACAACAAAAGACATCACATCAAGACCGACCAGAATCTTCACAACCACCACCACCATCACACTCTTGAGGAACCTAGGCAGTATAATCCTTAGGGGGAGTATTGTTAGACCCTGAAAGGATCATACTTGCCAACTCAAGAAGTGGTTGGAGGTTGTTCTGGTTGGAGCACATTATTTACAGAATAACATAGAAGACATCACCAACACAAGAAAACAGAAGACAAGAAAAGACCAAGTATAGAGCACCCGCATTTGTTAATGCGGATGACTAGTGAACAAATACAGACAAGTGTTTGTTCACCCGCATTAACAAATGCGGATCAAGACAACTAATGCTAAACAGAAGTGTTCATCCACATTAGTCCATGCGGATGAACTGAAGAAATGCTGACAAGACTTGTTCACCCGCATTAATCCATGCGGATGAACAACAGTAAATGCTGATGAAGACTTGTTCACCTGCATGAACTAATGCGGGTGAGCAAACACATGCTGATGAAGACTTGTTCACCCGCATGAAATAATGCGGGTGAGCAAACACAAATGCTGATGAAGACTTGTTCACCCGCATGAACTAATGCGGATGAACAACTTACACATTTATTTTGTACTTAGACTAGATTCACTTGTATAGTTCAGGGTTAGTTTAGTCTTTTGTACAGGCAATGTATTCACCTATAAATAGGGTCACATACCCTAACTTTAGGAGGTTGTTAACTTTAGCAGTAATATTGACAATAATATACAACATTTACTACGGTTCTTGATTCTCTTACATTCAAGCATTTACTACAGCAATTAATGTTCTTTGATATAGTAATTCCGCTGCTATATTATTGACTCAATCCATATATTCGATCCCAGGTTGAGTCACATCAACCAAGAATATCATTCTCAAACCCAGTCAAAGACGTTTGAATACTTGTAATGCACGTGAAATTCATCTTATATTTTGTCATGGTTATTTGGGACTTGTGTAAATATTATGTGATAGACACTTGTAAACACAATCATTAGTTATTGCTGGCCTAGCGACGTCATAGATCTATGGGCTTGACAAGCCTATTTGGTGCTAAAGCCGAGGTTATTGCCGGCTCCTGATGACGTATTCTTGATCATCATGGGAACCCAGTACACTTAGCTAATCGTATAATTTCATTGTGGCCATATTTTGTCAAGGTTTGATTGTTTCATTGTGCTATCCAATTATATTTGCATTATCCTTTAACCTATGAATTGAATTGCCTCTTTAAAAGATTATATATGTATGTACAATCTATAGGAACTCACCAACATTATATGTTGACCGTATTTTCTAACATGTTTCAGGTAATGCTCAAGCTTAGTTGTTGCTCTTGAAGATATGAAATCATCTAGGATTGGACCTAGAGAAAAATGAAGAACTTACTCTGATACTTGATGTTCAGATTAAACTTATGTTATGTTGGGTTGATTTGAAACTTATGTTTTAAATTTGTATGACATAAATAGGATTTAATAATATTTACACTTTAAGGTAGCATTGTGTGGCATGAACAATCTTAACCCTCACATCTCAACGTTTTCGCCGTTAAGGTTGGGGTGTGACAGATTGGTATCAAAGCCCATAATAATAGGGATTTAGGTTATTAGAAATGGCAACCTAGACTATGGTTAAAATAGGGACCTTTTACATGAGTATTCCTTATGATCTTGTAAGCTTACTTATATGCATATCACATGATGTTACATGCTACATGATGAATCCTTTATGTGCTACTTTGTAACACCCCGAATTTTATAAAAGAAGAGAAAAGAAAAGTATCTAGAAAGAAAAGAATATGGGCACAAGTGGAAGGGGGTAAAGTGTACAAAGCACAAAACCTTATTATTTTAAGGATTTAAAGGTATGGCCACCCAATTCTTCTTCCACCCCATTGTTCTCGGCTGAAAAGGAAGAGAGAAGGAGAACTCTTGGTTCTAGAGAGAGAAAGGAAGAAGAAGCTACAAAAGGTTAGTTTCTCAAGTATATGTTCGGTTTTAACCGAACTCACAACTTCTTGACCAAAGTTCTTGATGTTTTAGTGCTTGTGTTCGGGAATTTGGAGTTGAATTACTAGTGGAGGTGTTTAGTTCGAAGATCTACTTCAAGGTGAGTTCTAGAACCCCTCTTTCTACTAATTTTCAAATTATTTGGGGCTATTGTGCATACCGGGCAAAAGTTTTAAAGGTAACCGAATGTTTCTGCAATTTGTTCGAATGATGTTCTGTGATTTAAGTTTTGGTGTTGTTTTGGTGGTTAGAATTGTTGTTAGTATGTTTTAAGGGCCTTAGTATGTTAGATCTGTGTTTGGGTAGTGTTAGAATGATAATCGGATGTCTTTGGCAGTTTAGAAATTTTCAAAAGTTCTCATGCGTCCAACTTACCTCATGCGCCTAACTGTCCTCATGCGCCCAAGGTCATGCACCTAAATAGTAGCCATGCGCCCAGAAGGTTGTCAAGGAGGCCAAGTGTTGGCCATGCGCCTGAACAGTAGTTCATGCGCCCAAATTGTGCCCATGCGCCCAGAGTTTCCCATGCGCCTAAGTGTTGATGCGCCTAAGCAGGGCTCATGCGCCTGCATAGTGGTAATGCGCCTAAGCAGGGCTCATGCGCCTGCATAGTGCTAATGCGCCCAGACTGTTTTTACTTAGAATGTTTATGCTCATGCACCTGAAATGTTCAAATGTGCTTCATTTTGGACTTAGGGTTTTCTAAGGGTTTTAAGAGGGAGATGTTTGAGATAGTTCCCTTTGTGATGTGATGGCTTATGCTTGATGTATGCATGATGATGTGATGAGGTTTATGATGTATATGTGTGTGTGTGATGTGTTATCTTTCTTCGTTAAACGGTTTTCAAAGCGTATGTATTATGTTATATTATATGTTATGTATTATGTTATGACTTTACGTGGTATGATGTATGAATGAGCATATGTAAAGTATTATATAACGAAGTGAAAGGTAACGTTAATAAAAAGTGGAACATAACAAACTGTAGATGCTTCTTGAAGATTAACATTTAGTCTTTATTAGTCTTTGTATAGTATTGTCATAGTTTCGGGACTTATTTGTAAATATATGTTTCTTATTTTTGTTTTCTTTGTAAGGTCCCATTCCCGGAACACTTACAGCTGGTCAATCATTGTACACAAAGCATAAATCATACATTAACTTTACTAAAATATTGCAGCAGAATTCTTTTAAACAGACCATTTCATATATATATAACTGCTTTTACAAAATAATACATCATTGTTAACTATTACAAAATATCACTCGTTGCATTACATCACAAAAACATTATAATTTAAACAATGGATGCCATCCAAAAATGCCAAGTAGCTGCCCCGTGCCATCCTCAGCAACATTACCTGCCAACTGGAAACACATAAAAGTCAGCGTTGCTGAGTGAGTTCTAGATTTATAAAATAAAATACTTTTCTTTCATTTTAAAACCATTCTTTCTTTACTTTCACATGTCATCATGCATCATACGTACACATAGATAATAATTTATTATTATCTTTCATCGTCATTCGCTGACTTACGTTCATTTCATTCATTAACCTTCCATTGTTCATTCCTTCCGGATCAATGTCATCAGCTATACCCCAAACATAGGCACAAAGCGGGTACTGGGCCAAAGTTTATCAGACTTCCATTCATTGCGCACAAAGCCTGGCACCAGCATCGAGGTAAGCAACAAAGATCCGGGTCAATCTCATGGATTGAATCCCTTACGGGTCTTTTGTGACAACACAGTCACTCACCTCAACTTTGGCATACGAGTCTTTTGTGACAACACAGTCACTCACCTCAACCTTTGGCATACAAGTCTTTTGTGACAACACAGTCACTCACCTCAATCTTTGGCATACAAGTCTTTTGTGACAACACAGTCACTCACCTCAACCTTTGGCATACAAGTCTTTTGTGACAACACAGTCACTCACCTCAACCTTTGGCATACAAGTCTTTTGTGACAACACAGTCACTCACCTCAACCTTTGCTTGCAAGACTTTTCCATTCATTCATTAATGCATGCATTCATTCATTCCTTACGTTCCCTTTTTCATTATCTTCAACTTTACGTTACATAATACTTTCCATTTACTTTTCATAATCATACCACGTAAAGCCACGGAAAATAAAAATACATAATAAGGAACATAACATAAACATACCATGCATAGCATAATCACTTCACATATGACATCATAAGGTCAACTTACATTACCCCCGGAAACATCCCAAGTCAAAGCCTACACTTTACATTTTCCCCAAAATTTCAGAAAATATTCTAAGGCATAGGCGCATGAGCACTATGCAGGTGCATGGCCTTCTTCGGGCGTCCCAACACTTAGCCACAGAAACAATTCTGGGCGCATGGGCACTATGCAGGCGCATGGCCCACACTTAGTCTCCTGGACAAATTTCTAGGCGCATGGGCACTATGCAGGCGCATGAGTCCCTAGGCGCATGGGCAGTTTTGGGCGCTTGGAACACTTAGTCAAATTCAGCCTATTTTAGGCGCATGGATACTATTCAGGTGGCACATGGGTTTTGGGTGCATGGGACTACACTTAGGCAATTTGACCGTTGGGTGCATGGGCAACCAACTCTCGCTATCAGCATCATAATCAGTCCCAACATCATCAATTCAACATGTTCGAACTTAGTTCTAGCATTAAAGCATCATATCATGAATATGGCATCACCATAACATCATGAATCACCCAAATCATAACCCACCCACATTCACACATACACATTCATACGGGTATAAAACCCACATTCATAAAAACATACATACATGCATTTCCAGCCCCAAAATCAGTTAAAACAAGTAAAAAAGGGGGTTCTGGAACTCACCTTAGCAGCCTTTGAGTATGACTTCCTTCAACCCGTTTGCAAATGAGTTCAAACACGTAGAAACCCACCAAAAACACACACCCGAACACAACAAAACACACATAAGCATATAACCGAGGCATAGGCCGGCCAAGAAAAACTTAAAACAAAGAATTCTTACCTTGAATTAGAATTCTTCTTCCTTCTTCATAATCCGAGAGTTCTCCCTGCTTTCTCTCTCTAAACCGGTTGAAATGAAATGTGCAGTAGGTGTGGGCGGCCATCACCTTTTTGCATCCACTTTTATTTTTTTTGTCCTTTTTGACACATTTAGCCCCTTAACTTGGGTTAAATTGTGTTTCTTCCTTTTTTTCTACACTTTTATTCTTTCTTTCTCGTCTTTTAAAATTTTCCAGGTGTTACAAGTCCACCCCCCTTATATAGGTTTCGTCCCCGAAACCTGTTATTCCTCAACAAATGTGGGTAATGCCGCCTCATCTCTTCTTCAGTCTCCCACGTAGACTCAGATCCCTTCCTGTGCTCCCACTGTACACGCACAAGGGGAACCACTTTATTCCTTAACCTTTTCTCCTTACGGTCGATGATTGCCACTGGTTGCTCCACATAATTGAGCCTTTCATCAACTTCAATATCCTCCAGTGGTACAACCATATCCTCGTCAGCTAAACACTTCCGCATATGAGATACATGGAATGTCGGGTGAATTCCACTTAACTCATCGGGTAACACCAACCTATAGGCCACCTCTCTTACTCGAGCAATGATTCGAAAAGGCCCTATGTATCTTGGGCTCAACTTTCCCCTCTTCCTGAACTAAATGATACCTTTCCAAGGTGAGACCTTCAACATAACTCTATCACCCACCGTGAACTCAATCGGTCTACGTCTCCTGTCGGCATACGACTTCTGCCTATCTTTAGCTGCCTTCATAAAGGCTTTGATCTTTTCGAGCTTCTTAGTCGTAGCCTTAATCACCTCAATACTCCCCAACTCCTTCTGACCAATATCACCCCAACAAATGGGTGTTCTACACCTCCTACCGTATAGCATCTCATAAGGGGGCATACCAATACTAGCATGATAACTGTTATTATACGAGAACTCAGCTAACAGTAAGTGGTCATCCCAACTCCCTCCAAAGTCAATGACACATGCCCGAAGCATATCTTCTAGCTTCTGAATAGTCCTTTCCGACTGACCATCCGTCTGTGGATGATAAGTCGTGCTAATGTGTAACCTCGTCCCCATAGCATCATGGAATTTCTTCCAAAATTTAGATGTAAACCGGGTGTCACGATCGGAAACAATAGACACCGGCACACCATGATGAGTTACAATCTCTTTTATGAATAGATCCGCTAATTTTTCAGAGGAGTACGTCTCGCGGATCGGTAGAAAGTGGGCACTCTTTGTTAAACGATCAACTATCACCCATATGGCATCATACCCTTTCACGGCACGCGGTAACTTCATAATAAAGTCCATGGTGATATGCTCCCACTTCCACTCTGGTATATCCAACGGTTGGATCATCCCGTACGGCTTCTGATGCTCGGCCTTCACTTGCAAGCAAGTAAGACACTTACTCACATACTCCGCTACATCGCACTTCATACCCGGCCACCAATAATCTTTCTTCATGTCTTGATACATCTTTGTAGCACCGGGATGAATAAAGTATCTAGTCTTATGAGCTTCGTCCATAATCCTCCCACGTAGATCCCCATAACGAGGGATCCACATCCGTCCGAATCGGGTTCTAACACCAAGAGTGTTTTCGCCCAATTCCACAACCATACCTCTCATCCTTTCGGAGTTAAGAAGATCTTCTTTCAATGCCTCGTCTTGAAACTCCTTGACCTGCTTCATCACATTAGAGGTCATAATCAACTAATAAGCCTTCACCCGAATCGGCTCGGGTCTCTCCTTTCGGCTAAGGGCATCCGCCACTACGTTGGCCTTGCCTGGATGGTAATGGATCTCGCAATCATAATCCTTTATGAGCTCCAACCATTGCCTCTGCCTCATGTTCAGGTCCTTTTGCTCGAAGAAGTACTTCAAGCTCTTATGGTCTGTGAAGATTGTGCACTTCGTTCCATATAGGTAGTGCCTCCAAATCTTTAGTGCAAAGACCACAGCTGCTAACTCCAGGTCCTAAGTAGGGTAATTCGCCTAATGAACTTTCAACTGTCGGGATGCATAAGCTATAACCTTCCCTCGCTGCATCAACACGCAACCCAACCCCGAGTAAGAAGCATCCGAATAGACCACTAAGTTCTCGCTTCCTTCGGGTAATGATAAAACTTGAGCTTGAGTCAACCTTGCCTTTAACTCCTCAAAAGCACTCTCTTGAGCTTGACCCCATACAAACTTCACATCCTTGCGGGTCAACTTAGTCAACGGAGAAGCTATCTTAGAGAAGTCTTGAATGAATCTCCTATAATATCCCGCCAACCCCAAGAAACTACAAATCTCGGATGGCGTCTTTGGAGACTTCCATTGCATCACCGCTTCCACCTTTGCCGGGTCCACCATGATCCCCTCCGGATTCACTACATGACCCAAAAACTGAACCTCGCGTAGCCAGAACGCGCACTTGGAGAACTTGGCATACAACTTCTCCCTTCTCAACGTCTCCATCACCTCCCAAATGTGACCGGCATGCTCCTCTTCATTCTTCGAATAAATCAAGATATCAACGATAAACACAATCACTGATTTATCCAACATCGGCCGACACACTCGATTCATCAGGTCCATAAAAGCAGCTAGCGCGTTGGTCAAAGCAAAGGACATAACGAGAAACTCGTAGTGTCCATAACGCGTGCGAAAAGCTGTTTTAGGAATATCTTGTTCCTTCACTTTCAACTGATGGTAACTAGATCGAAGATCTATCCTTGAAAACCAACTGGCACCTTGGAGCTGATCAAACAAATCATCAATCCTAGGCAATGGATACCGATTCTTCACCGTCAACTTGTTCAGCTCGCGGTAGTCTATGCACATCCTCATACTACCATCCTTCTTCTTCACAAATAAGACCGGAGCACCCCAAGGGGAGATACTCGGTCTAATGAACCCCTTATCAAGCAATTCCTGTAGTTGCTCCATCAACTCCTTCATCTCGGTCGGAGCCAACCGATATGGTGCCTTAGCAACAAGTTGAGCACCGGGTATCAAGTCAATCTGGAACTTGATCTCGCGGTCCGGTGGCACACCTGGTAAGTCTTCGGGAAACACATCTGGGAACTCACACACAACTGGAACATCTAACAGTTATGGTGTTGGCGTATCTACATCCTTCATGTAGGCCAAGTAGGCACTACATCCACGCCTCAAGCACTTTCTCGCCACCGCCATCAAAATCACCTTCGGAATAGTCATAACTAGATCGCCGTGAATCATCACCGAACTCCCGTCAGCCGAGGTAAGATTAATCATCTTCTTGCAACACTCAATGCTCGCCTCATAGTCCGCCAACCAATCCATTCCTAGGACTATGTCAAACCCGCCTAAGGTCATCATAAACAGTCTAGCAGGAAACTTATGACCTTTTAGTTCTATATCACAACCTTCTATCAGATCCACAATCCTGGTAGACTTACCTATGGTAGTTTCTATATCGAAGGGCTCATCAATACTTCTACTACTAACAGGCAACTTAGCACAGAAAGCAGCAGAAATAAAACTCCTACTAGCACCTGAATCAAATAACACAGAAGCAAGAGTTTGGTTTACTAGAAACGTACCTGACACAACATCGGGGTTCGTCCTAGCCTCCTCCCTGGTCATTGTGAAAGCCCTGGCGCTAGCTTTCTGCCCTTCAGTCCCTGCTGTTTTCTTCGCCCCGGAACTCTCAGCCCTCGGCTTCTTGCATTCCCTGACCATGTGGCCTTCCTCGCCACAGTTATAACACCTCCTTACCCTGCAGTCCTTCGCCATGTGTCCTGTCCTCCCACACCATAAATAGACATTGGGTCCCAACCTACACTCTCTGGTGTGCTCTTTCCCACATTTGCAACACCTCTTCAACCCCGCACCGGATGTGACCACACGTCGGTCATCCACCCTCACAACTTTGTTGTTTGGAGCGCCCCCGCCACGTCCAAACCTTTTCCCATTCCAGTTCTGGCCCCCACCACCCTTCTTGCATACCTCAGCCACCACCACTTCCCTCTCGTCGTACAGCCTTCCCGCCAGATCGACCACCGACCTGAACGTGCTCGGCCGGGCGGCGATCATATGCTTGCGGATATCTGCTGGAATGCCCTGAATATACCTCTTGATTTTTCGCAACAGAGGTGTCACCTGATCTGGCACCAACCATGCCATCTCATTGAATTTAGTGGTGTATTGCTGATGCATCATGGTTCCCGCCTCCAGCTGCAGGAACTCCCTCTCAACCTTGTCGAGCTCCCTATGAGGGCAGAACTCCTCGATCACCAGCTTCTTCAATTCTGGCCACCTCATTCTTCCAATTGCCCTACTAGCCTCGGCTTGGATGATATTGTCCCACCAGCACAGAGCCGAGTCCACAAATGAATGAGTGGCAAACATCACCTTCTCATCCTCCCGGCACTCGCTGATATCAAGTACAGCTTCCATCTCTCTCACCCACCGGTGAGCAGCAGCAGCAGCAGCAGTGCCGTTGCCATCGAAAGTCAGGGGCTTGCATCTTTGAAATGCCCCATAGTTACAGCCTCGTGCTGCCTCTGGCACAGGCTCTTCTTCTTCTTCCTTATCAGCTGAGACAACCGTCTCAGTCTCTGGTTGCTCTCTCCCTCCCGAGGACCTGTTCCTCTCCTTCCTTTCTCCTTCTCGCACAACTTTTATCACTTCAGTCACCACAGACGGTAAGATCGTCTGCATGACCTGGTGAACCTCTTCCACCACCGCCTCCTTCACTGAGGCCCTTAAGTTAGCACTCTCGTCACCGCCCTCCGGATGAGGGGTCTCGGGCTCTTCATGAGCCACCTCTTCAGCCCTAGGCCTTCCTCTCGTGACCCGCGGTCCAGCACCACGTCCACCACGACCTCCACCTCTAGAAGCCTTTGAAGATCTACCACCGGCCATCCTCTAACACGCTAAAAGATTCAAACACTAACATGGTCATTCAAGGTAATAGCTCAGTTTATGTCAAGTATAGTAAGTCGCTAATTACAGTGGCCAGTTGTGATTAGCCACTTACTTTACTCTTCATACCCCAAGCATTTCCTATCCTGGCTACATCAGTATCTAGATCTACTAAGAAGCACATAAATCACATAACATGAGCACATAATACCTGTTATCATCAAGAAAATACCTGATGGCACGTAGCTACTCGGACTGGCATCCCTTCTCTTTGTCCCATTTTCAGTTTAAGTTTAGGTTTCTTTTGAAAATTTTAACCGGTTTCACATAAACTTTGGCTCTGATACCAACTTGTAAGGTCCCGATCCCGAAACACTTACAGCTGGTCAATCATTGCACACAAAGCATAAATCATACATTAACATTACTAAAATATTGCAGCGGAATTCTTTTAAACAGACCATTTCATATATATATAACTGCTTTTGCAAAATAATACATCGTTGTTAACTATTACAAAATATCACTTGTTGCATTACATCACAAATACATTATAATTTAAACAACGGATGCCATCCAAAAATGCCAAGTAGCTGCCCCGTTCCATCCTCAGCAACATTACCTGCCAACTGGAAACACATAAAAGTCAGCGTTACTGAGTGAGTTCTAGATTTATAAAATAAAATACTTTTCTTTCATTTTAAAACCATTCTTTCTTTACTTTCACATGTGATCATGCATCATACGTACACATAGATAATAATTTATTATTATCTTTCATCTTCATTCGCTGACTTTCATTCATTTCATTCATTAACCTTTCTTTGTTCATTCCTTCCGGATCAATGTCATCAGCTATACCCCAAACGTAGGCAGAAATCGAGTACTGGGCCGAAGTTTATCAGACTTCCATTCATTGCGCACAAAGCCTGGCACCAGCACCGAGGTAAGCAACAAAGATCCGAGTCAATCTCATGGATTGAATCCCTTACGGGTCTTTTGTGACAACACAGTCACTCACCTCAACTTTGGCATACGAGTCTTTTATGACAACACAGTCACTCACCTCAACCTTTGGCATACAAGTCTTTTGTGCCAACACAGTCACTCACCTCAACCTTTGCCATACAAGTCTTTTGTGACAACACAGTCACTCACCTCAACCTTTGGCATACAAGTCTTTTATGATAACACAGTCACTCACCTCAACCTTTGGCATACAAGTCTTTTGTGACAACACAGTCACTCACCTCAACCTTTGGCATACAAGTCTTTTGTGACAACATAGTCACTCACCTCAACCTTTGCTTGCAAGACTTTTCCATTCGTTCATTCATTAATGCATGCATTCATTCATTCCTTACGTTCCCTTCTTCATTATCTTTCGCTTTACGTTACATAATACTTTCCATTTACTTTTCATAATCATACCACGTAAAGCCATGAAAAATAAACATACATAATAAGGAACATAACATAAACATACCATGCATAGCATCATCACTTCACATATGACATCATAAGGTCAACTTACATTACCCCCGGAAACATCCCAAGTCAAAGCCTACACTTTACATTTTCCCCAAAATTTCAGAAAATATTCTACGGCATAGGCGTATGAGCACTATGCAGGCGCATGGCCTTCTTCGGGCGTCCCAACACTTAGCCACAGAAATAATTCTGGGCGCATGGGCACTATGCAGGCGCATGGCCCACACTTAGTCTCCTGGGCAAATTTCTAGGCGCATGGGCACTATGCTGGCGCATGAGTCCCTAGACGCATGGGCAGTTTTGGGCGCTTGGAACACTTAGTCAAATTCAGCCTGTTCTAGGGGCATGGATACTATTCGAGCGCATGGGTTTTGGGTGCATGGGACTACATTTAGTCAATTTGACCATTGGGCGCATGGGCAACCAACTCTCGCTATCAGCATCATAATCAGTCCCAAGATCATCAATTTAACATGTTCTAACTTAGTTCTAGCATTAAAGCATCATAATATGAACATGGCATTACCATAACATCATAAATCACCTAAATCATAACCCACCCACATTTATACGGGTATAAAACCCAAATTCATAAAAACATACATACATGCATTTCCAGCCCCAAAATCAGTTAAAACAAGTAAAAAAGGGGGTTCTAGAACTCACCTTAGCAGCCTTTGAGTATGACTTCCTTCAACCCGTTTGCAAATGAGTTCAAACACCTAGAAACCCACCAAAAACACACACCCGAACACAACAAAACACACATAAGCATATAACCGAGGCATAGGCCGGCCAAGAACAACTTAAAACCAAGAATTCTTACCTTGAATTCGAATTCTTCTTCTTCCTTCTTCACAATCCGAGAGTTCTCCCTGCTTTCTCTCTCTAAACCGGTTGAAATGAAATGTGCAGTAGGTGTGGGTGGCCATCACCTTTTTGCACCCACTTTTATTCTTTTTGTCCTTTTTGACATATTTAGCCCCGCAACTTGGGTTAAATTGTGTTTCTTCCTTTTTTTTCTACACTTTTATTCTTTCTTTCTCGTCTTTTAAAATTTTTCGGGTGTTACATTCTTTGATAGTATAAATAGCATAGTATGTATTGTGTATAGAGAGAGAGACTTAGAGCACTAGACCTTGAAAATAGAGAGAGACTATGCTTACTATCAATGAAAAACTATGATTTTTTTATTTGTTTGCATTGAATTGATTACTAGTGTTTGTTTGATTGAATTGTATCATAATATCATCACAGATTGATCCATTTTTATCCTATCAAATGGTATCAGAGCTGTTGGTTCAGTGATTTGAGTTTGCCAAACTATCAAACTTTTGAATCACTTTAATCTGTGATTGATAAGCAATTCAATCTAACAATTATCGATTTCAGTTGTGTTTCATCATCAGAAACATGAATTGAATCAAAATTTGCAGTTCTATTTGTTCAAAAATTGAGAAATTGATCAAAACAGTAGTCAAACTATTCTTCAATGTTTCAAACTGATTTTTCAATCTAAAGATTGAATTGTGTTGTTGTTTGATGAAATTGAAGATGAAGGACTTTTAATCGATCAAATTACAGTCTAATTGGAAGTTTTCAGAGCAATTCAACAAGTTTTGAAGATTTTCAGCAGATTTGAGTTCGTTTGAATCTGTTGAAGTTGGCGCATTAGGTCAAAACACTACTGAAAATTGCCTAAGTGTTTGGGCGCTTGACAACTGTTCAGGCGTTTCATAACTGTTAATGCTTTTTTGGTATAGGCGTTTTATCACTGTGGAGGCGCATTACAACTGCGTGGACACTTTGAAACTTCCCAAAAATTAAGTATTTTCAGGCGCATTACCACTGTTGAGGCGCATCTGAACTGTTTGGGCGTTTTTGACACCCAGGCGTCTAACAACTGTTTGGGCGTTTCACAACTGTTCAGGCGCATTACAAGTTGGGCATTTGAGAATTCTTCTAAGGCAATCCCTTAGACATGTCAGTCAAAGTCAAAGGAGTTTCACCTCTGTTTGGGCGCTTCATCTCTGTTTAGGCGCATCAACTCAACACTTAGAAATTTTTCAAAATTAAAAAAAAAATCCAAAAATATTTTCAATTCATTTTTTTAAATCAAAATTAAAAACAACAAAAACAAATTATTTTCTTAAAAACAAAAATTAAAAATGGAAAAATCAGAAGATTCTGAGAACAGAGTTCCTAAGTTGAAGAACAGAGCTGATTTTAAGAACTGATCTCTTAGATTGAAACATCATCTTAATTATATTGACACTGACTTGTGGAAGTCAATAGAAAGAGGACCGCATATTCCTATCACTTCAGATGGTCCAGATAGAGGGTTTGTTTACACTAAAGACTCTACAGAACCATATCCTGAAGACGGGTTGCAAGGTGATGATCTAAGGAAAGTAAAGAATGACATTAAAGCCTATTCTTTGATGTGTAAAGGACTACCACTTGAAGTCTTAACTAGACTTGATGGATATCAAACGGGGATATACCATGTATAAAGCTTTGAAGATAATATGTGAAGGTGGTAAGGAGATTCAAGATCTCAAAAAACAGAAACTGAAGAGGCCGTTAGACCTGTTTGAGCATTTATCTGGTGAAACCATAAATCAGATGATGAATAGATTTGTGCAGCTTACAACTGAGATGTCAACTGCTGGCATCAAAAATGATCTCAAAGATCTAAACTTTAGGCTTCTCAATGCTCTTCGATCTTCATGGAAACAAACAGTGACATTGTTGAAGCACACTGAGAAATTTCCTATGGATCTTGATCTATTGATTGCCAAAATTGAGTCAGTTGAGATCGATGAAAGCTCAAGAAACAATGATAAAGCAGCATCAATGTCTCATTACAAATATGTTGCATCTTTAGCTAGCACAGTGGAGAATGCCTTTATGGCAAAAAATGAGAATTCACCAAAAGAAGAGGGTGATCTGTTTGTTGGAGCAAGATTCTTTACAGACTCTTCATATACAAGTGCTCCTGCTTATGCATCTCAACCTCAACCTCAGTCTCCTCCTAAACCTCAAAGCTCTAAACCTCAAACTGAAACTCCATCTGTTAACTCTGCTAAAACTAGCAAAGTTAAAGATGTCATTAACATCCTATTACAGGATGAAGAGTCCAAATATGCTTTTACTGCTTTTATGGCTAGTTTTCAAGCTTATCAAGGTGGTCATTTAACTCAATTAGATATTGTTTTGCAGGACTTATTTGAAATGGATCCAGATGATGTGGAGGAAATGGATCTAAACTGGCAGATGGTGATGATTTCATACAGGACTCAGAAACACTCTTATGTCAACAGGAACTACAAGCCAAGTGCTAACAAGACTGTTGGATTTGACAAGTCTAAGTCAAGGTGTTTCAACTAGAATAGCTATGCTCACTTTTCAAGGGAATGAAAAGCTCCCAAAAACAAAGGAGGAAATAGCCAATCGAGTTCAAGCAATCAGAGGTTTTAACAATCATCTTAAAATACATTTCAAAAGCCATACCAAAGCTTACTAATGCCTGAACTTAAAGATGAATCTAAGTCATCTAAAGAGCCAAAGAAAGCTCTAGTTGTTTGCATTAAGGACGGATATGATTGGAGTGCTTATGCAGAGCAATTTACTGCTGATCTAACTTCCAGTTTATCTCTTATTGTATCCAAAGGCTAAATATGATTCTGAGAATGAAGAAGAAGAATACGATTGGAGTGATAAATTTTATCCTAAAGAGGGTTCAGAAGAAGTTGCATTGATGGCAAAGTCAGATCAACCAAAGGTTGAAAATTCATCTTCCAATTCTAAGACTTCTTCACCTAAATTTTCTGAAATGCCAGCTGAAGTAAGGGAAAAACTATGCACCAAATCTTGCTTTGAATATGTAGAGTATTATCGAACTTACTCATACAAAATTTGTGACAAGCTTAAACAAGAGGAATTAATGCATAATAAACTTAAAAATGATCACAAAATATCAGATGAAAAGATTATTTCTCTACAAACTTCAAGGAACAAAACTTTGACAGAGTTAGAAATTGTTTCCAAACAACTTGAAGAAATGACTAAGAACTTGGAACAGGAGAAAATAGCACATGCTGCTACAAAAGTTGATCTAGCAAAATTAAAAAGCTCCAAAACAATTGTGGAACAACTGGTAAGTGAACGAAAAGACAAACAAAAAACAGGATTAGGTTTTACACACGAACCAATGCCTGAATCCATAACAAACACTTTACCAGAGAACTTCAATATGTATGATCATTCTCCTAAAAGTAAGGCTAAACTTAAAGCTTTCCAAAACAAAAACAAGATTCTTGACAGTGAAGAAGAGAAAACCAATGTTGAAATCTTTGAAGAAAAAGATACTGAAAAGATCAAAAACGATCATCCTGTAAAAGTTAAATCATATGAACCACGACTGAAAAGTAAGAAAATTTTTGTTTCAAAAGAATCTGTGTTGGAGGAAGTAATCATTAAAAATAATAAACAAAACTTCAAAAACAAAGATAAAGCAAAACAAGAAGAAGGAATATCAGAAGATTCAAACTCTTATGGTCTAAATAATCCTGAATTTATTAAATGGCAAAAAGATCAGAAAGAGAAAGAAAATGAAAAAGAATCTTCACCTGAAGATGTTCAATCTCAAATAAAATCAAGTTCTACAAAATCAAGGAACCAAAGAAGAAGAAGAAAATTGACTAAAGCTAAAACTGATCAAAATAAGAGTCAAGAAAATCAGACAAAAACAACAAATCAAGCAAGTCAATTTAAACCAATAAAATTTGTGTCTGTTGGTAATTTGAACATGAACTTAATTCAAGAAGTTAAACAAACTCCTAAGAACCAATCAAACTCTGATCTGAAAACAGGTTCAGATTCGAAGACTTCCGCTGCCGTTAAACGATTTGTTTCTAAGGATTCTAAGAATGCAGTTCATGTACAAAAGTCAAAACCAAATATACAAAAGAACAAATTTCCAAATCAAAAACAAAAGATTAACTTTTCGATGCCTAAATCTAAACAAGGATCAAACGTTGCGTCAACATCAAAAGTTAATAAACATCTGTTTAACACACCACAAAGGTACTGTGAAATCTGTGACATGTATAATCATAAGACTGCCGAATTCTTTTTCAACAAGTACTGTCATATATGTGATATGAGAAATCACTCAACAGCAGATTGTTACTTTAATAAGTACTGTACCTTTTGTGATGAAAGGACTCACAACACAGAAAATTGTTACTTTAGAAAGAGTTCGCCAAGGAAAGAATTTTATAATACACAATTGAACAAAGGTTATGTTAATCCTCAGTTTAAAAGAAATCAAATTATCAGTTTTCAAAGATTAACTAATCAACCTTCCTTAGGCTTGAGATCTTTCAAAAGAAATGACTCTGTGAGACCAAAACAATACATTCAAAATCAATTCATTCCAAGGTCAGTGAGAATGAACAATAAAAATTTTGAAAATAAAAATTTTTCAAAAATTGGTCAATTCAATGGTATGAATTTTCTTAAAAATGATCAAAAATTTGTGAATCATAGAATTGGCAATTTCATTAAAAACAAGCCGGATGTGAACAAACTTCATTTTAAACAATTTACTATTGTTGACAAGTTTGGCAAGCCCAAGACCATCTCGGCTTGGGTTGATAATTCAACTTAATTGTTCTTGAAATGCAGGTGCGCCCGAGAAGACCAATTAACACATGGTATGTGGATAGCGGGTGTAGCCGGCACATGACGGGCAATCATGCCTTACTTCAAGATTTTAAGTTAAAGGATGGTACACATGTCGCCTTTGGTGGTGATGCAGGAGGAAAATCACAGGCGAGGGAACAATATCCAACAGGATAATAAGCTTCGATAAAGTCAACTTCTGCTCACAATTGAACTTTAATCTGTTAAGCGTTTCCCAAATTTGTGATAAATCATATTCTGTACTTTTTGATGATTCTTTTTGCTACATTTTGAAGCCAAGTTTTCAGATTAGAAAAGACTGGGTAGTTGTTAAAGCTGTTAGGGATCAAGATGTATACAAGCTGGATATGTCTCAAGTTGATCCATCTACAGAAACAACTTGTCTTATTGCTCAAGCGTCAAATAACGAAAGTCAGCTTTGGCATAGACGTCTCGGGCATTCCAACTTCAAGAATATGAACAAGCTTGTAGCGGGAAATCATGTTATTGGCCTTCCATCTAAGAAGTTTGCCACTACTGATCTCTGCTCAGCATGTTTAAAGGGAAAGCAACACAGAGCATCTTATAAGCCCAAACAAATAAACTCAAGTTCCAAACCTCTCCAGATGTTGCATATGGACCTTTTCGGACCACAAATATGAAGAGTATTGGAAGAAATCTTATTGTTTAGTTATCATTAATGACTTTACAAGATTTTCATGGGTTTTCTTTCTGAATGCAAAATCTGAAACGGCTGAATTATTAAAAGAATTCATCATAAAAGTTGAAAACCAATTAGAACAAAAAGTAAAAATAATAAGAAGTGATAATGGAATGGATTTTAAAAATGCTAATATTGACATGTTCTGTGCAGAAAAAGAAATTACTCATCAGTTCAGTGCTCCTAGAACTCCACAACAAAATAAAGTTGCTGAAAGGAAGAATAGAACTTTGGTTGAGGCTGCACGATCCATGTTAGCAGATGCGAAAATTCCTATCACTTTCTGGGATGAAGCCATATCTACTACGTGTTTCGTACAGAATCATACTTTAATTGTGAAAGACAAACTGAAAACTCCTTATGAGTTGATGTTTGGCAGGAAACCAAACATAGATTTTCTTAAATCTTTTGGTTGTCCAGTTTTGATTTTAAATTCAAATGATCATCTAGGAAACTTTGATTCAAAATCTGATGAAGGATTTTTCGTTGGATATTCATCTGTTTCAAAAGCCTATCGAGTTTATAACTCTAGGACAAATGTTATTCTTGAAACATTCAACGTTAAATTCCTTGAAAATTCTTTTCCATCAGTTTCAAATGGTCCAGCCTGGTTATTTGATTTAGATTCATTGTCAAACTCTTTTCAATCTAACTTGTTTAATCAATCTAACTTGCTTGATTCTACAGGTGAGAAGAAACTTTAAGGTGATCTTGGTTCTTTCAGTGATGATTCAAATTCTGATGATATGGATGACTCAAGCCCAGATTATCCATTTTTCTCTTTTGTCAAAGATTCAATAATTTGATTTGATGATAATGATGATCTCTCTCAACAAGATGAAGATCATTCCGTTTCAGAAAATCAAGATGTTTCACAACCTATTCCTAATGATGGTATAGAAATTATCCAACCTGAGTCTGGAACGTCATCTATTTCTGGTGATGCAGTTGATACCGGTAATCTTGATTATTTCATCAACTCACCGACTCAAGTTCCCAATTTCAATCCACATTCTTCGAACCTATTGCATCAGCTTTCTAACTTGATCCAAACCAATCTGGATGTTCATGTTCAAGGAAATGAGATTCCAACATCTCGTATTCACAAGAACCATCCAACGTCTTAGATTATTGGTCCATTGAATGAGAGAACAGCAAGAAGTAAATTAGAACAAGCAAATCTTTGCTTATACTCGTGTTTTCTTTCTCAAATTGTTCCTAAAAACATTATCGAAGCGTTAAAGGACAATAGTTGGATTGAGGCTATGCAAGAAGAATTATTGCAATTCCGCAAACAAGAAGTGTGGAATCTTGTGGATTTACCTGAAGGAGAAAATGCCAAAGGCACAAGATGGTTGTTCAGAAACAAAACAGATGATCGAGGAATAGTTATTCGAAATAAAACGAGACTCGTTGCACAAGGATACACCCAAGAGGAAGGAATAGATTATGATGAATTATTTGCTCCAGTTGCAAGACTTGAATCAATTCATGTCTTCCTGGCTTATGCATCATTCATGAAATTCAAGTTGTTCCAAATGGATGTTAAAGGTGCTTTCTTGTATGGACCGATCACCGATGATGTGTATGTAAAGCAACCTCCGGGTTTTGAAGATTCGGAATTTCCCCATCGTGTGTACAAGCTTAGCAAAGCTTTGTATGGACTCCATCAAGCTTCTAGAATCTGGTATGAAACATTATCACAACACCTAATCCAACATGGATACACGCGAGGGAAAATCAATCCGACTCTGTTTATCAAGAAGGATGCTGATGATCTTTTATGTGTTCAAGTGTATGTTGATGATATCATATTTGGTTCTACAAGTCCAAAATTGTGCAATGAATTCGAAGAAATCATGAAGTCTCGATTTCAAATGAGTTCTATGGGAGAAATAAATTTCTTTCTTGGACTCCAAGTCAAGCAATCTACGGATGGAATTTTCATTAATCAAGAGAAGTTCGTTGACAAACTCTTGAAGAAATTTAAACTGCAAGATTGTCAGTCCATAAGAACTCCAGCTGACGTAAATTCCAAGATTGAGCCTGATCCGAAAGGAAAATCTGTAGAACAAACTTTATACAGATCTATGATTGGTTCATTTATGTATCTTACTGCATCTAGACCTGACATAATGTATGTTGTTTGTGTCTGTGCCAGGTATCAATCAGACCCAAAGGAATCCCACTTAATTGTTGTCAAACGCATATTTAAATATCTCAAAGGAAAACCGGCCTTAGGGTTATGGTATCCTTATGAAGGAAACTTCGAGTTATATGGGTATACTGATAGTGATTATGGAGGATGTTGTCAAGATCGTAAATCTACTATGGGTGGTTGTCAGTTTTTAGGACCCAGATTAGTCTCATGGCAATGTAAGAAACAAACAAATGTCTCCGTTTCAACCGCAGAAGCTGAGTACATAGCTGCTTCAGTAGGATGTTCTCAAATCCTTTGGTTACAAAACCAACTGCTGGATTACGGGTTCAACTTTATTAAAACTCCAATTTACATTGATAACACCGCTGCTATGTTCATTACAGCTAATCCTGTCCAACATTCAAAAACAAAACATATCGAGATTCGATATCATTTTCTCAGAGATAACTCTGAAAAAGGTTTAATCATTCTGATTCAAATTGCAACTGAAAAACAATTCGCTGACCTTTTTACTAAACCCTTCTTACCAGGACGGTTTGAGTATTTGGTAGAGTCAATTGGTCTTATTAACTATATTTAAAAACTGGTTTTTGAGTATTTCAGTTAAATTGAGTCTAAATATGATCAGAACCCTCCCGTACCTGAATAGGACATAGCAAGAAAAACTGTCAAAGTTAATTGCCTGATTGTATTTTGTGTGTGCATGTTTCTTAGAAAAAGCAAAACCAAATACAAAAATTGAAAATTGAAAAATCAAAAGGTAAAAAATATAAAACAAAAAAAAATAAAAAAATAGAGTTTTTCTCTGTTAATTTATTAATTAGGATGAATCTGTCTTTGTAATATGTGAGAAATGATAGATACATTAGTATGATTAGTTGCATACTTCACTCGATAACAAAGTCTGACGTGATCAGATATGATGCGCAAGTAAGTTCATGCAATTAGACTGAAAAAATACATTCTTGTGATTAAACTAAATCACTCATGCATTCATGTTTGTCTATCTTAGCACTAATGAGTAGTGTTAATTTCTCAAATTGATTGCTTGTTAAGACATAATCTCCTGATGGTGATATGAATAACCATTAAGCTTTAATTATTTAAAGCATCTAACACTTCTCTGTTATGAGTCATCATAGACCTGAAGTGATGAGATATCCTTTGTTGTAAGTGATTACAGACCTGGATATTCTCACTGATGCAACAAGATGCCAATGTGCACAAACACCAAATGAGATCAGGTTATAGTATATGTCAGGTTAACAAGTTGAGAACAGCGACTTCTTGCATATCTTTATGAGAATTAACCTCTCTAAGTCTAAGTGTGACTGCATAATATCATATCTAATTGTACCTTAATCAATCCAAGAATTGAAAAAGTAAGTGTGCTGAATATCTTGCTAAATGCACTCATTTTCTGTCCTTAGATCTCGTGTCTCCTTTGCTGTAGAAATGCTGACCTGGAACACACTTGATCAGGATTTATTCATTGTCTATGACTATCCATCAATTTTTTTGTTTAATGTGCTGATCTTAATTGATATGATCTCACTGTAGACATTGATTCAATTGTAAATATTAGATTTTTATTCTGCTTTAATTTTGATTTTTGCATGTTTTCTGTGTGCAGGCATATTAACAATGATTAGTGTGTTCTTCATGTGACAAATTCAAGAAACTTCTAAGTTTTATTAAACTTAAAAGTTTAGGGGGAGTAAAAAGTGTAAAAAGTCTAAGAGAAAATAATTCAAATTTCAAGATATGAAAAATCAAAATTTAGTGTTTTGAATGGAAAGGATGAAGCTAAAAAGTTCAAGCATGTGTGTGTTTGACATAATGTAAAAATGAACCTGAAAAATATTTTAAAGTGGAAAAGCTTCTTGCAACATTGTAATATGAGACTATTTGTTAAAATTAGAGACTAAAATGACGGGAAATTATTTTTAAAAAATAATTTAAAACAAAAATAAAAAGGTCAAAACATAAAATGATCAAAAATAAAATAAAAGTTTGAAATGTCAAAAGTTCAAAATTGAGGGTCAATTATGAAAATTTTGGGTGAAAGTCAAAATTTGACAAATTGTTTAAAAAAATTAGTATATGAACAGTACTAATGTGTTTAAAAGAGTGTTCAGGTGAAAGATTGAATATTACAAGTGTTAGACTTATAAAAGCAATCTCATGCGCCTAAACAGTGTTCAAAAGTCCAAAATTAGGAGCATGATGATTTTTTAGAATTTGTACAAGTGTTGGGCGTTTCAGACATCCTCATGCGCCTAAACAGTTGTCAGAAGTCTGAAATTTTTGGTTAAGTATTGGACGTTTCATCCATCCTCATGCGACTACACAGTACAGACTTTCAAGAATTAGGCGTATCAAGTGAAAAATTAAGTGTTGGGCGTTTCAGCTAGACACATGCGCCTGAACAGTGCAAAAGCACCTAAACGGTGCTTATGCGTCTGAACAGTGCTCATGCGCCTAACCTCATGCGCACAAACAGTTCTCATGCGCCTAAATACTTAGTGTAAAAATCAACTCCATGCGCACAAACAGTGCTCATGCGCCTCAAAAATTTTACTTGTTATAAATACAACACTTTGTGATTTCAGTCGATTCATTCACTCAAAACCCCTGAACTCTCATACCCGACTTTCGATTACCATTGATTCTCAGATTGTGATTGATTTAAGTTCTAAAAGTGCATTCGATAGTGAGTATTACTGATTATAAACATAAGTTCTTGAACAAAATCACACAAATTTCATGTTTAATGGTTGAATTTGATTGGGCGTTTCTATGCTATACGGGCGTATGAACCCTAGTCATCTGAAATATGTGAAATTATTGAATAAAATGGATATAAGAACTGAAATTAATGATTGAATGTTAATATAAACTTGATTTCGAGCATGTTGATACATTCAAATCAGTTGTTAATCGAAATTGTTCCTGATGA
Source organism: Flaveria sonorensis (assembly GCA_025506505.1). NCBI lineage: Eukaryota > Viridiplantae > Streptophyta > Magnoliopsida > Asterales > Asteraceae > Flaveria > Flaveria sonorensis. The sequence goes on from CM046428.1 coordinate 38,593,746, forward strand.
TGAATGTTCATCAGTCGAATGTTGAAGATGAACAGTCAAATTTGAATTTTTTTAATAAAATGAAAAAATTAATCATAAAATCATGTTAAAATCTGTTTTTGATAAGAATTTATTGAATTAATGTGTTTTATACCACTTTCATACTAACTTGAATATATTTTGTTCTTGAACAGACCACGTAAATTTTTTTTAAGTGCAAGTTAGATTAAAAAAATTGATAAAACATGATAATTCTTTAAAATTTCAATAAATTTCATTGAATTTAAGTGTTAAAAGTAAAAGTGTCTAAATCTCTTGTTTCAAATTTTTGCAGATGACTGAGTTAAAATTTGAGCCAAAGCATAATGTTACAGCTTTATTAAATGAAGAACTACAAGAGGCTGTTAGCTATGAAGAAATGATTAGGTTCCTGTTGAGAACTAAATATGTATATGCTATGTGCTATCAACCAGTCATATATGCAAGATTGATAAAGAAGTTTTGGAACACAGCTACAGTTGAACTCAATGATGATGGTAGAAAGGTTGTAAGGGGATTTATTACTAATGTGAGAATAATTGAAGTTTCTGAAGACTCAATTAGAGAAGCACTAAGGTTGGGACATAACGACCCTGATGATTTAGCTGAATTATCTTACAATGAATGTAGAGAAACATTTATGGCTATGGGTCACCCAGATCATTTTCCCAAGAAACAATTCTTCAGAGCACGAGTGTATAATCATTGGAAGCTACTGTGTTATATCTTTCAGCACTGCATGTCAAAGAGAAGTGCAGGATGGAATTCTTTTCCAGTTGACATAGCATCTCCGATTGTAGCTCTTGCAACAAACAGAAGGTTTAACATGTCAAAATGAATTCTTAATGGTTTTATTTTTATGACATCCGTCACCAAAATAGGTACGTTGGCTTTGGCATTAGTTTGAATTTTGACTTTTGACTTTGACTTTCGCCTTTATTTGGGCTAGGTCTTGATTTATGGTTCTTTTCTTGTTGGGCCCAAATTTTGGTCTAATGGGCCTACGTTTTTATGATGGGCCTGGAGCCTATATCATTATGTGACTAGTGGGCTTGTCATCGTATGAGGTTCTATGTATTGAGCCCAATCAAGGGTTTTCCTAAAAAGTAAAACACGAAATTACACCGAAACCCAACTAACTCTATATCCATGGGCTTTTCCTAAAGCCTGTTAAAACAACTTAAATTGGTTCTAAAAATATAATTTATCCAAATCCTAGGGCATGTGATAGTTCGTTGGAAATGTTATTGCACGCGGAATCTGAAAACGTAAAAATTAGACGATGCGTGGCTCGAGATGTGATGGAATACACGAGACGGGCCAAGGGCCCGAAGGCCCTTCTTCCTCCCAAGTTTCGGCCACAAGGTTTAAGGGGGGTATTCCCCTTTGCCTTAGCTCATTTGCACAAAATTTTAGTTTTCACTTGAAACCCTAGCCACCTCCTTCTCCAAACTCTCTCTTTTCCCCTCTAACCATCGAATTCTCTGAAAATCCTCAAGCATCCATCGACTTTTGATAATCAAAACACCCAAGAGCCTTAAACCAAGCAAGATACCTACGTCTTTGTAGATACGGTAAGCGAAATTCGTGTTTGATGAAGTTTAATCCATGTTTCACTCAAAATAGATGATAATCATCATCTACACTCGAAATCTTCATCTAATAATCTCTCATTCTTGTTTTTTTTGGTGCTAGATCGTGAAGATCTAAGTGTTACGATTGTCGGGTTCGCCATTTGGTAAAAACCCTAATTCTTGGTCTTGTATGGTAATCGAATCTAAAAGATTGGGATGTAATCTTGGATGACCTGCCCTTAATCAAGATTTTGGACCTATAAAACGTTTTGAAATAACTAGAATTGTTCCTTGAAAGTATTGATGTGTTGAACAAATCGAAACAACGAAACTAACAATCTGGGCAGCTTGCTGTCAGAAAAATGGGTCATCTTGTTCGTGTGATAACTTGGTCGAAACACGCCCAATTGGGGCAAACTCTGGGTCTAAATTTAAGCCCTATGAGTCCTCTAACTAACCCAAGTGGTTTCATGTCGTTTAGACATCGTTTGGTCCTCAAAACGTAGCAAACAAAACTGAAGGTCAAAACTGACGAATCTGGGCAGCAGATTGGTCTTTATTCTTCGTGTCATAACTTACTCATATTTTGTCAAATGAACCTGATTCTTTTTCTGGTGTTAATTTAATGTCTCTTCTTTCAAATGACACCTCGTACGCGATGTTTCGTGGTCGTGTCGATCTTCTAACAGCCTATACAAGACTGATGCGCAATCAGATAAGTATGCTGAATTATTTTGTTAAAACTTAAAAATAAGGGTTGGGATTAAATAGTCTAAATTAAGACAAGTTTTGCATATAATATTGATTAAAACTCTTTACAAAAGAATTAAATTAATAAGTGTGACGATGGAAAACCTTGATTAGTGTTAAGGGCTGGACTAACAGGATTGCACCCATATTAGTCATCGATATTTGGTGCTATATTAATCCTTGTGTGAATTATATATTTTTAGAGCTTCCTCTGTGTGTTGTGGAATTTGAACTGTGACATTTCAAGGTGAGTTTCACGGCCCCTTTTGATATATTTTACTTGGGGGAAAAGCATACTCATGGTTTTGGACTATGCCGTGTTTGATTTTCTTTTGAAATATTGTATGTGGTTTGGGTCATGGTATGAGTCTTGATATTCAATCATGAGTGTGTACTTGTGCTTGTGCTTGTTCTTCAACTTGTGTACTTGGACGTTATGCAGAGATATTGTTAGTACTAACGGGTTGACACCCCCACCCATGTTGTCGGTATACTAGTCGAGACCGACTTGGCCGGGGCTTACCCTTGGGTGAATATAATCCGGTTGTGTGCAAATTTTGGAATGTCTTGGACTTGGGTTACATTCGAACTTATGTTGATATCTTGACTGCTATGTATCTCTTTCACATACAATTTTCTATACTTGTTTTACACGGCAAAATATTTGTACTTATAAACCTGTGAACTCACCAATGTATGTTGACCTTTTTAGAGCATGTCTTTTCAGGTAATGAAGTCTAGGTGTTTGGCTGTGGACTTAGACGAGACCACTCCACTAGGAGCATTAGACATTCAAGAGACTTTTGGGACATGTTGTGGATTGTTGGGTTTTATGGATTGTAATTTTGATGATTTTGAGATTTTTATTGTTTGACAATTGTGTTGATTTGTTTCTGTATGGAGCTTTGGTATGATTATACATTTTGGTATGACATTCTGGTAGTGACTATCCTTGACATGTGTTCCTATGTGTCGGGCGACGTCATGACCCATGTACGGAGAATACCTTTAGATATTCTCTTGAACCCCCAATGTGTTATGACGATCCGTCCATCGCATCCTCGTGTTTTCGCTTTAGCGAGGGTGTGACAGATTGGTATCAGAGCCATTGGTTATAGAGAATTAGGTGGATTATTCGACCTAGACTATAACCTAAGTACCCACATGTAGTATGCATCATAGGATTATGTGTGTACTGTTATACATGTGAATGTTTTATGTGTATTATATGTTGTGCTATGTTGCCTACCTTATGTGTTATCTGTGATCATCTTATTTGGAAAACTTTGGTCGTTGTATTATCTGTGCGTGCCTTGAGAAAGCATTAGGTAAGGACGTCCTCTTGTTATGCGCTTGATTATTATTTGGTCTGGATTGACAAGTGCGGCTATAAGGACTCTTTTAAAGGACCTTGGTTGTTAAGCCAAGCTTTATTATGTGCGTCTGCTGGTGTTAGCTATGTTGTACAAGGCCCTATTTATAACTCGTGGTTTGATTATTGGGAGATGAACATGCTAGCTTACATGACAACAATAGAAAAGGGCCATGGCGTATTCAGGTCAGATGGCTACTTTATTGGATCTCAAACTATACTAAATGGACTCTTTTGATGGTTCCTTACCCAAGTGAATGCTTTGTCAGTCGATTCCTCTGCACAAATTCGGTTACTTAACCTTCGGTTAGTGACCATATCCTTGATCCTCCAATCTTAGATAACACTCTGTACTTAACAAGACATGTTAACTCTGGTAGGAGGAGCTAGGGGTGACCATGCAATGCAAATTACCATTACGGGTGCACACGTAATCGCAATTTGCAGTGCATGCGAAATCTGGCAAACCCTTTCATGAGATAACGGTCATAGTTAGTACGAATCTTCCATCTTAATCATGGGATAGTGGAATTCCTGTTATTATGATAATCAATGGTGTGGAAACACCAATCCCATATATCCTTACACAAGTACAAATAGATCTAGAGCATTCATGGGAATCATACTGGGACATTTTAGCCCAGTATCTATGAGACGTTTCTCTTGCTTTTATTTATGTGATCGTAGAAATTGACTACATGTTCAAAGTGTACTTGGTCTTTGAAGATCTAAAGTAGGGAAGTGAGACTCCTTGTACCTATGCTGCTTTGTTCAAACTGATCATAATACATGTTGCATTGGTTGTCGAGAGATGCTAGCATTATAACTGATGGAGTAAATGGATGTCATGTAACCAGTTTAGACGTCGTCCTTGGTATATCATCGGTGTGGTGGGAACGCTGCGGGGAACCCTATACATAAACATCTTTGCTATGCTAGCGATGTGTCTGAACTGGGCTATGTGATGATCCGAGAGGATTAGAGATGGAAATGGTGAGACTGTTAAATTGAAAGAAAGTGGCACTGGAGGCAGGATTGGTTGTACGTACACGAAGTACATGATTTCCAAGCTAAAAGATTTTGAAAGGAAGTTGGAGCAATAGCTCTAACCCGTTGCATTGAGTAAACAGAAATCAATGTGGACATCAAGATAGGTGCTAATAATCAAAATACAAAGAGTGTTATCCGGCCACTAGTGGGCAAAGCACTAACATGGTGGAATATCCAAGTTCAAGCACGAAGTAGAAAAGTTTTGATGGTCATGACTTTGGATGGGCTAAACATTAATAACTGAGAGGTACTACCTCATGGACAAGATACAAAATATAGATCATTAGTTGTGGAATCAAGTAATGGTGGGATCTAGTCATGCTGCTTATCCCTACCAATTCCATAAGTTGGCAAAGGTGGTGTCATATTTGTGGCACATAAATCAAAGCGAATGGAAAAGTACATCAGGGAGGCTGGTTCTATAGTTCGTGGAATGGTGGTCGCTACTACACCCCAACCATTTGGAGTGCAATACTGCAGACTTGTATTTAGTGGATGAGTTGGTTCGTATTAGACCCTCAAGAAAGCTGGTGAGATGTATAAGGATGTTAAGGAATCGGGTGAGCTTGAAGTGTTAAAGTAGACAAGAAGGACAACTTCATGAAAGGATATGTGGCTGCCGTGCTGGAAACGAAGAGCTATGCCGACACTTGTCTGGAGAGTAATAAGTGCAATCTGCACCAACCGACTATGATGTCATGACCTGTGTGTTTCAATTTCAAGCAATTGGAACACTTAGTGAAGTGTTTTAAGATACTTGTGACACCCAGCAGTGTGGAAACAATCTATGTAGTTGAATTGGCTGACGGTAGCCTAGTAGACACTATAGTTGTAATTCGGGACTATACTATAATATTAGATGACCATGCTTTTAGAATAGCTCTTACCTTTTGGGCTTGGGAGTTTCAACGTAGTGGTGGGCATGGATTGGCTAACTAAGAATAAAGCTGAAATCATGTGCAATGAAAAGATTTTGCGCATACCCTTACCAAATGCTAGGACGCTTGAAGTACATGGAGAGAAGCCTGAAGTGAATAAAGAATTCATAATGGGCATGAAAGTGGCGGAAATAAAGATTGAAGACATACCTGTTGTGCGGGACTTTCTAGAGGTGCTTTCGAAAGATTTGATAGGATTGCCACCTCCAAGACAGGTGGACTTCTGAATTGATTTAGTGCCTGACATAATGCCTGTAGCTAAAGCACCTTATCGATTAGCCCCGTCAGAAATGCAAGAACTGTCTAGTCAGCTCCAGGAGTTGCTAGACAAGGGTTTCATCCGACCAAGCCATTCGCCGTGGGGAGCGCCGGTGCTCTTTGTTAAGAAAAAGGATGGATCCTTCAGAATGTGTATAGATTATAGAAAATTGAACAAGTTAACTATTAAGAATCGTTACCCCTTGCCAAGGATAGATGATCTATTTGATCAATTTCAAGGGGCGACCTATTTTTCGAAGATTGATCTTCGTTCCGGATATCAGCAGTTGAGGGTGCACGAGGACGATATACCAAAGACGGCTTTTAGGATGCGTTATGGGCATTATGAATTCTTGGTTATGCCTTTTGGGCTAACGAACGCACCCGCAGTATTTATAGACCTAATGAACAGTATGTGTAAACCTTACCTGGATAAATTTGTCATAGTATTCATTGATGACATCTTGATTTATTCGAGGACGAAAGAGGATCATGAGGGACACTTGAAAACAATCCTGGAGTTATTGGGAAGGGAGAAGCTCTATGCCAAATTCTCCAAGTGAGAGTTTTGGCTGTGAGAGGTGAAATTGCTTGGACATGTAGTGAATGAGAAAGGAATTCATGTGGATCCTGGAAAGATTGAGGCAGTTAAAAACTGGGAGGCACCTAAGACGCCTTCAGAGATAAGACAATTCCTTGGACTAGCAGGCTATTATCGGCGATCTATCCCAAATTTCTCAAGGGTTACGCAACCACTCACACAACTGACGCAGAAGGATAAAAGTTCGAATAGGGGGCTAAACAAGAGGACGTATTTAATACATTGAAAGATAAGTTTTGAAATGCACCGATATTGGCACTCCCTAAGGGTTCAGACGGATTCGTTGTGTATTGTGACGCATCGCATCAAGGTTTAGGTTGTGTTCTCATGCAAAAAGATAAAGTGATTGCATACGCGTCACGACAACTTAGGAATCATGAGAAGAATTACACCACCCATGACCTGGAGTTAGGCGCGGTGGTCTTTGCTCTTAAGATCTGGAGGCACTATGGTACAAAGTGTGTCATTTATACCGACCACAAGAGCCTCCAGCACACTTTCGACCAAAAGGAATTGAACATGAGACAGCTTCGATGGATGGAATTGCTTAGTGATTACGACTGTGAAATCTGGTACCACCCGGGTAAAGCAAACGTAGTAGCGGATGCTTTAAGTCGAAAGGAAAGAGTCAAACCTGTACGCATCCGGGCCCTACAAATGACCATTCATTCGGATATCAAGACTCATATTATTGCTGCTCAAGTCGAAGCAATAAAGGAAACAAACGTATAGAGTGAAGGGTTGAGAGGACTGGACCGACAGTTCGAACAAAAGGATGATGGAGGGTTATACCTTATGGGTAGGATTTGGGTACCCATTACGGGGAATGTTCGGGAGATTGTATTGGATGAGGCACATACGACGAGGTATTCGGTACACCCTAGTGCGGATAAAATGTACCACGATCTTAGAGATTTATACTGGTGGCCCGGAATGAAGAGGGATATAGCGGTATATGTTAGTAAGTGTTTAACATGTGCGAAGGTCAAGGCAGAACATCAAAGACCATCAGGTTTATTGCAGCAACCTAAAATCCCTGAATGGAAGTGTGAGAATATTATGATGGACTTTATTACAAAGTTACCAAGGACTACTAGTGGGCATGATACGATTTGGGTTATTGTGGATCGAATGACCAAATCTGCACATTTCTTAGCTATACGTGAAGACTACAAAATAGAAAAGTTGGCAAGGATCTATATCTGTGAGATTGTGTCTAGACATGGGGTACCCGTGTCAATCATATTTGATCGGGACGCACGATTCACATCCCGATTCTGGCAATCCTTACAGAAGTCACTGGGGACACGTCTTGACATGAGTACTGCCTATCACCCTCAGACCGATGGTTAGAGTGAGCGTATGATTCAGACTTTGGAAGACATGCTGAGGGCTTGCACGATTGACTTTGGTGGTAACTGGGACACTCACCTTCCATTGGTGGAGTTTTCATACAATAATAGTTACCATACGAGTATTGGATGTGCACCATTTGAGGCATTGTATGGGCTTAAGTCCAGGTCGCCGGTGTGTTGGGCAGAGGTCGGGGAAAGTCAGATGATTGGACCCGAGATTATACAAGAGACTACCGACAAGGTGTTTCAGATAAGGGATAGATTGAAGGCAGCCCAAGACCGTCAGAAAAGTTATGCTGATAATCGAAGGAAGCCATTAGAGTTCACTGTTGGGGATAATGTTCTATTGAAAGTGTCGCCTTGGAAAGGCATTATTCGTTTTGGCAAGAGGAGCAAGTTAGCACCGAGATACGTTGGTCCGTTCAAGATTATTGAACGAATTGGTCCTGTTGCATATCGACTGGAATTGCCGCAAGAGTTGAACGGCATACATAACACGTTTCATGTTTCAAATCTCAAGAAGTGTCTCACTGATGAGACGCTGCATGTGCCACTCGAGGAAATTAAAGTGGATGAAAAACTTCGATTCGTCGAAGAACCATTAGAGATCATGGACCGGGAAATAAAGATGTTGAAACGAAGCAAGATCCCGATTGTGAAGGTAAGATGGAACTCAAGGAGAGGCCCTGAGTTTACTTGGGAAAGAGAAGACGGAATGAGGATTAAGTACCCTCACCTATTTGCGGATAGCAGTGCAGTTGATGACTCTAGTTGAATTTCGGGACGAAATTCTTTCAACTGGGGGATACTGTGACATCCGTCACCAAAATAGGTACGTTGGCTTTGGCATTAGTTTGAATTTTGACTTTTGACTTTGACTTTTGCCTTTATTTGGGCTAGGTCTTGATTTATGATTCTTTTCTTGTTGGGCCCAAATTTTGGTCTAATGGGCCTACGTTTTTATGATGGGCCCGGAGCCTATATCATTATGTGACTAGTGGGCTTGTCATTGTATGAGGTTCTATGTATTGAGCCCAATCAAGGGTTTTCCTAAAAAGTAAAACACGAAATTACACCGAAACCCAATTAACTCTATATCCATGGGCTTTGCCTAAAGCCTGTTAAAACAACTTAAATTGGTTCTAAAAATATAATTTATCCAAATCCTAGGGCATGTGATAGTTCGTTGGAAATGTTATTGCACGCGGAATCTGAAAACGTAAAAATTAGACGATGCGTGGCTCGAGATGTGATGGAATACACGAGACGGGCCAAGGGCCCGAAGGCCCTTCTTCCTCCCAAGTTTCGGCCACAAGGTTTAAGGGGGGTATTCCCCTTTGCCTTAGCTCATTTGCACAAAATTTTAGTTTTCACTTGAAACCCTAGCCACCTCCTTCTCCAAACTCTCTCTTTTCCCCTCTAACCATCGAATTCTCTGAAAATCCTCAAGCATCCATCGACTTTTGATAATCAAAACACCCAAGAGCCTTAAACCAAGCAAGATACCTACGTCTTTGTAGATACGGTAAGCGAAATTCGTGTTTGATGAAGTTTAATCCATGTTTCACTCAAAATAGATGATAATCATCATCTACACTCGAAATCTTCATCTAATAATCTCTCATTCTTGTTTTTTTTGGTGCTAGATTGTGAAGATCTAAGTGTTACTATTGTCGGGTTCGCCATTTGGTAAAAACCCTAATTCTTGGTCTTGTATGGTAATCGAATCTAAAAGATTGGGATGTAATCTTGGATGACCTGCCCTTAATCAAGATTTTGGACCTATAAAACGTTTTGAAATAACTAGAATTGTTCCTTGAAAGTATTGATGTGTTGAACAAATCGAAACAACGAAACTAACAATCTGGGCAGCTTGCTGTCAGAAAAATGGGTCATCTTGTTCGTGTGATAACTTGATCGAAACACGCCCAATTGGGGCAAAATCTGGGTCTAAATTTAATCCCTATGAGTCCTCTAACTAACCCAAGTGGTTTCATGTCGTTTAGACATCGTTTGGTCCTCAAAACGTAGCAAACAAAACTGAAGGTCAAAACTGATGAATCTGGGCAGCAGATTGGTCTTTATTCTTCGTGTCATAACTTACTCATATTTTGTCAAATGAACCTGATTTTTTTTCTGGAGTTAATTTAATGTCTCTTATTTCAAATGACACCTCGTACGTAATGTTTCGTGGTCGTGTCGATCTCCTAACAGCCTATACAAGACTGATGCGCAATCAGATATGTATGCTGAATTATTTTGTTAAAACTTAAAAATAAGGGTTGGGATTAAATAGTTTAAATTAAGACAAGTTTTGCATATAATATTGATTAAAACTCTTTACAAAAGAATTAAATTAATAAGTGTGACGATGGAAAACCTTGATTAGTGTTAAGGGCTGGACTAACAGGATTGCACCCATATTAGTCATCGATATTTGGTGCTATATTAATCCTTGTGTGAATTATATATTTTTAGAGCTTACTCTGCGTGTTGTGGAATTTGAACTGTGACATTTCAAGGTGAGTTTCAAGGCCCCTTTTGATATATTTTACTTGGGGGAAAAGCATGCTCATGGTTTTGGACTATGCCGTGTTTGATTTTCTTTTGAAATATTGTATGTGGTTTGGGTCATGGTATGAGTATTGATATTCAATCATGAGTGTGTACTTGTGCTTGTGCTTGTGCTTCAACTTGTGTACTTGGACGTTATGGAGAGATATTGTTAGTACTAACGGGTTGACACCCCCACCCATGTTGTCGGTATACTAGTCGAGACTGACTTGGCCGGGGCTTGCCCTTGGGTGAATATAATCCGGTTGTGTGCAAATTTTGGAATGTCTTGGACTTGGGTTACATTTGAACTTATGTTGATATCTTGACTGCTATGTATCTCTTTCACATACAATTTTCTATACATGTTTTACACGGCAAAATATTTGTACTTATAAACCTGTGAACTCACCAATGTGTGTTGACCTTTTTAGAGCATGTCTTTTCAGGTAATGAAGTCTAGGTGTATGGCTGTGGACTTAGACGAGACCGCTCCACTAGGAGCATTAGACATTCAAGAGACTTTTGGGACATGTTGTGGATTGTTGGGTTTTATGGATTGTAATTTTGATGATTTTGAGATTTTTATTGTTTGACAATTGTGTTGATTTGTTTCTGTATGGAGCTTTGGTATGATTATACATTTTGGTATGACGTTCTGGTAGTGACTATCCTTGACATGTGTTCCTATGTGTCGGGCGACGTCATGACCCATGTACGGAGAATACCTTTAGATATTCTCTTGAACCCCCAATGTGTTATGACGATCCCGTCCGTCGCATCCTCGTGTTTCCGCTTTAGCGAGGGTGTGACAATTTTCAATCTGGAAAAAAGGAATCATGAATAAGTACTTGATGTATCCTAGATTCTTACAAATGATAATTAATGAAGAGTATCCGGACATTTATGTTCATAGTTTTAGTGGAGAGACAATGATTCTGGAGCATATGTTAGAAATTTCTTATAAAAGACTTGCTATGATCACAAGTGCACAAAATGTACCCATGTTTGAATACATGAGAAATGTTGCAAATGATGAGGTGGATATTACTATAGATCACTTTCATTTGACTGAGGAAGTACCAATTGATCCAAATGAACTTATTAAAGAATTACCTCAAGAACCTTCTGATGATGATGAAGATGAAGGAGATGATGATGAGAATGATGATGATGATGAAAGTTCAAGTTCTTCTTCTGATGATGATGATGATAATAATGATGGTGGTAATGATGATGATGAAATGGAAGAAGTTCATGAAGATGTTGTTCATGAATCTGAACATGTTGATGATGATATACATGAAGCTGAACAGGTTGAAGGTGAAAATGAAAATGAATTAACTGTTGAAGAGATCATTGAGATGATTGAAGGAAATATTGAAGCTAATATTCAACAAGACACTGAAAATGTTCAAGATTTTGAAGTTTTTGAAGCTGAGATTCAAAATGATTTTCAACAAGATGTTCAAATGGCTGAAGAAACAAATGTTCAACAGATCATTGATGATTTGAAAGAATAAAACTCTAAGCAATTGAAGCTTATTGAGGAGAAAGAAGAAAATGATAAGCTGAAAGAAGATTTACTAAAGAAAAATCAAGTGATTGCTAAACTTGAAAAGGATAAAGAAGCAAATATTCAAAATTTTGAAGTGATGCTTAGAGATTATGATATTATGGAAGAAAAATTTAATAAGTTGAAAGAAAGCCATGATTTATTGAAAGAAGAATTTGAGAAATTGAAAGAAAGTGCAAAATCTCCATCTCCTGAAGTGATGATTATATCTGAAGTAACTCCAACAAATGTTGAGAAGATATCAAAAGTAGATAAAGGTAAAAGGAAAATTGATGATATAGATGTTTCAGTCTTACTTGAACCATCATCTAAAGTTCAAAAGGTTGCAGAAGAAAGTGAAATTGAAGAAGAAGGAGAGTCTGAAACTCAAAAGAAGATAGAAGCTCTTGATGACATAGACTCAGAATTTGATGATGCATGGTACGATGAAGTACTTGAAGATGAAGATTTGGTTGAAGCAAATTATTCTCCTATTGAAGAATCTACTGAAGTCATTCCTATGGATAGTGAAGATAAGTATAATTACTTAATTAGGATGAAGTATAATAGAGTATTTCTTGATGGATTGACAATATCTCAAATTAACAAAGAATACGAGAAGTGCGTAACTGCTGTATCAAGTGCTCTTGTAGATCCAAACGAGATTATTGTTAAACATGGTGAATGGAATCCTATTAGTGAAAGTATCAATGTTGATGAACTTTCAACTTTTGAATTGCACCATCCAGATCCAAATGATATGAATGTTACTGCTTTAAGGACATGGTTACAATCACGTAACTATCCAAGGAAGAAGCTCAATAGATTACAAGTAGAATCATTGAGAAATTTGGTGAGGAGTTTCCAAGAGACTGAGAAACAAACCAATAGAATGATTGTGCTTGATACAGATAATCCTCAATATCTTGAGATCACAAAACGAACAAGAATATTGAAGCCTCAAGAAATAAAGAATATGGAGCTAATCAGAAGTGGACATGAGAAAAGGAAAGAGTTAATAAAGTTATTCCCTGAGAATGAAAAACAAGCTTATGAAGTGTCAGTCGATTTGACACCCTACATATATATGGACAGGAGAGATTCTTGGTTCATAAGTAATGTCTGGCATCTAATATCACCAACACGTTTTGGGCGCATTGTGTCAAACCCTCAAAATCCACGTGTGGGGTTTTACCGCGAGGCGTGTGACATACCAGGATCTCAGTCATTAGTTACTCAGATTGACTCTATATGAACAAACATTCAAAATCAGAGTTTAACTTTAAAATATGCGGAAGCGCTTAACAAATATTAATGGTGAATTTTATCGCGTAACGTGGCAACGTGTGCATTTATATTGTGTATGTTGTAATTAGTAAAGATAATGCATATGATTATTATTATTAGTTTATATGCTTGTTACTTTAGTTAAAAACCTTTTTAAAAAGTAATTAAAAGCTTAGTTTTAATAAACTACATAACAATAGGGGTTTAATTGGTAAATGTGATTAATTAAGTAAAAAAAAATAAAAACCTTAGCCCCCACATAGCCTCCTTGTCCCTGTGATGCCGAGGATGACTGATTGAAATTTCAGTTGTTATCAAACCTCCTTTGTTGCTGGGGAGGTGGGTGTTGTTGCACAAATGGCTGTTGTTGTTGTGGCTAGTTACTGGAGGATGAGTCTTTGTTACTAATGTTCTCCCACTTTCGTTTGTTGTCGGGGCACACTAGCAACCGCGCCCCGTTTGGGTAACCGTCCTTGCTCAACTGCCTGGTCAGTCAGCCTGTGGGCTGATCGGATAGCCTGCTGTATGGTAGTGGGTTGGAAGCAGTTACCATACGCTGAATCTCGGGCACCAGTCCACGTATGTAGTGCTCAACTCTCTTGTGCATTTCATTGACCATTCCCGGGCATAGTGTGGCCAACTCATGAGTACGGGTCGTGTAGGCTTCAATCTCTGAGCCTTGCATTATGAGTTGCCAGAATTCCATCTCCAACTTCTGCACTTCGTTTTGGGGGCAATATTCCTCGGTCATAATCTCCTTAAATTCATCCTAGGGTAGTTCATTGGCCATGGCTTGACACAGCATTTGCACCTGTGCATTCCACCAAGAAAGTGTTGCACCCTCAAGTGTTCCAGTCGCGAACTTCACTTGGTCAGCTGGCGGACAGTTACATTTTGCGAATACGGATTCAGTTTTCTCAAACCACCGTACTAATCCCACAGCTCCTTCCATCCTGCTGTAGGTGTGAGGTTTACAATCCATGAAGGACTTGTAAGTACAAGGTGGAGGTCCTGTTTCGACAAACCATACATTAGTTAGGTATCCCAGACAAGTAACTAGGATAATTGGTTAAACCTCTTTTATCATTTACCAGCTGGCTGTCCGGTTTGGGCAGCAGCCACTGCTGCCTGTACGTGCTCGTTAATTAGGGCAGCCAACTCTGCAGGTGTCATGTTTATGGCACCGGCACCACGACCTCTGGCGCCACATCCACGACCTCGTCCACGTCCACGACCTCGTCCACGTCCGTCCATATTTCACTTTACATTCACAAATACAATAATGAGTAACATCCAATACATTAATCTCATTGAGGTACAGTAAATAATAAAAAATAAGGATTTCATCACAACCACAACGTTTATAATAGAAATAATAATCAAAGATAAATAAATTGTAAATGAGTCACAAAGTATTCCATCAATGTCAAAATTTGAGTTTTTCAGTTGGGTGGGAAACAACCCTTCCCACATAGGTTTCAAAGAAAAGAAACACTATATAGTCTAAGTCATATAAAAGTAGAATCAGTCCAACACGTCAGATCCGTCACTGTCCTCATCCATCTCTTCTAGTTCTTCTTCGGGGGCTTCCTCCGGTTCCTCTTCCGGGTCTTCCTTATCAGGGTCCACCAAAGGTGCAGGGGCTTCAACAATTTGAAGTGCTGCTAGCTGTGCCTCTAGATCAGCAAACCTATCATCGATCACTATGTTATGGTGATCCTGCGCGTCCATGCGCCCAGTAAGTGCTACAAAGTTGCCTGCCAGGGTATGATGTCCACCAATGGCAATCGAGAGTCGCTCCTGAAGCGTCTCTACCTGGTAGCGCAACTGACGCATCTCAGATCGTAAGGCAGAGTTCTCATCAGTGAGTCCTCGGATACGCTGTCGCTCTGTGTCCAGTGTGGCAACTAGGGCTGCAAATGGCTGCTCCAGAGGAATGTCTAAGGTAGGAAGAGTAGGCAATGCAAAGGCTGTCGATGACCTAGTTCTAGGTCGAGTAGGGGCTACTGGTGGTACATGCTCTCTATAAGCCATACGGTTTATGTAGGTGGGGTAGAAATCCCAGTTCCGCGGAGGATTAACGCAAATACTTAAACAATATACGGATTCAGTTTTCTCAAAACACCCGTTTAACCTTAATTCGCACAGGTGGGGCTCGTCAGACCCAGTAGTACTACCCAAGATTTCCCGCTCATCATCATTATTAACAATCCAAAAGTGTGAGGACTTTCATGGTATTCAGCACTATATCATACTACAAAACTCATATAAAGTAAGCGTTTGTAAAACCTGTATGCTCGGATACGCTGTCGCTCCGTGTCCAGTGTGGCTACTAGGGCTGCAAATGGCTGCTCCAGAGGAATGTCTAAGGTAGGAAGAGTAGGCAATGCAAAGGCTGTCGATGACCTAGTCCTAGGTCGAGTAGGGGCTACTAGTGGTACATGCTCTCTATAAGCCATACGGTTTATGTAGGTGGGGTAGAAATCCCAGTTCCGCGGAGGATTAACGCAAATACTTAAACAATATACGGATTCAGTTTTCTCAAAACACACGTTTAACCTTAATTCGCACAGGTGGGGCTCGTCAGACCCAGTAGTACTACCCAAGATTTCCCGCTCATCATCATTATTAACAATCCAAAAGTGTGAGGACTTTCATGGTATTCAGCACTATATCATACTACAACTCATATAAAGTAAGCGTTTGTAAAACCTGTATGCTATCTCCCCTAAAAGAGAGTACGTAAAAGAGTGGGGCATGAACTCACCTGGTGTGCACAATAAAGACTTAAGAGCTTAACTTGAAAGAGAGAGTGGAAAGACAACCTTCAGAGGTCACCTAGAACACGCAAGTACATAAGTACGTGCACACAGAATCATAATGAAACCCTAAGTGCTCTATAAACCCAAAGAACTCAAGGTTTTGGAAAAACAGAACACATTGATCCAGTTGACCTGTTTGACCCGTTGGTGACATTATAGGTGAAATCCATTTAAATCAAACATACGGTTCATCACACATGATTATCATGCAAGTTGTTCACATATATCACTTCATTAACCACATGTACTTCCTAGATCATCATAAAACCAGATTTTCATACAAGTCATGCGAATCTCAAATAATCATCATGTTCAACATACTTATATCATAACCCATGCATCATACACAGAATCAAATCATGCATAACATGCCATGTGAAGCCACTCATGACTTCACACCCTAAACCCTGCCAATCCTACTAAATAGTGGCCTCAGATTCACACGCGTGTATAACAATCATCATCCCACTAATCAACAGAATTCATACCAACCTAAGTACTCCACAGTGATATATTACAACCCAAACAATAGTCCTATCATTACCCATATGACCCATCATCATGTGTACCCACAAAGAGACCAAATCTTTCAACTAACAAACTAATTAAACATTCATACAACCCAAACAATGTATTCTACCATATTAGAAATCATTCATGAACATGCTAACATGATCCTAAAGTCACAAACATGCCCAAATCATCATATTCAAGATTTTATGCAAATAAAGTTTCCCTTTTGGGAAAGTGCATCCCAAAATCTATCTAACACCCAATACATTCATGATTTCATTAACAATATACCAATTCAAACTCATGCTATCATCTAGACATGTTCTACACATCAAATCATCATGTTTCATCAATCTTCAAAACCAAAAGTTTCTACTTTTGGTAACATATGAACCACATCATCCATTCTTAGGTTTCTAGCATAAACATCATCATTCTAACATCCCCACAACATGATAAACACTTTAACAACATCAATCCATCATCCAATCATCATATTCATGCAAATAAAGTTACTATTATTAGTAACCTATGAACAACGCATCAAAATCGAAGCTTTCTTGCACAATCCACGTAAACTAGCATATATACAATCTAACTAACATCATAACATCAACAAACAACCAAGAAATCGACATTTCAACACCCAATTCGAACTAGGGTTCGGCCATATTCAAAAACCATGAAAAACACATAAAAATCTAACCTTTAAACGCGTAATGGACAAGAATTGAAGCTTCTAACGTGTTGTATTGCTTGGAATCAACCAAAATCGACCACCAATTGCTTGTTCTTGCTTGGATTTCGAAGTGTGTGTGTGTGTTTGAGGGGGTCGCGGCCGAGAATGGTGTGGGGGCTAGGGTTTTTATTTTTTTTTACTTAATTAATCACATTTACCAATTAAACCCCTATTGTTTTGTACTTTATTAAAACTAAGCTTTTAATTACTTTTTAAAAAGGTTTTTAACTAAAATAACAAACATATAAACTAATAATAATAATAATCATATGCATTATCTTTACTAATTACAAAATACACAATATAAATGCACACGTTGCCACGTTACGCGATAAAATTCACGTTTAATATTTAAATCGCGTAGGCACATAAGCACAACTTAATAATCACATCACCAACTAAATTACTATCAGTTTAACATTATTAATTATTATTAAGTCACCAACGTTCAACGACAACTAGTGTGTGCTCACGACACGTGTATGGAAAACTTAACGGAACTAACGGAGTTTGGTAACGGAAAATTACCGGATGTCACTTGGCTGTGGATGAGAGAACTCCACAGTTAAGCGTGCTCAGGTGACAGCAATCCAGGAATGGGTGACCTCCCTGTGAAGTTTTCACCTGGGCAACCGAAAGCAAATCCGTGAACTCCTTGTGGGCAAAGCTGACAATATTGGTGGTATGAAAGGCCGGGTGTTACAGAATGGTATCAGAGCCACTCCTGTGCCGTTCGGGATGGTGGGACAAACCTCACCGGGGATGGTGAGTTCTCGGGCTCATCGAGGACGATGAGTCCAAAGGGGGGGTGATTGTGACACCCTACATATATCCCACATCGGCCGTGGACAGGAGAGATTCTTAGTTGATAAGTAATGTCTGGCATCTAATATCACTAACGCGTTTTGGGCGTATTAGCTGTGGATGAGAGGAAAACTCCACAGTTAAGCGTGCTCAGGTGACAGCAATCCAGGGATGGGTGACCTCCTTGGGAAGTTTTCACCTGGGCAACCAAAAGCAAATCCGTGAGCTCCTCGTGGGCAAAGCGGACAATATTGGTGGTATGAAAGGCCGGGTGTTACAGTCGAGCAAAAGCAATTATGGAAAAAAGCTCGGGCTGCTGGTGATCTAGTTAGAAACATTTTGCAAAAAAGACCAATCAATTTCTAAATTGCACAATGCAATGATTGTGCCAGATTCAACAAAAAATGTGAAAATAGTAGCATGGAAATATGATGAGGTGTTTGATGCATTTTTTATCAAACGTGTAAACGCTATTTGTGATGTTTATCATTTTTACACGAGCATCATAGCCTTACCGGTGCAAGATTTGAAGGAACTAAATAAGTTGCCTTTGATAAATCCATCAAAATCAAATCGAGGAGAAAATTTTGTTAAACTCCTGAATGTAGGTATGACAAGAATGGAGTCTTATCTAAAAACAAGATGTGATCAAGAGGATAAACAATACTTTAAGTCTTTCAAAAGTAAAAGAAAAATTGCTGAGAATCAGGAAGAAGAAGAAAGGTTTTTAGATGCTTATAGTGATCAATTTTTTGAAAAAGTCACTACACCTGGATTGAAGGTGATTGATGGTTCACAAAAGACAAAACCAATTTTGAGATGGTTTTATAATTCAGATACTTTTGAGTTGAAATTAGTTTGGAACCTTGATGACTGGGATAAAGATCTTATTGTTTGGTGTATTTGAGCTTAAACTGCTGCATCCAAGCTACATTTCATTTTTATTTGTTCAAGAATTTGATAAAGTATCTTCTGAAGTGTCAGAGAATGATCGAAAGTATTCCATGTCAATAATCAAAGTGATGAATGCTGCCATGGAAAGAATTTCTCTGAGAAAAGCTCTTGCATATGCAAACATTGTGAAGAAAGACAGTAAGGAGATTGAATTTATGAGATTTCAAGTAAAGGAGTATTGGAGATTCATACAAAAGACCATTCAAAGACAATTGAACTTTATGCTAATATTGATATTGCAGGTTTGTCAAAAGAAACATTGGAGATAATGAATCAAATGGAGATAAAGACTAATCCTTCAAAGTCAAAACAAGGAGTACTTGCAAGCAAATTCAAATCAGCCATTTCCAAAGCTTTGTCTGAGTTAAAGCTATACAAGGAAAAACCGATGTTCAAGATCAAGGAGGAACCCAAAGATTACTTTGAAGTATGAAGACAAAGAGAAAAGACAAGAGAAAATATTAAAGATTGAAGACAAAAGATTGAAGACAGAAGATTAAAGTCAGAAGATTAAAGAAGATTGAAGACAAAGATCTGAAGACTGAAGATTGATATTTTGAAGACTGAAGACAATGTCAATCTTAGGGGTCTTTATTAGTCTTTATATAGTTTTGTCATAGTTTAGGGACTTATTTGTAAATATATGTTCCTTATTTTTGTTTTTTTTGATAGTATAAATAGCATAGTATGTATTGTGTATAGAGAGAGAGACTTAGAGCACTAGACCTTGAAAATAGAGAACCTGAGAATCAGTTAGAATGACTTGCAACTGTTTTCTTACACTTATACTTTCTATGCTTACTATCAATGAAAAACTATGAATTTTTCTGATTTGTTTGCATTGAATTGATTACTTGTGTTTATTTGATTAAATTGTATCACAATATCATCACCGATTGATCCATTTTGATCCTATCATAAACGAATGAAAGTCTTGCAAGCAGGTGAATGAAGGTGCACAACCATTAGGTTGTTAGCTCAACTGTGTGCGGTTTAGCTAACCCGAAGGATGCACACGGGGAGTCTATCCTTGAGATAGACTCAAAGGGAGTCTAATAATGACTCGAAGGGGGTCTAATCCTTGAGATTGACCCGAATGAGATCTTGATGCTCGCCCCGGTACTATGTCAGTCTTTGGACATGAGTCGGGGATTTGTTTACAGGCCCCGGTATAGTATCAGCTTTCGAGCATGAGTCGGGGGTGTAGCATACGAGATGGGATCCTTATCGCGTATCCCGGTGCTGTGTCAGTCTTCGGACATGAGTCGGGGGTTTGTTTACAGGCCCCGGTACAGTATCAGTCTTCGGACATGAGTCGGGGGTATTGCATGAGACAGGATTCGGATGATGATAAGTAATGTAATGAATGAATGAATGAATGAACGATGATGAAGATAATAAATTAAATATTATCAATGTGTATGTATAATGTGTGATCGCGTACGAATGTGAAGGTTATGTTTTAACAAAAGTAAAGTATTTTATTTACAAAACTAGAACTCACTCAGCGTCATTGACTTTTTGTATGCATGATAGTTGGCAGGTATTTTGTTGATGCTGAGGAGCTGCAGGTATGGATGCACAAGCTACTGGGAGCGTTTTGAGGATGGCATCCACATTTTGACATGTTATTGTCTTTTGATATGTAAAAGAATGATGTAATGTAATGAAATGACATGTTTTAATTATAAATGAAAGTTTTTGAATTCCGCTACAAAAGTAATGTATGTTTTTAAAAATGTTTTATGCGATGACGGTCCAACTGTAAGCTTTCCAGGAACGGGGCCTTACATACTTGACTTTACTTAGTGAAATTGTGTCTTAGGAGGTTAACCCTATAATGAAACCTTTAACCTTGTACATCTCCAACTTCTTAACCCTCTTCACCTGACACTAGTTTCAATGTGCCCTTGTCTCTTTCTTAAACTTATTCTCGACTACATGCGGAGTTATACGCATTATATCGATTGGATAAATCCTTTAGACAATATGTCTAAATCTTGAAAATCTCATCAAGGTTTTAATTCTAATAGCTTATAGGGAAAGTGTGTGGCACATAAACACCTGTATTCTGGATTTCCTGGCAAAAAGCCCTCGGGCTAAGGTAAGCATTTCGCATAAATCCCAATCAACTGCGGGACCAGTTATGCTTACCTGGGGATTTCTGGGATGAGTGATAAATTATGGTCAAAATACACACCTTCCCCAAGGTAAATTGGAATTAAGTCACCTTGACGTGTCAATGTTCCTATTGGTTGTGTGTTACCAAATGGAACCATCCTGTATACGTTTGTAAATTCCAAAGATTTATGTCTATATGAACTGATTTATCTCCAAAACTCTAATATCTACTCTATTTTTGTATTTAGAATGTCTCGTCATCATGGAAAGCGTGGTAGCTCCGATCGAAAACTCGCCGCTATGATCGCCTGGCAAATGGCTGTTGTCCTTCCTACCATGGTCGCTGAGCTAAGTAGCACTTTAATGGCCAACATTAGTAACAATGCCAATGGGAAAAATGGTGGTGATGGTAACAATGGTCAAGGAGAAAACAACAACAACCAAGGAGGGAATAACCGAACCTGCACCTTCAAACACTTCAACTCTTGTAAACCAACTAGTTTTACTGGGAAGGAGGGAGCCACTGGACTTCTCGAGTGGTTTGAGAGTATAGAGAAAACTTTCATCAATAGTGAGTGTCCTGAAGAACTCAAAGTTTGTTATGCCGCGAGTGTTCTTCAACAACGGGCTTTTACCTGGTGGAATAGCGAGAAGAGAAACCGGGGTGCAGAAGTTGCGTTGGCATTATCGTGGGAAGAGTTTAAGAACATCATGATCCAAAAGTTCTGCCCGAGGAATGAACTGCAAAAGTTGGAGGAAGAGTTTTGGAATCTCAAACAGGATAGTGGCAACCATTTGGCATACTCCACTCGACATCATGAATTGAGCGTGCTCTTACCACACATGGTGGATACTGTACCCCATAGCATTGAAAAGTTTATCAAAAGGGTACCACCATAAATTCAAGATGTTGTTATGGGGAGTAGGCCCACGACACTGGAAGAAGCAATCAACATTACTGCACAGCTCACCGAAAATCACATAAAGGTTGTCACCTTGACGGTGAAGGGTGCCAAACCAACTGGAAAGGTGACTCCAGAGACAACTAAAGAAGTGAAGGCTGAATCCTCATTCAAGGGCAAGAAACGTAAATTTACACCTGCTCGAAACTTTGCGGTGACAGCACCCAATGCACCATAAAAACAAGCTGCCATAACGAATCAAGCACCTATTGCTAGAGCTTATACAGGTCCGCACCAATGTGTAACATCTGTAAGTATCATCATGCGGGGAAACAACCCATGTCGTATTTGCTCACTTTGCGGGAAATATGGGCATTTGGTTGCTACATGCCACCGTGCACCAAACAATGCTGTTGTAGTCGCCAATCGAGCTTGTTACAATTGCCGGCCATTTCCGCCCACAATGCCCCCGTCTTGCGGGAAATGTTCCAGCAGCTCGAGGACATGCCTTCAATATTAACGCAAACCAAGCACAAGCAAATAACAACATGGTGAACGGTATGTATCTTGTAAATAAATGCTATGCTTCTATATTGTTTGATTCGGGAGCGGATAAGAGTTTTGTGTCCTTAGAATTTGAACCCGTACTTTCTAAGCCGCGCTCTAAGCTAGAAAAATCCTTTACGGTCGAAGTCGCTGATGGTAAATCTATCGTTATTGATGTCATCATTCGTGATTGCACCTTGAGTCTTAACGAGCATGAGTTTCCTGTTGACTTTATTCCCATGCAACTCGGGAGTTTTGACATCATCATTGCCATGGATTGGTTAGCCAAACACAATGCGGAAATTATCTGTTTCGAGAAGTGTATTCGCATTCCTCTACCTTCGGGTGATACCCTAAAAGTTTTTGGGGAGAGATCGTCTAAAGGACTCAAGCTTATGTCGTGTACTAAGGCTCGAAAGTGCCTAAGTAAGAATTACATAGCCTTTTTGGCTTATGTAGTCAACATGAAAGCCAAAGGGGAGGAGCTTAAGGATATTCCTGTTGTACGGGGACTTCCCAGATGTGTTTCCTGAGGATCTTAGTGGATTACCTCCTGTTCGAGAGGTTGAGTTCAAGATTGACTTGATTCCTGGTGCAAACCCTGTGGCAAAGTCACCCTATCGTCTTGCACCTTCGGAAATGCAAGAACTAGCCAGTCAACTGCAAGAACTGTTTGATAAGGGCTTTATTCATCCTAGCTCTTCACCATGGGGTGCACCTGTGTTATTTGTGAAGAAGAAGGATGGCTCATTTCGCATGTGCATCGACTATCGAGAACTCAACAAACTCACCATCAAAAACCGATACCCTCTCCCTCGAATTGATGATCTTTTTGATCAACTTCAAGGAGCCACTCAATTCTCAAAAATTGATTTACATTCTGGGTATCATCAACTACGAGTCTATGACAATGATATTCCAAAAACCGCCTTTCGTACTCGATATGGACATTATGAGTTCATGGTCATGCCTTTTGGTTTGACTAATGCTCCTGCTGTCTTTATGGATCTCAAGAATCGGGTATGTAAACCGTACCTGGACAAGTTCGTGATTGTGTTCATCGACGATATTCTTATTTACTCCAAGATGAAAACCAATCACGAGCTGCACTTGCGACAAGTTCTTGAGCTCTTGAGGAAGGAACAGCTGTACGCAAAGTTTTCTAAATGCGAATTTTGGCTTGAAGAAGTCCAATTTTTAGGTCATGTGGTGAATAGCCAATGAATTCATGTTGATCCTGCTAAAATAGAAGCCGTGAAAAATTGGTGTGTTCCCAAAACTCCAACTGAAGTTCGTTCTTTTCTTGGATTAATGGGTTACTACCAAAGATTTATTGCCAACTTCTCGAGGATTACGAAACCGCTTACGGCCTTAACCCAAAAGAATAAACTCTTCGAGTGGGGACCTGATCAAGAGGGGGCTTTTGAGACTCTAAAACACAAGTTGTGTAATGCTCCTATTTTAACTTTTCCTGATGGGAATGACGATTTTACCATGTATTGTGACACATCTAGTCAAGGCCTTGGTTGTGTTCTCATGCATTGAGGAAAGGTCATAGCATATGCATCAAGACAATTGAAGTTTCATGAGGTGAACTACACAACCCATGATCTTGAACTTGGTGTCGTGGTTTTCGCCTTAAAATTTTGAGGCATTACCTTTACGGGACCCAATGCATAGTCTACACTGATCACAAGAGCCTTCAACATGTTTTCAGCCAAAAGGATCTTAACATAAGACAATGTCATTGGGTCGAGTTGATTAGTGACTACGACTGCGACATTCGTTACCACCCAGGAAAGGCGAATGTTGTAGCCGATGCACTAAGTCGCAAAACCCATAATAAAACAGTCTCACTCCAAGAAATTTGAGATAGACGACAATGGTTTGACACGCTGGGAGAATTTGACACAGAGATTCACGTGGATGTCAACGAGGCTACTGTTATGCTTCAAAATATAAGGATTGATAGTGACCTCGAGTTTTGCATCCGTGAAGCTCAACAAGTTGCTTTGGCTGAAGGAAAAGAGGATGAAGGATTGGCGGATAATGTTCGGTCATAGCTTGAGACAAAACCGAATGGTATGTTGTACTTCTTGAGTCGACTTTGGGTTCCGAATTCATCATGAAGGAAGCCCATCAAACATGTTATTCTATTCACCCTGGGTCCGATAAGATGTATATGGACCTACACGGGCAATATTGGTGGCCAGGAATGAAGAACGACATCGCTTCATACGTAGCCAAATGTCTTACGTGTGCACAGGTCAAGGCGGAGCATCAACGACCTAGTGGATTACTTGAACAACCTAAAATCCCTATGTGGAAATGGGAGCACCTATCCAATTTTATAACCAAGTTACCTCGTTCTCCACCTGGTCATGATAGCATATGGGTGATTTCGACCGTTTGACCAAAACAGCGCATTTCATACCCATACGTGACACTTACAAAACCTCAAAGTTGGCTCGTATTTACATTGATGAGATTATGAGTCGTCATGGTGTGCCCTTGCACATCACATCTGATCGAGCTGCTCATTTCACGTCACATTTTTTGTCGTCCATGCAAGAACTCTTAGGTACACAACTGGACTTAAGCACGGCTTACCATCCGCAAACAGATGGTCAAACTGAGCGTACCATTCAAACCCTCGAAGATTTGCTACGTCTTTGTGTTCTTGACTCTGGTGGTGACTGGGATACGCATTTACCTTTAGCGGAATTTTTGTATAATAACAGTTACCACTCAAGTATCAAAATGGCACCATTCGAAGCTCTATACGGTCGTAAATGCCATTCACCTATTTGTTGGACTGACATTGGTGAAAACTTCATTACCGGTCCTGAACTCATTCAAGAAACGACCGATAAAGTTTCTAAAATCCGTAACAACCTTGAGGTGGCTAGAAGTCGACAAAAGAGCTACGTTGATAAAAGACGCAAGCCGTTAGAATTTCAAGTCGATGATATGGTTCTTCTTAAAGTCTCACCATGGAAGGGCATTGTTCGCTTTGGGAAGAAGGGTAAGTTAGCTCCACGGTTTGTATGACCTTTCAAGATTCTGAAAAGGGTCGGAAAAGAGGCTTATAAACTGGAACTACCCTTTGAACTTAGCGGGGTTCATCCCGTCTTTCATGTCTCAAACTTGAGAAGATGCTTGGCCGATGAAAGCCTACATGTTCCTTTGGAGGATATCCAAATAGACGATTCTTTGCATTTTGTTGAGAAACTTGTCGAGATCATGGATCGAACAATGAAAAAGACCAGAACGACTACCACCCAAATCGTCAAAGTTCGTTGGGAAAATAAACGTGGAGCCGAGTTCACTTGGGAACGCGAGGATTACATGAAGAAAAAACATCCTCATCTGTTATCTAGTTTTATCTTTAATTTCGGGACGAAATTCCTTAAAGTTTGGGAGACTGTGACCTTTCGTATATTTGTTATCTGTAGGTTACTTTCGTTTTCTCTTGTATATACTATTTATGTTATTAATACAAATAAGAGGGTTCTTTTACAATTGTAATAATTTCGTTATACATATTAATTCGTAACCTCGAAACTATTATAACTTGTCTAATTATTAAATAAATTAACTAAGTGTTAGAAATATTAAATATTCAATATATATATATATATATATATATATATATATAAAAGAATCTATTTGTTAAAAATACAAAAAATAATAATAATAATAAAACATAATAAAATTTTTTAATATAGTTTGGGCATGAAATAACAAATTATAAAACACCAGGGACCAAAGGTGTAAAAACTCTTAAATCCCAAACCAACAACCGCCGCCCCCCCTCCCCCGTTTTTCCGGCCACACCTCCGGCCAGCTCCGGCCGAACTCCGGCGAGCACCTAACCGCCGTTATAACACGTTTTAGAGCTTCCAAATAGCCTCAATCAAATCGTAGAACCGTTTCGAACTTGAGAATGCACATTAATTGAATTTTAAATGAGGTTTTGTTAATCATTGAACCCGAAACCGAATCCCATGAAATTTCAAATCCGTTTCTACAGTTAAATCGTATTAACAATCAAATTTATTGGGTTACACGTTCGTATAATCAAGTGGAGCTCACTGTTGGGTATAATTGCAATTGAAATCGTTGTTATTACACCTGAATTTCACCTGAAACCCCCGAACTTAACTCAAACTCGTTGAACACGAATCGGTTTTAATCGAAGCTATATAACAAAGGGGAAAGGTGCAACCCATTCCTTTCCAACTCTCTGAAATCTAAATTGCTCGAAAACATACACCAACAACCCTTTTCGATCACTTCTACTCATCGCGACGGTTCTAGAGGAGTTCGTCCTCAAATCGAATCTGATCAGGTAATTAAATGCATGTATACACTCGATTTCATGTGAGAAATAAAAGCCCTAATGTTAATTTCACTTTCGAATTCGTTTCATGGTTCAATTGGGTTGAAATTGAAACTAGGGTTTATGCTAATTTAGGGATTCAACCGGGTATTGTTTTTATGTTTTAAGCTGCGGGTATATGACAGGCGCAGGCGCCCTAGCCTGCTGGTTAAAGCACAAGAAGGATACACAAGGGACCCGGGTTCGAACCCGAGCCCCTGCAATTATTTTTAAAAGTTGTTTTTTAGAATAATTAATTCCGGAACTTTTTGAAATATTATATAATTTATATAAAAATCATTTTTATATAACTATACTAAATCAGAATTTAAATAGAAATATTTTCTTTTAAATTCTTAGGAATTTAACTTAATAAATCTTTTAGTTTTGCTTTGAAAGTTATAAAATTTTTATAAAATATATTTCTAAGTTTTTAAATTGTATAAAAACTATTGTGAATCAAATGGAAATATTTTCTTTTAAATTTTTAAGAATTCTAACTAATAAATCCTTCATTTATACCTTGAATTTATAAAATTATTATAAAATATATTTACAAGTTCAAACTTGGATAAAGGTTATTGTAAAACAAATATAAATATGTAAGTACTAATTATTTAAAATAGTACATCATAAATCATTACTAATATATTAAACGGTTCTTTGGATAAGGATGTTTACCTTATTATTAATAAATCTCAAAAAAATTTAGTAGTTAAATCGCATCGTCTCATTCAATTTAACAAAGTAAAATAATTAAAATATATATGTATTATCAAATTACTAATTCCGATTACAATTGAAACTCTAGTCTTCGTAAATCATCTTTTGACCTTACCGGCTAAATTTCTAAATCTTA
The DNA here is from genome assembly GCA_025506505.1 of Flaveria sonorensis. NCBI lineage: Eukaryota > Viridiplantae > Streptophyta > Magnoliopsida > Asterales > Asteraceae > Flaveria > Flaveria sonorensis. The sequence goes on from CM046428.1 coordinate 38,621,698, forward strand.
GAAACACTCATTTTTTTATTTAGGAAATTTGTGAAGGCATCGTTGGAGTTACCCCATCTTTGTTATTTTCAAATACATCATATATCATGTGAGTTTTTCATACCCCGTTTTACTTTATTTCACACGTTTTGGGGTGAGACATGTTACCCGTATCATTAATCACACTTGTAAAGACGTTTGAATACTTGTACTGCATGTGTAATTCATCTTATATTTTGTCATGGTTATTTGGGACTTGTGTAAATATTATGTGATAGAAACTTGTAAACACAATCATTAGCTATTGCTAGCCTAGCGACGTCATAGATCTATGGGCTTGACAAGCCTATTTGGTGCTAAAGCTGAGGTTATTGTCGGCTCCTGATGACGTATTCTTGATCATCATGGGAACCAAGTACACTTAGCTAATCGTATAATTTCGTTGTGGTCATATTTTGTCAAGGTTTGATTGTTTCATTATGCTATCTAATTATATTTGCATTATCCTTTAACCTATGACTTGAATTGCCTCTTTAAAAGATTATATATGTATGCACAATCTATGGGAACTCACCAACATTATATGTTGACAGTATTTTCTAACATGTTTCACGTAATGCTCAAGCTTAGTTGTTGCTCTTGAAGATATGAAATCATCTAGGATTGGACCTAGAGAAAAATAAAGAACTTACTCTGATACTTGATGTTTAGATTAAACTTATGTTATGTTGGGTTGATTTGAAACTTATGTTTTAAATTTGTATGACATGAATAGGATATTTAATAATATTTACACTTTAAGGTAGCGTTGTGTGGCATGAACAATCTTAACTCTCACATCTCAACGTTTTCGCCGTTAAGGTTGGGGTGTGACAACTACTACTACTTATTAAACGTTTCATCATTAACATGTGCGGAAAGATATAATAGATCTTACATATATGGTTAACTATTAAGTGTTTATCTTATTTATTTTATTACCAAAGGTCTCCTATTTTGTTAGTGTTTTGGTTCATGTTCATCAAATAATTATATGTATTGTAATCACTTACGAGATGCTTATCGGTGTGTTTTACGGAAGTATTTATATTTATAATGGACACTTATTAGAAGAAAACTAGTTTAAAAAAAATGCAATCGAGATTTATCTATTTATGTAACATAATTTAAAATATCATGTTCTATAAGAAGGAGTTTTGTTCGTATAAAAGTTAGTTTATAATGATTTTATAAGTTTTTCATTAATAGTTTATAAGTATTGTTTTATTATTTTTTTCATAATAAACGTAACATAATTGATGTAAAACATCTTATTTCATATAGAGTTATCATAAAAACATGTTGTATGAAATAACAAATTATCATAAAGATAAATTAGTCCATTACATGTTTTATATGGTAATACATTAAAAGTGTTGACATTGTTCCTTTGTCTAGATGTTATAGTTTTTCTTTATCCTGTAATCTTGGATAGAACAATCAAAAAACTAAAATTTTGTTTAATATTATAACCTATATGAAAGATTATATATAGAAAAAGGCCCACTAATTTATTGAAATAATTTGGTGTAAAGAAATGACACCTCATGTTTCATACTCCCTAAAGCTTATTATAAACTTACATAAAGTTGAATATTTGGGAAAGATAAATGAGCATAACTGTATCATAATCATTTTTCAATTGATATTATGTGATGAGAAGATTATTTATGAGCAGCGGTTGAATACAATTTCCATTTATCACCCCACTATAAAAGTTATGTGGTTCTAATCCATTCCCTGACGTGAATGTGATTATATAACGAGCTTATGATTAAATAAGTAATTGAGGAAATTGTAATGATGATCATCTTATCAAGATCAATAATAAAATTGACCACAAGAGGTGGCATACTAATAAAATATAGAATATGTTTGAAATAATAGTACAATATTGTCATGTGTATTATCCTGTGCATTATACAAGCATGAGAAAAAGATATATGATCAAAAACTAGAAGTTTATGAACGTGAATAATTCATTAGCATGACCGATTAGACCATCCCGAGTCAATAATAATGTGTAATGTATTAAGGAATCAGGGATTTTCTTAAAAGAATAAATTATACATGTAATGTTTGCTCTCAAGAAAAGTTAGTTATTTACTAACTAGACTAGGGTGTAAATCCCTAAATAATATAGAACTGATATATATATATATATATATATATATATATATATATATATATATATATATATATATATATATATATATATATATATATATCATAAAGAGTATGTCATTTAGTGTTTTAAATCAATGCATCGTCTAAACGGTTATCAAATTCGCAACTTGACGTTTGCGTGATATGTGACTTAGCTAATAAGATAGCAAGCACATTATTCTGTAATAACATATTTATTTTGGTGATACAAATTACTTTTGTTGAGACGAACACTAAATGTCTAATTGATTGCAAAACCAATAATGAGAGCAACAGTTGATGTTTATGTTTGGGACCATGTTATATTTTGTTTTATTGGTAATTCACATCAAGCCTACAAGTTATTGTGTTTACTCCCCATTATACATGGTTTTTGGTCAGGAACCAAGCATTTTCCATCCAAGTTTTTTTTGTTGCTATGCGATATAAGTTGTAATTCTTCCACCACAACGCACAAAGATGCGACCTCACATGAGTTTGAATACATGTTGGGAATGAATAACTATTCATATTTAAGTTATTATAACCATTAACAAGAGATTTGTTTATGGTCAATTTGTTGATCTTTCATGAATCAATATTCCCAACATAAGGGAAAGATTTAAGCAATTGAAAAGTGAAATAAGTTTGAATGAATTATCTTAGCATCATCTTGATCCTTACACTAACAATAAAACAAGAAGTTCAAAAGATGGTTCATGTACAAAGATTTTTAAATAAATTCTCAGATGCATTCCCTGACATTAAAACAAAGTGACCAGGTCACATATATCAACTGCTGGTGCTCCAATTAAGAGTAAAAGTCAGAAGGACGACTACATACTGGTAATAAGTCTAAGACATGTTTAAAACGTGATAAACCATTCGATTCAAAATAAAAAAGTTTCCACAAAAAATAGAGCAAATTATTAATGACTATGGTCAGGTCAAGGTAAAAGTACAATGGTCCACTGAAAAGAGATTACACATGTTAGTTCTCGAAGAACCTCATGTACTTGAGAATAAAGAGATCTCAATAAATTATATCATGTCTAGAATGTATGGAATCAAACTAAAATCGACGTTGATGATAATTTTGTATATAATAGCGCTCGAAATGATGAAAATAACAAAGATCAAGAAATAAGATCTCCTTATGAATGAAAATGATTGGACAAAATGGAAAGACGTAATATGACAGAGTTAAAATTTTATAATGAAATAGAAAGTTATTGGACTTGTCCATATACATGAAGTTGAAAAATATGTTAGATATAAGCAAGGTATTTATACGAAAGAGTTATATGAAATAATAAAAGAAAGTCAAAGCAAAATTTGAGGCACAAGGATTTTGCGAAGACATATAATAGATTACGAGGAGATATATTCTCTAGTGGTGGATGCGATGTTATTATAACATCTCATTAGTCTGGTAATACTATGAGCGAATTAATATGCGTCTTGTGAATGTTGTGACTCATATGATAATGAGATTTACATGAAATCCATGTTGAAGGATATAAAATTACAAATCATGAAGCAAGTTCTTGAGAACAATATGATTGTTTATACAAATACGTATCTTGATATATTATTATGAATATATGTATAGAGTGGTGACTTGAATATAACTAGAACTCCTCATGAGTTTTCTTAAATTTTTGAATGCTTATAAGATGATTTGAACCGATAGATTTTGGTAAAAACTAAGGCTTGTCCTGAATTAAATGCTAAACATCTTAAGGATGTAATTCTTGTGCATCAACGAACACATGTCAAAGACATTGTACATGATTATTGATGATTATGATATCTCAATAAACTGTGAAATAATACAATATGGATTTTAGAATATGCAACAATACTAAATGAAAATTTGCATATGATACATAAATATTTGTGTTAGATAAGGAAGTTATATGACAAAACTTCTAAAGAGTGTTTGAAAATACATAACACATCAAGATGAAAAGAACTTCATGGTGGATTGTAAATGCTTGGAGCAATAAAGTTAAAAGTATATATTAAATCAAGTCGAATGTGGTATAATCGACCCGCCACTGATCTCCGAAAGACAGTTATGATGCAGTTGGTTCAAGTGTCTTTATTAATACATAAATATCACGTTTACAAATATTATAACACATGTTGATTGTAAGGCCCCGTTCCCGGAGACCTCACAGTTGGTCAATCACAGCATAATTAAATAAAAACATTATATAATTCTTAAAACATGGCAGCGAAATTAACATCAAAAGCCATTCATTAATTAATAAATTATCTTGCTAAGTAATACATATGTGTTTGTTAACAGTTACAAAAGGTCATTAGAACGCATTACAAAACAACAATGTTATTAATCATGAATGGATGCCAGTCCTGTCCTGACAAGTAGCCTCCCGGTGTACCATCCTCAGCAAAATTACCTGCCAACTGAAAATGCATAAAAGTCAGCATTGCTGAGTGAGTTCTAGTTTTAAAATGGTGAAAATACCTTATAAGTTTTGTATAGGAAAAATACTCCTTAAAATATTGTTTACTCTTTTGTATGTGATCATACGTCATACATACATTCAAATATTATTCATTATCAACATTAATATATTTCTTCACCATTTCCATGGTCGTTCACTTGAACTTTTACTTTTAATCTTTCACTTCGATATGAACCAAAGCGCTATACCCCCCATATAATGCGCATAAACCTGGTACTGGGCCTGAGGTCTAATAATAGACCCCATCCGTGGTGCACAAAGCTGACTCCAGTACAGGGGCAACGACAATGGTCCCCTCAATCTCAACGATTGACCCTGTGTGCATCCAACGGGTTAGCTAAACCGCACACAGTTTGATGCTGAATCTGGTATGCAAGCATTCTTTAATCTCTTGAATTTTGTCCGAAGTGTTACCAACAATGATAACATCATCAACGTAGATGAGAATAGATATGAAAGTGTCTCTCTCTTTGTATAAAAAGAGAGAGTGATCAGCTTTGGACGACGAGAAACCAAGACCGAGAAGGACACTAGTGAACTTTTGGTACCAATTCCACGAGGCTTGTTTTAGGCCATATAGGACTTTCTTAGCCGACAAACACGATTCTCGTTCTCTTTGGAAAAGCCTTGAGGAATTTTCATATAAACCTCCTCATCGAGATCACCATGGAGAAAAGCATTATTGACGTCAAGTTGGTGAATAAACCAATTCCTTTTGGCAGCAACGGCTAATAGAGTCCGAATGGTAACTAATTTGGCCACCGGAGCAAAGGTGTCATGAAAATCTTCGCCTTCAATCTGAGTGAAACCCTTTGCTACGAGTCTCGCTTTGTATCGTTCAACTTCGCCATTTGGTTTATATTTGATCTTGTAAACCCATTTAGAGTCTATGGCTCGCTTTCCCTTTGGCAACGCTTCGATGGTCCATGTGTTATTTTCTTCAAAAGCTTAAATTTCTTTTTTCATGGCTTCAACCCAATGGGGGTCCTGTGTAGCTTGCTTAAAGGTCTTTGGCTCATCAGCGGTGGTGATGGCCTCCAAAAAAAGTTTATGAGTATGAGAGAAATTATCATAAGATATGTAATTGGTAAAGGGGTGTACCATTGAGGTGGCTTGACTTGATGCGGTATGTGCATGGTCAACCGAAGAAGGAAGATCAACAACAAAGTCATTTAACCGTTTTGGCAAGGCCCGATCTTTTCTTGGTTATTTTGTACATGTTTCAGCTTGATTAGATTCAGCCCCATTATGACTTTCTTCATTAATGATAACTGGGCCCTCAACATTCGCATGATGTTCTTCTGGGCTAGATTCAGGCCCATCATTCACTATGTCATCAACGATGGGGTTTTGTTCATGGTTTGGACCTTTAATATCTGGGGCTTTTAAGGGTATGAAGATATCATCATCATCTCCTGAGTGAGTTTGGCTCGGGAATATGAAAGTGTCTTCATGAAATTTCACATCACGAGACACTATCATTTTCTTATCCTCAATGTCAAATATCTTATACCCTTTGGTTCCTTGTGGATATCCTAGAAAAATACCGGGTCTCCCCCTCACTTCGAACTTGTCACCTTTGGTTTCAATACTCCACAAATAAGTAAGACAACCAAACTCCCTCATGTGATCATACTCGGGCCTTTGGTTATAAAAAATTTTGTACGGAGTCTTATCACCAATGGTTTTGGAAGGCAATCGGTTAATGATGTATGCGGTAGTAAGAACGCATTTTCCCCAACAATTTTTTGGCAATTTTGCCTCAAAACGCAAGGCCCGTGTTGTGTCAAGAAGGTGCCTATGTTTGCGCTCAACAACCCCGTTTTGTTGGGGTGTGTGAGGGCAAGTAGTTTCCAATAAAATACCCTGCTTGGTGCAAAAATTCAACATGAGGTTGGATGTGAATTCACCTCCATTGTCACACCTTATCCTTTTGACCAATTTACTAAATTGAGTTTCAACCATTTTGAAAAAATTCATCAAACAAGTGATAGCATCATTTTTATATTTGATGAGAAAAATCTAAACATTCCTACTATAATCATCCACAATGGTTAAAAAATAATTTACCCCTGAAAACGAAGGAACACGATACTTGCCCCACACATCACAATGTAAAAGCTCAAAACAATCGTTTGTTTTTATTTCACTTAAAGGAAATAGAGATCGTGTATGTTTAGCCTTTGAGCAAGAATCACAAACATTATTTCTAATATTAAAAGAGACACCTTTCAAACAATCAACCTTAGCTAGTTTTTCTTGAGACGTGTGACCCAACCTCTTATGCCATCTTTCAACTGTAACCGCCATAGCCTTTCTTTCTCTTCCAAACATCCTCATTCAGTATAGACCTCCCTTGCACTTACCCGCACCAATCAAGTTCCTCGAACGTAGACCCTGCATCACACAAAAATCAGGAAAAAAAGTTACTGAGCATCGGAGGTTTTTGGTCAATCGGCTAACGGATAATAAATTGCAAGTAAACTTCGGCACTTGTAATATCCCTTTAATCTTGGTGCCACCCGGTAGGGTATAGTCGGCCTTCCCTTCAACCGGGATGGTGTCACCATTTGGAATAATTACAGGCATCTCATGCTCATCTTTTCTTTTATTAATAAGGAGGTGATTTAGGTAGGTTGTGTGTTCGGTAGCCCCCGAATCAACTACCCAATCATCCTCATCATCGAATCTACCTGTCATGTTTGCCACTCGTTTGTTTCCTTCATCACCTGTCTGCGTTCCATCTTCAAAGTGTTTTAAGAAGGCATTGTATTATTCAACAGTGAGTCCAGGAATCGGATTGGGACTTCCTTCAACACAGGAAGCTTTCGGCTTGGTCTTGTTTTCCTTTCCTTTACCAGGCCACCATTCCGGATATCCAATGAGTTTGAAGCAACCTTCTCGACTATGTCCGTTTCGATCACAATGGGTACAGTGTAGTACTTCTTCTTGCTTTCCTGATTTTGAATGAGGCTTTGTTTTCTGTTGTGCAACGGATGAACCTTCTCGTTTTTGCGGAACGAAAGCCTTAAAAGCGGCGACTTCAGCAGCAGGTTTCTTGTCTTCAGCAATCGGTTTTTGTCGCTCATCTTCAGCCACCAAATGGTAAGCGGTACCGAGTCCCGGAGTTGGTTTGGTGGCTAAGATTTGTGTTTTGATAACAGCGAATTCACTGTCAAGGCCCATGAGAAACTCGTATAACTTCTCTTTGTCCTGGTGTTCAACCAATCGCTTTCCAACATCACAAGTGCATCCATTGCAGGTGCATCGTGGGATGGGAAAGACCGATTGGATTTCATCCCACAGTTACTGAAGCTTTGTATAATATGCAGAAACAGTAGCTCCGTCCTGGTGCATAGCAACGATCTTGTTTTTCAGCTCGTAAGCCCTCGGTGCACTTTTTTTCCCAAACCTTTCTTGTAAATCATTCCACATCTCTGCAGCGGTACTGGCATATTTGACACTGCCTCTTATTTCTTTCTCCATGGCAGTGGTGAGCCACCCTTTAATCATTGCGTCTACTCTCATCCATGGCATGTAGTCCTTGGAAGTCTTTTCAGGTTTCTTGATCGAGCCGTCGATAAATCCAATCTTATTTTTTGCAAACAAAAAGTTTTCCATCTCCTATACCCAATCCGCATAATTCTTGTCCGACAATGCATCGTTAACTTGCATTTGTCTAGGTTAATCGGACAGGTGGAAATAATATGGGGAGTTGTAGTCGACGACGTTGCCGTTGTCATTCTTGGCTGCTGTCGCTGCATTATCAGCCATGGGTATTATCGGAGCAACAGGATCACTGCTCTGATACCATTATAAATTCAAGGTATCAAAGGTTTTATTAATTCTCAATATTTTTGAATAATTACAATGAAAGAAGAACTCAAAATAAATATAGAAGGAAATACGGAAATAAGGAAAGGATTTAGCTTGGGGCAAAAGAATAGGAGAAAATATGGGCTAAAATAAAGGAAATCCAATATGTTAGATTTTATAACAACTACTATTGTTGTTTTCATGGTCATGAATCTCAAATTTGAAGTCTGAATCGATCATATTTTTTTGTTGTCATGGTCATGAGTTGGTTTTGTTGAATGTAGGATATAAACTCTCAAATTTGGCATCCAATTTTCAACGTTTTGTATACAAACATTGTATGTGTTAGTGATGATGAGTTAGTGGTACATAATTATTTCTATTTGTCATATAGAAATGTGGGTGACCATGTGGTTCTTGTATTGATGTGTTGGTGTTATGTGTGAGTTTTAGATGTTTAAAACTATATTTTTAATCTAATTTTGATATCCAATATAGTCATTTGTAACGTGTTTGAAATGTAGGTTAAATGAAGCTTAACGAATGTTATTTAAGAAGGATACAAAGTTATAACTTGGAAGGTTCTGCAAACGAAGAAACTATGAAAAATTCAAGGAGGTTGTAAGCTACGGCCTGAGGACGTAACTTACGGCCTTGTGCGGAGACCGTCTGGAAACCCCATAAGATAGGGAGTTTGGCCTTCTGGTTGAAGGTAGACCGTAACCTACGGCCTATAGTTTATGGTCCAAAATGATACTAGCTTTAGTAAACCCGTGTATTACACAGGTTGAATAAATAAAATATTAAATAAAATAAAAATTACTAATTATAAAACGATATATTAAGACATGATATCATTAGAATTACGTATGAGTAATAATTATAAGTAATAAAACAATAATACAAACTTTTAAATTTTTTTTCAAAGATAAATTAAATATTTTGTTTTAAAATAACGTTTTAAAAAAAATTATTTTTAAAAATGTCCTTGCTGTAACTCCCTATTTGAATTATTTTTGTTTTATAAAAAATTTACTTTAGAAAAACCAAATCTAAAATATTACGTAAAAATAGTTTGATTTTTTAGAAACAAATTCTTTTTATAAAAACATATTTCTATAGAAATAACATTAATAAAAAGATCTCTTTTTTAATTTATTAAAAAAATAATTATAATGTAGGAATACATAATATTATTAGTAATTAATGTAGTTATTTAATAGGGGAGGAAAGCGGGAAAAGTATGATGAAAATGAATGTGGTATTGACATGTGGCACTCCCATTTACCCTTTTATTAGAGTAGAAAGTTTTTGTGATTATTTCGAATTTTATATCCTATAAAAGCCCCAATCATTAGGGTTTCGAAAACACACATTCCTTGAGTCACATGAATGTTTTTTTTTAAGAAATTCAGCCCTTAGAACCTCTTCTAATCATCTCAAATCATCCATATTCATCATCAAATCAAGATCGAAGACATAATGAAGACGATAAGTGGCTAAATCATTCGCGGTTACTTTTGGGTGGAGAGTTCTTGCCAAGTGGGACGGTTAATCATGTTTAAGGTTTTATGTTGAACACTTTGTGATCGAAGGTAATTGATGGTTTTGATTGAATTAAACAATTTGTTTATAAACAAAGTTATTTGCTTTATCATCAAATTTCGGTTTCTTTGCATCGTTATTAATTGAGAAAAATAGATAACTTGAAAATAGTTGAAATAGGTGAATTGGTAACTTTATGAATGAACGAATCTTTAAAGATTATTCTTTGGCTATCACTTTAATTATAAGCGAAGATCTTAAGTTGTGTTTATGCAACCCTAAGTTAAACTTAATAACCGTTGATCTTATAAAACTTGAAACCTGGAAGTTATTGTTTTTTTATTAATTATTAAATTCATTCTAAAGTTGATTGTCTTTTGCATTTGGGTTAGTGAATTCATCCAAAGTTTCAATATTTACTTTTAAAGTTTGTCTCTTTAAATTAATCGAGTTTGTTTGTTATACATTTTTCACTAGTTACTTGTGGAGATGACCTTACTTACCCTTACACAATAAAGGTATCTAATACCGATTTATTAACTTGTTTTTGATCGAGTCTTGACAATCAAATCATGCAAGTTTGGTTTTTTGTTCCATAATAGATCAAATTGATATCTTTGATTATTGTCCTGCAGGTAAATCATGATATAGAAATGGCAGCTGTATGAAGAGGAATATGATATTTCTTCCAAACACTTGAAGTTGGAATGTAATTGTGATTTGGTTTTTTATTTGTATTTACATTTGTATATACGTATTCTTATTGTTTTGCACATTTAGGCTCCTGGGGGTTTGTTTAATTATATCATCGTACACAACATAACTAAAATGTATTCAAATGTATAAAAATTTCAATAATGTTAAATTAAATTTGAGAATAAAAGTGTGTGTGTCCATTATTTATTTATTTTCGTACGTTAAAGAAATTTGCAAGCCATAATACAAGTTCTGGAGCTCGTCTCTACGAACAGTTATTTTAACACCCCCATCACACACACAATACGTGTGCTCTAATTTTGTAAAATATTTCAACATAGATACACTACATCGATATCACAAATAAAAAAACTAACAAAAATAGAATAATAATATATCACGAAAGAATTGTTAAATTAATAGAAAAAAATATCACATTGTAAATTGTCGCTGGTGTCGCATTACTCAAATCCCCACTATTTGATGTAAATCGTAATAACCACACTTATATAATGTTTTGTCTTTTTATTCAAAAATAAAATTTTAAACCGTAAAACAAATTCTAACTGTGGTTCTCACCTTAGGAGGCGATTTATGATACGTTGAAAATATAGGCCGCTCACCGTCCACTATTTATTTATTATTTATTTATAAAATAAAACTAATCGTTATCCAACAAATCTTTGTTTTCTTTTCTTGATCACAAACCAAACCCTAGATACATCGGTCAAGGGTTTCTTTCACTCGTGTTTCTCTATTTATCATATCATCTTCTTCCTTTTAGGGTTTAGAGATTATTCTTAATTCCCCTATCTATATATATGTTCTTTTTGTCATCAATTTTGGTTTTTTCTTTGGTCTTCCTGGATTCGTAGTGGAGATTTCAGACATGGACAGATTCGGAGGTGGTGGTGATGCTCAACAACTCATTGATCCTCGGGATCTTAATCAACAACTTGATTCGAATTCCTCAGGTCGGTTTTTGTTTTCTCTACGCTGGATCTTCTTTTAGTGTGTTTCCGATTTCCTTTTAGATTCATGCTTAATAAATCTTGCATCTGTATTTTTGATTTGAAGTCCTTATTGATGTTCCATGTCACTTGTTTAAATTTTAGAGTGGTGATGTTAAATTAGCTGTGTTAAGGAGTTCCTGAAAGTGTGCACTTGACTTAATTGCTTCATGACTTGTGATTTGTAAGCCCTGTTAGCATTTTACCTGCTTGCATTGCTGTAATTTAGATTTATCAGTTATCACGTTGATCTTAGTGTTGTTTTTGTGTCAGTTATTCTGTTTTAGCCCCAATTTGAACACTATGTGCAGCACTTTGAACTTGTGTATCTTATTGTGCAGATGGTGCTGTATTTGATGCATCCCAGTATGCATTCTTTGGTGGTGAAGTTCTTGAAGAAGTTGAGTTGGGGGGCCTGGAGAATGAAGAAGATGACCTTCCAGCCGCTAAATTTGAGGATGAAGAGTATCTGTTGGAGCAAGAAGAGGTATACACTGTACTTATGATTCATTTTTTGCATTAGAGCTTTAAGCTCGTGTTTTGATTTCCTTAATATGAAATCATTGGCATTTCCCTCTATATCATGATTCAGTTCATGTGCCTCAACTGACTAGTATTCAAAGTTCATGAGCTCGTTATAATTTTGTTTATCACATTGGAACTCAGCAATTCATGCTACAGTGTCTTCCTCTGTTTTTCTGATCCATCTGTCCAAACCTACCTGGTGCCTGGTACTAGAAAACCTATAAGATCAAGAACATTATAAATCACTATGTGGTGTTTCACACACTTGGGTATGTTTGTGTGAATTATTTTTGACCTAAGCAGTGTTTCTTGTACTCATATGAATACAATACCTATGTTGAAAGTATTAATGGATGTGCTTATTGGTCAAGGTCCCACCTTGATACACTCATCATTAATTGCTCTCTTGTATATTAAGTTGACCATCTTGCTAGTTTCTCACTTTCTCTATCACTATATGCCATGTACATGTCTGTCTTGGTTTTAAAAAGCGCATTTGAGGCATGAAGCGCGTGAAGCAACCTGAAAAATGCCGTTTTGTGACATTCTGGTCAAAATTAGTGTGTGGAGGATATGTAGAAATAGCTAGAATGACAGAAGAGTTTATGAATGGTTTACTTAATGAAGAAGGCTGATATATAAAATAGAGGAGAGAGATGCAACTCTTGGTTGTATATAAAGTTTAACATACAACAATGCTTTGCGTATGTGAAGCTCTCGCCTTGGAGGGCCTCATGCTTTTTTTAAACCAAGATGGAGTAGTTTTGTAGAGAAACTTATATGTTGTTAAACAAAGAGGAGTTTCACTTCTTGATGTTTTTATGCTAATGAAGAAGTTAATGGAAAAAATTGGCATGTGCTCTACGTGTTCAAGAGTTGTACTTGTATTGAACTTTTGCCATGTTCTGCTCATTGTCAGTTTATGGAAGCTTTCAACTTTTTTTTAAAGAAAAATTATTGATTTGCTCACATTTCATGTTTTCTCTCTAGCCCAAGACCTCGCCAATAGCTTTGCTATAGATGAGATTAGCTGGGTTAGTTATGGTTATAGTTTAAAAATCGTTTGAGGCGAGGCGGCTGGAAATCGATTATGAGGGGGCGCCTTAGGGGGTCAAGCTTGTGCGTACGCCTCTGGTGGTCTAGGTGGTACACAAAAAGCAGGGGCGGGAGAAAAACATACTCATTATGGCAATTTTGTCATTAATCTTCTTAACTAGACCACAAAGAGGGCAAACACAGACCATAGAGGCTGCAATTTTCTCAGTATTCACAAGCATCTTCTTTTTCGTTTAAGAATTGATGAGTTCTTGATGTTTGTTTATGTGAGTTCTTTCTGGGTATCATCTTCTTTGTTTCAGAATTGATGAGGTGATATTGGGCTATTCGCACGTATCAATTTTCTCAATTATCGCAGATTTTATTTGAGAATTGTAGAATTTCTCTGTTTAATGTTTAGTATTTTAATTTTTATAAGATATATAATTTTTATATTTATTTTTTATTTCCTCCTCGGGCTTATGCCTTATTTACGCCTCATGAGGGGAAGGAAAAACGCCTCGAGGCTCTTGGTTTAAAAAAGGGCGAGGCGAGGCGAAGCGTTTCGGTACCAAAATCCGAGGCTCCACACCTCAAGCGCGAGGCGAGGGCTTCACGTATACGAGGCGCTAAACTAAAAAAAGTAATAAAAATATAAATAATATCTATGTACAACTTAAAAAAACTATAAATACAACCTAAAGAAACACAAAATCAGTTGTTATGCTCAATGTACAACAAGTCAAGCTTTGTGTACAAGAACTATAACTTCAGAAAGAAGAAAAGAAAACAAATAAACAAATAAGAAAAAGTTTAGGGTAAACTTCAACAAAAAATATAACTTTAAGGGTGAAGAATGTAATTTTGTAAAAATGAAATAAGAGATGGGTTAACCCTAAAACTTAAAACAACATATTTCCTCCTGGCAGCTCTCTTCTATCAACATATTTCTTCATCAAAATCTTCTTCTTCAATCTAATCTCCTGTAAGTCTGATATATCACCTCTCGCTACTGCACCTCTATTTCAACTTCATCTAATCTACTTGTTCGATTTTATACAAAAGCACACACCCTAGCGCCTAAAAAAGAACCACAGTGAACTCCTCTCTTGAGAATCACCAGAAGTTATTACCAGAAATTGACCATTATACATGAAGCGCCGCCTCAACTAGCCTAGCGCTCCAAGCCTGAAGCGCTGCTTCAGCCCGCTTCATGTATCTCTAGTGCCTTAACCGAAGTGAGGCGTTTTGTCCAGCGCCCCTAGCGCCTCACGCTTTAAGCAGCGCCTCATAGCACTTTTTTAAACCAAGTCGAGGCTCGATTCCATTCTTTTAAACCTTGGTTATGGTCATTTTTCTTCTCAAGATTAGTGTTTTTTGGTTGTCATGCAATTGTTTTTTGTCATACAAAGATAAGATAGACATCAGTGTTGTAAAAATCAGCCTAGTCGGCCGATTAATCGGTGAGTAATCGCTAGTCGGTCGGTGACCTTGGCGATTTCATTTAATCGGTGGTAAAAATCGGTAATCGGTCATAGTTGGTCAAAATCGGACCTAGTTAGATCAAATCGGTCCTAATCGGACCCTAATCGGCAACTAGATTATGACCAAATTCTGTTCACATTTTGGGCGGATTCCAGCCAAATGTTTGAAATTACGGTCAAACCTTGATAAATTTGGTCAAATGTGTGTAAATTTTGGTCAAATGTGTGTATGTATATATAATTCTGAACATTTTTATAAAAATTACATATAAAAATGAGTGTTTATATATATTAAACTAAAACTTACTTATAAAAGTTCCATTCTGATTATTCTCGATTAACCCCGAGTAATCCCGATTAATCGCCCGTTGGTACACCACCGCCCGATTAGCGCCTAGCGATTTTTACTACCATGATAGACACTGCTAGATTTGAGATAGTACTCAATGAGGCAGAGATGGGACATTCTTTGTAGCTTTTCAGGGTGGTCTATAGCTTTTAATGAGTCACTCTTTGAATGTATGTTAATCTGTAAATGACTTGTTGAAACTTGCAAATTTTCTTGGAATTTTTTAAGTCCGTCTTTTATTTTCTGAGAACCAAATTGTTATATGTTTGTGATTGGTTCTTTGCTACATTTTGTCTATTGCTTGGTACATGTATTCAGTTGTTTGTATGTTATGGTTTTCATATCAAAGCAATTTTTCCATTTAGTGAATCTGTAATTGTTGTTTAGGTAAATTTGCTAACTAAATGATATGCATGATGCAATGAACTAATTTAGGATGATTTATTGTTTATTCTAAACAGAATATGTTTGTAACATGCTTTTCCGCCCTAAACTTCCTATATTGCAACCTTTTGCTGATTTCAGCTGAGTGATATTGTTTTCTATTGCAGGGTGTCTTTCCAGGAATTGATGATCTTTCCTCCACATTTTCAGAGGTTAGCTTTACTAGAACAATAAATATGGGTATGAGGTCATATGATATGGATCAATTGATTCTGATGTCTGGTGTTATCTTCATCTTTTCTCCATATTTATTAATTATGGGGCCATGTATGTAGAAGTTTGATACTAGCTTTTTTTTAATAATTATATTGGATGCCAGATTAGGTCTTATACAACTTAATTATCTGGTTTCATGTGGTGAGGTTATTTGGTTTGTGTGGGTGGTTCTTTTAATCTGGGAATAAGGGGAGTGATTGATTGGTGGTGTGTTGTGTGGACCCATTAAACTATATGCTGTCTGTGGTTTAATTACACACCATGTTGATTATGTTGTTAGTTAATTTTTTTTTGGTATGTTCACATATATGGTAATTTTCATATGATGATTAGGCTGCATCTAGGATGCTTTTTGGAATCACAGAGAAAGTTGTTGAAATAACAATTTTTAGAAATACCCAGCTGTTGTGTTCAGAAACACCCAGCTTTTGTTTTAGAAACTGGAATCTGGTTTTTTTATTACACTTTCCCCATGAATATGCAGAACATTGACAAAATAAAGTTTAGGTAAGTTTTTGATCACTAAACATCTAGGACATGCCTCTAATGGACAAAATTTGATAATCATCTGTGCGTTGCAAGTATGGCAATGACAGATAAGTAACTAGAATCTGAAAGCTTTTTAAACAGATAATGTTCCAAACATGGCTTGGATAGCAAACTGTGTTAACTCCTTATCCATCATGCTCTATGTTTCTATTTTTATGTGACTTTATGTTCTTGCCATTTTTTTAAGATGTAAAATGGTTATTGTGAAATTCCTCCCTGCTCCTATTCTATATTAATCTTTCTTTATTTTCCTTTTTTACTTTGATAATTTCTATCGTTCCAAAAACGATGACGGAATTAGGTGATTTATTTCACTTTGTTTTTGTGTGTTCAACTTACCTAACCGAAAAGGTAAACGTTTCAATTCTTCATTAGTAGTTGATGTAAGAATGAACTGGTCATATGATAATGTCGTTATACCAAAATTGGCATTGAATTCCAGACACTTATGTATACATAATGATGAATCACTGTTCGTCTTGATTTAACTGATCGATACCTTCTAAAAATTGGAAAATTGATGTGTGGGATGCAGTTATTTTCATTTCACATCCTGAGGTGCTTAACATGATAAATTGTGCCATGCAATTATATTAGCTTGTTATAATGTCCATCTGATGGATGGTTTTTCATTTTGTTTCTGCAGCTTAACAAAGATGTCATGGGGCCAAATGTTGGAGTTTATGGTGACCAAGGATCTCGAGAAAGTAATTGCACCTGTTTTATTTGATTCATCATTTTCCTTTTGTAATTTGAGTTGATTTGACTGATCATTGATGATCATGTTTGTATTTATAATCTTTTACTGTCTATTAACATTAGGAACTGTTCATTTCTTTTGCTTCTGTTTCAGTTCCATCTCCAGCTAAATGGGCACGTGGAGGAGAAAGCACCAGCTGGGGACTTGATCAAGATGTTTTTGATGCAGAAAGTGGCCAAGAAAGCAATAGATGGTCAAAGTCTTCTTTCCCTCTTCAAGATTCATCAATGCTTCTTCAGAAGACGTCATCCTATGATTCAAAGCAATATCTTCACAGAACATCATCATACCCCGAGCAGCATCAACAAAACCTTAACCAACATCTGATAGATGAATCAAAGAATCTTCATAGAACATCATCATACCCTGAACAACAGCAGCAACACCACCTTAATCAGCAGTCAAATTTCTCTAGTGAGCCTGTTCCTGTTCCCAAATCTTCTTTCATATCATACCCTCCACCAGGTGGTGGGTCCCCCCAATTTTCACCAAATCAGCAATCACTTTATCCTAATGGTCCTTATCATGCCGGTGGACACCAGATGCCACCATCTTTTTCAAATAAATCCCCACAGCTTCCGATGGGTGGGATGCCACACGGGTCACAATATGGTGGGAATTTGAGTTTGTCTCAGTTTCATCCTGCTCCAGCTGTCAATAACAGGCTACCAAACCAATTTGGTGGGAATTTACCTGATCTTTCAAACAGTATGATGCAACAACATTTCACTCACAATAGCACTTTACTACCCCCACAGTTGCAGCCTCAACAACACAGGATGCACCATCAATTTCAGCCATCATTTGGTGGCCATTTATCTGGGTTGCAGCCGCCAATGAACCATCATCCACCTTTGATGAACAATTTTGAACCCCTTGGGATGGGTTATAGAGATTTAAGGCCTAAATCAATGGCCAGAGGCAGGTTGGGTCAGGGCCAGAGATATTTCCAATCGAGCCATGACACTAGTGGATGGCCACAGTTCAAATCAAAATACATGTCTAGTGATGAAATTGAAAATATTGTTAGAATGCAACTTGCTGCTACCCACAGTAATGATCCTTATGTAGACGACTTTTATCACCAAGCTTGTTTAGCAAACAAATCTAACGGGGCAAAGTTAAGACACCATTTTTGCCCAACTCAATTAAGAGATTGTCCCCCCAAAGCCCGTGCCAGTAACGAGCCTCATGCGTTTCTCCAAGTTGATGCTTTGGGTCGGATTTCTTTTTCTTCTATACGTCGGCCCCGCCCACTTCTTGAAGTTGACTTACCAAAGTCAACTGGTGGTGGGACAACTGACCAGAAAATGTTGGATAAACCATTGGAACAAGAACCCATGCTTGCAGCTAGAGTCACAATTGAAGACAGTATTTGTCTTCTTCTAGATGTTGATGACATTGATCGTTTTCTACAGTTTAATCAACTTCAAGATGGAGGGGCTCAATTAAGACAAAGACGACAAGTCCTTCTGGAAGGTTTAGCAACATCACTTCACCTTGTTGATCCGCTAGGCAAAAACGGTCAAACGGTCGAGTTGGCTCCAAAGGATGATCTTGTATTTTTAAGGCTAGTTTCTCTTCCAAAGGGTCGGAAGCTTCTCTCCAGTTATCTTAAACATCTCTCACCAGCAAGCGAGTTGACCCGTGTTGTTTGCATGGCAATTTTTCGTCATTTAAGATTTTTATTTGGAGTTGTTCCGGTTGATCCACAGGCAGCAGAAACTACAAAAAGTCTGGTAATGACTGTTTCATCTTCGGTCCATGGGATGGAACTTAGATCACTTGGTGCGTGTCTTGCATCTGTAGTTTGTTCCTTAGAGCAACCCCCACTTCGGCCCATTGGAAGTCCTGCAGGCGATGGGGCATCGTTTGTGTTAAAATCTGTACTTGAAAGGGGAACCGAGTTGTTAACTGATCCAAATGCTATTACTAACTGCAGCCCGGCGAATCGGGCTTTTTGGCAGGCGTCATTTGATGCTTTTTTTGGGCTTCTCACGAAATACTGTGTTAGTAAATATGATACGGTTGTTCAGTCGTTGCTGACTCAAGGGTGTGGTCCATCTGACATGGCGGCTATAGGGTCGGATGCAGCTAAAGCTATTGGTAGAGAAATGCCTGTAGAACTGTTGCGGGCCAGCCTTCCTCATACAAATGAAAACCAGAGGAAGGTGTTGCTGGATTTTGCTCAACGGTCTATGCCTGTTGGAGTGAATAGCAGTGGGGCAGGAACTTGATACAATCAGGTACATGAAAGAATACAAAAGCTGATCAAGGTTGTGGGTGACATAATGACTGGTCAAAGAATGAAGAAACGTGCAAGGTCTGATCGGTTGCTTTTATTTTACACATATATGTCTTGTGTTTTATGATAAAACTCTGTACTTATCACTAGTTTTGTGTGAGGAGCTTATTTTGTTGCTCTAAGGTGTAAAGGGTTTGAGTTCCTTTGCTGTTGAATTCAAGGAGATGGGAAGGCAAGGACTCCCTGGATGAATCCCCTTTTTTTGTTTATTTCCTTCTTTTGCTCCCAACTCTGATATTGATATGTTGCACTGCCACAGATATATTATTATTTCGATAATGCTTAGTAGGATTTTGTACACGCATTTTGGTATTTTATTGCTAAAAGACATGCAACCCAATGCTGTTAAATGTGTTGTTGAAATGATGCTCCTTCCAAGAGCAGAAGTAGAGCGGACATGTAAGCAGAGATTGACGTATGATAGCTTAAAGAAGCTAGTTTTATAACTCCTACGTTGCAGGTGGCACTTCCCTTGTAACGGGTGCACTGGAGCGTCTTGCATTTGAGGTCATTGCCCTTCTATACAAGCATGAATGGATGTATGATGTATTGCCCAACGTGTTTTTTTTGAAGTGATTCGATCTTAATCCAACCAAGAGAATCAATTTAGGAAACTAACAACTTGAACTCTATTGATATTCTGGAGTGATTGTGATGGGTAAGTTCAAGTAATACAAGAAACATAGAAGGAAGATGGGAAACTGATTGGAGAAGGGGAGATGGGAAGATCAGATCATCAACTTGTTAACAATTTGCATAATCCTCTATTTTTCTTCTCTCTAGCCTTGTATAAATGATGTTTGCTTTTCTTCTCCTTCAAATCATGACTGATGTCACACAACGCTCTATTAATGGGCTGCAAAGTTGGCCCCGTGTTAGTTAGACAATATGGTTCATAACGTTTGTTCTTTCATATTTCAGCTTGATTTTATGAGTGCATTGAAGACTACTGAACACCACATTTGTTTTTAATATAAACCATCTATCACTACCTTGGAATTTAAGAAAAGCTGATAAACTTGTACATTCTTGTCAATCTCTGGTTAATCCTGGTCCTGTTTTTCCCGCTCATAGTTTTGTACCCATTTTTGGAATTTTCTATTTATACGGGTTGACTTTTCCTTTCATGTACTAACCCTATTTTTCTTGCTATCCTTGTCTCTGATTTTTCTCTATGAAAATCTAATTAGCCTCGCCTTTGCTTGAATCTGCTCAGCCATCTCAAACTCTAAGTGTTCTAATCCTTAGCATGTACATCTTCTAACCGTAATATCTTCATTATCTACATCTTTATGCAATTGCTTTGTTTGTTCTTTTATTATTATGATTTTGAGTTCTAGGTTTTTGATTTCATCATATTAAGAGATTTTGGAATATGATTTGATTAATTTCTTATTTTGGCTGATGGATCTGGTTACAAGCTTTTTGTTTTGTTTGCTTGATTTTGCGATTCTATTGCAGATTTTTAATTTTAGGGTTTTCATTTCATCATGTTAATAGATTTTGAAATTGATTTCGCACTTTGGTTGCAGGGGCTGTCTTTTGTTTGTTTGATTTTGTGTTCCTATTGTCTATTTTGATTTTTAGGGTTTTAATTTCATGTTGGCGTTGGTTGAGGGTTGTATCCAATTTATTTGCTTGATGAGTTGCCTACCAACTTGATAATCTTTTAAATGTTTATCCCCAGTTTGTTCACTGTTTCTTCAATATTACTATATAATTTTCTTTGTTCACTGTTTCTTCAATATTACTATATAATTTGTCAACGAAAATCTAAACATATTATATTTGTTAGTCTATGAATAAGCAGTAGTTAAGTATTCTTGTGATTTCCAAGCTAACTGTTGAATATTTGATTAATATGCACAAAGTCAAATAGTTCTGTTTGCTCTTTCTTATAGCCTATTGAAATTTGTTCCACTTTGTATGTTTTGGCGTTTTCATGTTTATTGGCTAATAATATATTGATTTCAAAACCTTTTATTATTTGACATTCATTACAATCATGTCTTTTGAAAAAATCTTTTTTACATGCCATCTATTATTGTAACTAGGTCGCGTGTTGCGCAACCTAGTGATATTTAATAGCAACACGTGTTTTCTTGGTGGACTTGATGGTTACAAATATAATACTATAAGGTATGTCCAAACACCTTAATCGGCAATAACATACTAAACTATAAATGCAACATTCATTACAGAGTTACAAATACTTCAGATTATAGTTTCATCAAGTAAACTTTGTTTGGTTAGAAACTCAATCACATCATTCAAGTTTATTAGACATTAGTATGCTTAAGGCTTAGTATTAGTATTTCGTCTTGGCTGCAGGCCAGGGATGACTGCCACACCATAACAACGAACACATCCCATCATCACAATCTTAATGTTTGTCTTACACTACTAACGTATCTTGAAACAACAACCAGAAGAAAAAGGCACGCCTATAGGGGCAACAATGCAAAAACTAAAAGTTTAGTAGCCAAGATTAGAACCATTCCTTACATTCAAATATTAACATGTAGGTTAATAGATAGAGCTAACAAAGGAGATAACACAACTGATAATCGTATACATAGGTGTTTACGACAATATATGTAATAGAAGGCTTAAAAATTTTATCGTGGTTGAGAAGAGTTCTATCACCACACCATAACAATGAACTCCAATTGAAATGTTATTTCATCATAGCCATCCAATCTTTTAATTCATAGTTCAGATATGCCAAAGCCTATTATCATGACCTTTCATTTGAAATAGGACTCAATTAGCTCTCAAATGGGTGTAGTGGTATCAAACGAACATAAGTCCATCATTTTTAGCAACATAGTATCACTATCACCGTTTACATTGGTCCACAGATAATATAGATTCATATGAAGTAAAACAAGCCCCATCATCACACAAACAATAGTTCATCTTCAGCGGTGGACCATCATCACACAGTCTAAGATGATTTGCTATTCACCATTACCGATGAAGCAAAATCAACAAAAGTCAAGTAATTCATACATAAAAAGAATTGAAAATCATATTGCAAAAGGAAATAAATCCCACATTCAACGGTGTCTTTCGTAAGTAGAGGGTAACCATCATCAACACCATAAAGTTAAACCCAAAAAGCATGATAGAGAGAACCACAGGGTGTTTCTTGTCAGTCGTTATTAACACCATCAAACAAACCCAAAAAGCATGATAAAGAGAACTACAGGGTGGCGACAATCGGAGGTGGAGAAAGACCACCAAACACAACCCAACGCACCAGGGGAGCTTCACCTAGTGGCAACCAGCACACTCACAATGGTCGGCCGATGCTTAACGGGAGGCAGGCGGCGGCAACCAGAAAAACCATTTCCTTCTCTTTAAACAAAAATTTCGGGCACATAAATTTGAATAGAGGCACACATAGGGGCAGGAATGCAAGAAGTAAAACTTAAGTGGCCAAATTCATAAACCAAAAAACCACTATCCATTTTGGTTGCTCTTTTAATATTATATATATGTAATTACATTGTCAGTTTATTACATTGTCAGTTTAACTTACCTTAAAATGCTTTACCCTTTAAAGTCATGATTGATATTCTATCTTTCATATGTTTTGATAAAAGCTCATGCTTTGATAAAAGCACATGATGTACATAAATGATGCTCCTTGATTAGTAACCTATAACATGATGTGCATCATCAATTAATTTATTTAATACAAATAATATTACTTGTTCCATATCTTTTCCTTCTTGTCTTGGCAGTAATAAGCAAATTAAGAGGAAAATATTGACCATCTATCATATCTTAATGTACAGTGCAAGATATGTTTGAAATTATAATAGTAAATAGAATCAATTACACAAATTGTCCATTTGATTTAGCATGGTTCCCAAGCCACTCGTCTCCCTCATCTCCGACTACCAACACTACATATCTTCACCAACACCACCCACTACCGGCCGACCAGGCGGAAAATCTGATTTTCAATTGTTTTCTACAACTTTGTTTGATTTTATCTTGTTTTGTTTATTGATCTGTGTGATCTACCATAGTGTATGTTAGATCTATTTTTTTGTGATCTAGATTTGATCTATTCTAAAGTTGACAGGTAGATGGTGGCGGTGAGGGAGGGTTTGGTGGTGGTGGTGGTGGTGGTGGTGGGGGGGGGGGGTTGGTTAGTGGCGGTGTTACGACTGATGAGTGGGGTTGGGTTTGATATTTCAATTTTAAGTTTTGGAGTTAAGTACAAAACTTTATCAAAGATTAAATATAGTTCCTCACATGTGAGAAGACTGAAATATCATTGAGTTTAACGTACAATTTAATGGAAGTTAGCGCTACACCCTAAACTTGTTATAAAATTTAACTCATAAGCCTCAAACTTGTTATTAATAAAAGTTAGTATCCAAACCTGAGATCCACGTTAAACTGTAGAGACTATTTGTGTAATTAACTTTAGTAAATATATATCACGTATGATGTATATGTAAAAAACAGAGGATAACCATCATTATCTTTTGTCCTCATGACCTCTCGACCGAATTAAAGTACGGGGATAGCCCATTCTCATGACCACCAATTATAAAACATAATATGTACGGTAAATGTGACTAATGACATGATGCACATCATCCTTTTGGTATCTCTCGGCGTACAAAAGCCTTAAAAGGCTTACATTAAGATTTACGATGAGGATCATATTGGGCATAAGATAATTAATTGGTGTGTTTTGACATCCAAGCATACGTATATGAGGGCGCCTATATATCATATATTTCACTCCATTTTGAAGGAGCTTCAAGGTGGTGTTCTTGAGTAGAAGATGGATTATCCCAGCTTGCATTACCAAGAAAGACTTTGCTTGGTGTGGATATGTTTTGGAGGAGCTTCGACTTTGATCTTTTCGTCCATCATCTTCATGTATTTAGATAACCACTACGTTTTGAAGCTTGTAGTTCTTGAACCCCTATGGTTGTTTTATTTTAGTTTCATCTTATTATAGTTGGATCCATGATGGGAACATCTTTAAAAGCAATCAAATGGTTATGAGCTTACTTCTCTTGCCAAAATGATTTAAAATAAACTCCCAAATACCAACATTATCATTTGTACTTAACGAAATCAGGTTGTATGTGTTAAACCTAGTTTAACGTGTACCATTTGCCTGATGCGTGACCTAATGAGATCATATGAATGGCAAACATATTATACATTGTATTTTATGCATAAAAGTCCAACTCAAGGTTCATAAATTCTGCAACCCACTATGCCTTCAGTTTTAATCGAAACCCTAACGATGACAAGCAAGGAATAGGAAACTGAAAAGAGGGGCAACTCTAGTAAAGGAAACAAATGTAAGGCTCTGTTTCCAAGAGTCCTCACAATTGTCAATCGCAGCATAAAGTGTTCCACATTTCATCATTGAATCATAACATTGCATTAGAAAACTTAAAACATTAATTTTATATTAAAAACTTGTTTGTAAAGAAGTAATTATCTTAAATAAAAGGACATTATAATTGTCTTTCAAAACTAACATTTATATTTATTACAAGGGTGCTAGTCTTCATATGCAAGTAGTTGCAACTCCATGCCATCCTCATATCTTACCAACTTACCTACCAACTAATATGCATACAAAAATCAACGTTATTAGGTAAGTTCTAGTTTTATACATAATAAAATAACCTTGTACATTCATTTAAGAACATGTAATAACCATATAGACATGTCCACATGACTTTCATTGTTCTCAATATTTTTCTTTCATTTCTTTAAATCTTTTTCTTATCTTTCCACTTGTCATATCACTGGGTGGTCTACACAAAGCAAGACCCCATAAGTAGAACGATAACAAATTCTTGACCTTTGGTGAACACAGTGATGGCTAGCTAAGCTCCTGAAGTTTCACCCATAGTGAAATACCCATTCTAGTTACCCTACATGTGTTTAGGGTCCATTAAATTTGACCCACAATGCATAATGGTCCATATCAGCTAGCCAACACAAGTGTGAGGTCCATTCTAATCCATTGCTTGCATGACTTTAAGATTGGGTCCGTGTTCCTTTTCATTCGTTATCCATTAATGTTCCACTTCATCATGCATAATACTTTTCATCATTTCCTTCATTACATCATACATTTTGTGCTATATATTATGCTAAGTTAGTTACCCGTGTGTTACACGGGTTGTAAAAGAGAAAAAAACGACACATGCAAACTTATATTTATGATATGATATATACGTGACGTGGAACAAATAAATTAGAATGTGAAAGTTATCTTAGTAGTTTTGATAAAATAAAAATAAAATTTAGAAATTTTTGAAAGAAAAAAGGGCACATATTACATTCATAAATAAGTCTAATAAAAATATAAAATTTGAAAGAAAGGCATGTTGTTAAGACAAAGACTAATTAAAGTAAAACAAATGTTCATGAAGATTTAAATACTTCTTTGTCAACAACATTAGAAGTTTTAGTTGTAACTTGTTCTTGTTTATCTAAAATCAGTAAAATCAGTTAATACTTTCTATGTATATGTGTGAGGTTATGGTTGGAAAAAAATATGTACGTAATAATTACAAAACTGAAATCTTTAAGTGGTATGAAATAATGAAAATATTTTTATGGTTATGATATAATATAATTAAAAATCAAGATTTTTAAAATGAATATAATGAAGACATGTGACAAAGTCTACGTGACGTCTAGGTGTATAACCTAGTTAGTTGCTATGTGGACAAGAGTTAGCCTTTTATTATATGTTATAGATTATAGATAAGCATTAAATATAAGCTATAATTATATATATTAAAATGAAACTCGAGTACTATAATGTATGTTTTTTTTTGGTTTTTAGCCACATGATTTTTAGTGAAATGGTACTTGTGGTCCCTCAATTTTACCATAAAACTTTGGTTTTTCAAAAATTTTCCACTAAAATTTAATAGCTTTATTTTTTTAGTTTCCATTTTCATCTCTATGGACCTCATGTACCATCCACCTCTTCAGCTGTTGTTGCTGGTGATATGATACCAAAGAAAGTGACTGATTATTCTGATGAAGACTGAAAGAAGATAGACATAGATCAGAAGGCCATGAATGCCCTCCAAACTACTCTTCTAAACTCTATCTATAGAGGCTTCAAGAAGTGCAAGATTGCCAAGCAACTATGGGATGCACTGAAGCTGATGTATGAGGGGTCAAATGAAGCAAAAGAGAACAAGAAGGACCTTTTGAAGCAGCAGTTTGAAAACTTCACCTTCAAGACAGGTGAAACCATGACTCAACAATACTTCAGGTATATTGAGATTGTGGATAATCTAATGGATGTTGGAGTAACTCTTGAGAACAGGGACATTGTGAGGAAGTTCATGTCCTCTCTTCCCAGAAAATGGACATACTATCGTGTGGTCATTAAGAGGACTGAGAACCCCAAGACCCTTACTCTCACTGAATTGTATGGTATCCTCAGTGGCTACCAGATGGAGATGAACATGCAAAATCCATCTGGTAACTCCAATAATTAGCAGAGTTCGGCCCTTCATGTGGTTGAAAGGGATTGCAGAGAACCATAACATCATCTCATCTGCTACCCTGACAACTCATAAAAGGGTCCTTTCATCACCTTATCAGAGACACCAAGAGAGAGCTACATCCAAGGAAGCCCATTCCATGAGACAAGCTCTTCACAAGCCTTTGTGTCTACTGATGAGAGCACATGCAACTTTCTCTTTACCCTTGAAGACCTAGACTGTATCCATCCAGATGATCTGGAGTACATAGAAATAGTCCAGCAAATGGCTCTTCTCTCTCACAGAGCCAAGAAGTTTTACAAGAGGACAGGGAGGAAGTTTTCTAGTAATGCAACCAGTGGAAAGTTTGGGCGGGACAAAAGCAAGGTGAAGTGTTACAACTGTAACCAAATGGGACACTTTGCTAGAGAGTGCAAGGCACCAAAGACAAATGGTGGCCAAGCACAAACCAAACCAAACTAAACTGATGGAGCACCCCAGAATGAGAATCCCTAGCAGAAAGCTGCAGTTTTTGTTGAAGAAGGAGGCTTTGACTGGAGCTTTCAGGTTGAGGATGCATCTCCAAACCAAGCACTGATGGCAGATCATGAAGAAGCCAAGGTATTGGAACATCTTTATACACCTGAATGTATTGCTAAAGTTAATAAATATAGGTCCTATAACTTAGATATGAGATCTAATCTTGACTCTTTAAACATTTTAAAAGCTGATTTTCAAAGAGCTGAAAATGATTACAAACTTAAAATAAAAAACTTCAAGTTGTCTTTGAAAGAAAATTACGTCTTCAAGTCAAATAACTAATTATAAGAAATTTACCTTCGGAAGAAATTCCGAGATATCTTTCGAAGCTTAAATATGCTTCTAAGTACTTACATGTATTTGAAGGAAAGTTTTCTTCAGAAACAGATTTGAAGTTGTCTTCGGAAGAAAATTATGTCTTCAAGTCAATTAACTACTTATAAGAAATTTACCTTCGGAAGAAATTCTGAGATATCTTCTGAAGCTTAAATATGCTTCTAAGTACTTACATGTATTTGAAGGACATATTTCTTTCGAAAGCAATTAAGTCTCGAAAGATTTTGAGAAAACCATTTCAACTCTTAAGCATGAACATACCAACTACAAGACTCAAATAAAAGATCTCATCACTAAGTTAATTGAATGCCAGGCTGAGCTTATGATTAGCAAAGCCAGGGCAAACGTTTTCTTGAAGAAGAGACCTTCAAGAATATGATATCCTCATCTTTGCATGCAAAAGTTTGTTATTAAAATAAGCAGGGACTGGGATCTACTGAGATAGCTCCTCCATACACTTTATTGTCTATAAGATCTCCAAGGTGTGGAACTTGTGAAGATGAGCTTCGACCCCATTGATGAAGAGGATGAAGAGGAAATAGTAAAGGATGATTCTGAGAAGAGTGAAGAAGATCATCCTAAAAAGGGTCTCTATTCTCTTAAGGAGAGGAAAGAATTTGGGATGATCAAGTCTAAGAGGAAGAACTTTATCAGGAAAGCAAAGAGAAAATCAAAGAAGGCTCAAGAGATCAAGGTCACTTTCAACTCTAAGCAGAAACAAATGTTTATCTCTGCAGAATTTGAAATGGTGAAGGCTGAAGACTCAACTATGAATTCTAGTACCAGGAGTTCTAGTTCATGTCCAACTCATCCCAGCAAAGAGAAGAAGGTTGATCAGCTGTGTATCACTGCTACACAGCCTGAACCATCCAGTTCCAAGAGCAAGCCTCACCCTAAGAAGCTTGCTGCATCATCTGTGAAGATGAAGATGGAGGTGGAAAGTGATCAAGTTCAATCTTTCTCTCAAAAGAAGACTCTTAAAAGGAAGCAAATAGATTGCATCATGTGTGGTAGTACTTCTCATCTTGCTAAGGATTGCATCTATAATCCTAAAAGTATTATTCGCATGATCAAAGAGAAAAATTCTAAGAAGAAGTAGCTTCGGAAGGAAAATCCTTTCCTTTCGGAAGCTCCAAGGTGAAAAAGAAGACAAGTGAAAAGTTGCGTTCAGAAGAAATTTGGTCTCGAAAGAAAGGAATGCTTTCGAAGTACTGAAGCCTGCTGTAGTGAAAGCAAGATCTTCCGAAGGTCCAGTCTCCAAAACTTCCAAAGTTTGTCAAAACTTTCGAGGTGTTGAAGGTCAAGTCCAATCTTTCAAAGATGGTGTGGAAGATGAAGAAAGACCAAATGACTAAAAGTTCTTCATCAACAACAGCTAATGATCCTCAAAGCTTGAACATAGGATCAGTTACTGTTACATTATCTTCAAATCACTTTGATAAGCCCAAGACCAAGGCATGGGTTTTCTAAATAGGAAAGATAAAGCCCGGTATCTTCAAGACTATGAGGAAGCCAACTGCTGGCTTTTCAGGGGTAGAAACAGCCCTTGCCCAAAATTGTTAGAGCTTATTGCTCAAGGTGACCAAATAGCAGCACCAGCTAGTGTTGAACCCACACCTTTTACTTCTCAACCACCAATACAACCCAAAATAACCATCACCTACCAAAGAAAATCCAAACAAACCCCTGCACATGCTACTCAGTATGTGCAGGCCCCTATATCATCACCCATACAGGAGGAAGTGGACACTGGAGCTCCCACTTCTCTTGAGGAGCAAACCACTCCCATCTCACAAATGATCAGTGCTGAGGTTCCTCATGCTCAGCCTGATGAGCTCACAACCCCCACAGTCTTAAGCCTTCACTCAGAGTCTCAAAACTCTAGTGAACAACCTTCAGGGGACAGTTACCATCCTAGCCTCTTGATGTAAACCAACCAATCTCAAACCTTGAATTCTATGATGATGAAAACATAGGATTCAATGAGTATCATGAGTCTCTCTTCTCCACCCCTACTCAAGGAGAGATGAGTACTCCTGTTTCTCCCATGTCTAGCCCACATCATCCACCTACTACTGAGGTGGATCTCCCTGAACCTGTTCAGGAGGTCCATATGGAAGAGGCTCTCACTTTAGCAAGTAATTACATCATTCAGACCTCAACCATGGCAACCCAACCTCTTGAAACTTCACTTGAAGTTGTCAGATGTAGGGGAAATCCAGCAGCCAAGAACAAAGTGCTGGTGATAAGAAAGATGATCTTGCTCCTATTCTCTCATCCCCCCATGATTCTTTTGATGAAGATGAGGGGAGTTTGAAACTAAAGGTGCAAAAACTGACAAAAACATGCACCTATTTAGATCACTGACAAAACATGAAGATAAGTCACCTGGAATCTCAGGTGACTGTCTTACAAAGGAGGGTCAATGACCAGCAACTTGAGATCACCGATCTCAAGGGCAAGTTAGCTAAGAGACCACTTAGGAGAACTTAACCAGGTCCACAAGAACTTGTGGATGTGATAAACCCAACCCCAAGCTCACTTATGCAAGAAGGTGATACTACCAAAAAGGGGGAGAAAGTCCAAACAATCATAGAACCTGGGAGTTCTTCACAGAGTATGGACTTTGAGTATTCACCACCCTCACTTACAATGGTCCATACTCAGTAACCTCCTCAAGTCTACATGAATGTGGACTCACTTACCCATGTCTACATAGATTTGGACTCACTCATACAAAGTTTGTTTGAGGAGGGTATTCCCAGAGCTACGCCTACCCCATCTCCTCACTCTGAGAATCCAATCATGGGATGGAGGTGTGAAACTGATAGAAGAGATCTAGTCATCTCTAGATCTCAAGGTCAACAGGAAATTTTCAACCTTTTCAACCTGAGCTTCTATGAGAGCATCCATCTGATTGATCTTCTACTTGTCAACCCAAGTCAAAACAGACAAGCTGCAAGATTAGCAGATAGGATTCAAGAAAGGGTGTTTAAAGAATACAAGTTAATGTCAAGACTATATAGACAGAAGCTAGCAGGTAAGACTTTTGGTCAACCGGATGTTGAGGTGGACCCTAAGATTAGCTTCAAAGGGGAAGCCTTGACTAAAGGCCCAGAAGTTGAACTTGTAAACATTAAGACATGAACTTCTTCAGCACCTATTACTCTCAGTGAGGCACCAGCTGGTGAAGGTGCTTCACAACCTCTCTCTGGCGAGCTTGATTGCTGAATCAAGCAATGAAGGCCAACGCTCTCTCCACCCTGAGTCACCAAGGCCTGTGAGTGACAAAAGGAAAAGAAAATTGACTTTTAAGGAGATTGAAGAGGAGGAAAGAGAGAGAAAGAGGAAGCTAAGGGGAGAAAGTTCAAGAGGGTCTCCAGGCTTCATGGAAGCTACCATCAGGGCTGCCCCTAGGCCAAATACTCAGGATGATGAGTTGAGGGCAGCTAGGATAAACTACTTGGGGACCAGAAACTACAATGTGGATGAACTACTCTCTCTCCCCTTAGAAAACTAAATGAACTGGATGACAAGGAATTGTCCAAGGAGAGGAAGGAGGCAGAGGATGCAGCATTGCTCCTTAAGAACAAGGAAGAAAAGAGACAGAAAAGGCTCTACATGCATGCTCCTACCCTCTCTCCAGTTTAACAAAGTCAAGAGCCATCATCCAAAAGAGCCAAAAGAAGTCTGCTGACAGACAAAGGATGAAAGGGAGAGCTTGTTGACTTGCATTCTCCACAAAGTCCAGCTCAACCTGAGGTTGTCAAGGTTGAACCCCTGAGACAACACAACCTTGAGTTAGAGCTGAATCTTAATGAACTTCATCT
This sequence comes from Flaveria sonorensis, assembly GCA_025506505.1. NCBI lineage: Eukaryota > Viridiplantae > Streptophyta > Magnoliopsida > Asterales > Asteraceae > Flaveria > Flaveria sonorensis. The sequence goes on from CM046428.1 coordinate 38,653,301, forward strand.
TCTGATCCACAACAGGTTCTTTTGATCCACAACAGTTTCTTCTTCACACTCCTTCTAAACCTGTGAGAGAAGAGAACCCAACTGAGAGAGACACAGTAGAACAAGCTGGTGCTGAAGACCAGTCCTCTCAGTTAAAGACTTCAAAGAAGTGGAAAAGGATGGCCATGACGAGTGTTTCCAAGAAGAAGACCAAGGCATCCACCTCTACACCTCAGGATGAGTTAGAGCATCTTGAGGTAGTGCAAGAAGAGGCTGCTCAACCAACTCCAACTCAAAGAGGAGCCTCTTGTAACTGGAAGACCCATCCTGTCCTGGACTTTTGCTGCTAATCCAGACAGGTGGTATGTCATCAGAGATCAAGGAGGTCAAGATGTCTATTTCAGGCAAGACACGCTTGATCTTCCTCTACATGATCTCCATGACGTAAGAAGATATTATGAGAGTCTGAGGGATACTGACCTGATGATGAAGAAAGATATGGTCTTGATCCTAATGAGGACTGTTAACATGTGAATAACTTCTCTGTTTTGGTAGCATCAGCCTAGGGGGAGTTTGTAAGGTTATATTAGAAGGCTGACGCAACCAAAGAAGCCAAAACAACCAAGGAGCTTCCTGCATGCATGCACTGATGTACAAGGTAGAAGTTACTTTGGAAGTTTTACACTCTTCGCAGAAATTATTCTAAGTGTAAAATCTTTCGAAGCCAAAGACCAAATCTTTCGAAGCCAAAGATGAAGTCTTTCGAAGCTTCAAAGACAAAGTCTTTCGAAGCCAATGCTATGAAGACTGATTTCTTCTGAAAGACAGAGAGGACATGCTTTCTCTGATCTACTTTTACATAAAGCTTATTTACTTTCCACTGCAACTCTAAAGACTCACCAACTTATGCAAGTTGGTGAAAAGGTCTATGCTTTAGTAAACAGTAGATTATGGTCTTGAGTCTGTAACTACCTACTTTGTACCTTTTATCCTTTTTATAATATAATTAGGATGTGAGCTATGACATGTCATAGTCACAAGTCAAAAAGGCAATCTGCCTTTTGACTTTACATTGATCTTGTTGTCTAGATTAGTGTTTCCAGCTGGCTTTCATAGTATGAACGGCTGTAGGATGTAGTATAAAGTATCTCAAGTCCTTGTATTTCTTTTTATGCTTTGTAACTCTTGTAAAAGAACTTGAGAGCAATATACATCATTCTTGAAAACCATATTGCTCTGTTCTTGTTCTTAGTTCTGTCTCATTGTTTACTTGTGTTCTTAGTATCATTTACATAAACCCGGTTCCCCATTTGATCTGTTAAGTGTTCTAATTCTCTCCTCATTGTGAGACTTATTGTATTGACCATCCCTTAACCGGTTAGGTAATGTTCATAAATGTTTTCGCAATAAATGATGCATTTAAGTGAACAACATTAAATGCATGAATGTATGATCGGAAAAAAATGTTCATATTGATATGAAAGTGACCCAAAAATGCCGGGTGTCACATCATCCCCTTGTTGAAAGAAATTTTATCCCAAAATTTAACTAACTCCGGTAAAAGACGGACGGAAATTTCCCGGTTGCCACATCATCCCCTTGTTGAAGGAATTTCGACCTAAAATTTAACTGGTATCCTCAGCGCTTGACGGTGCATCATTGAATAACTATGGGTATTTGGCCTTTATATTATTCTTGCGTTCCCAGGGGAACTAATGTCCACGCTTATAGTTCCAACAAACTTTGATGATAGAGTTACAGTTATGCTTGAGAGTTTTGACCTCTCTGTCAATAGATTTAACTAGTTCTCCAATGGAAACATCATTGTTCATCCATATGGGTTTCTCATTTAACAGACAATGAATGTCTCATTAGACATACATTTCGTCATGTCTTAAACATGCTACACGTTATGTACTCCACTGAGTTCTCTAGGTAAATTGAGTTTTAATCTACTGGACCAACCCTTTTGACAATCTTAAAAACTACATTGTAGTACAGGTTTAACTTTCCTCATTTTTACAAAATGAATTGCATCTTTCCAAGGTGAGACTTTTAGAAGTACCTTGTTGATTTGATATTCGATGGATTTTTTTTATGTTAGCCCATGTAAATCATTTGTCAGTCACGTGCTGCTGTCCTGTGGTTACAATTTCTACGATCTTCTTAATCATGTTGTGCACAGGCTCAAGACCTGTAATTTGACTTTCCTTTAACTTCTACCCAACTGATAGGTGATCGACACTTACTTCCATAGAGTGTCTCAAACAGTGCGGCCTTGATCGCCGGGTAATAACTGTTATCATAAGAAACCTTAATCAAGGATGGGTGGGTTTCAAAAACTACTACCAAAATCCATAACACATGCTCACAACATGTCTTCCAGAGTTTGAGTCGTACGCTCCTTCTGGCTATCAGTTTGCAAATGATACGTCGTGCTTCTATCCAATCATGTTCCCAATGAACTTTGCAGTGACCTTTAATAATAAGAAATGAATCGAGTGTCACAATCAGAGATGATAAAAAAAACTGGCACCTCGTTCCGAGATACTTTTTCTCTTAGATAGGTGCGAGTTTTCTTAATTCAACCAGTCTCTCTAATATCCAGGAAGTGTGCGGATTTCACCAAGCGATCTACTATTACCCAAATGGTATCGCATCCGCTGAGAGTTCAGGGTAACTTTAAAATGGCATTCAATGATGTCTGCACCATCTTCTATATTAGAATTTCTTGCTGATTAAGTAGACCAGTCACTCTTGGATATTCCATCTTAATATTAGAACAACTTAAACACTTGATTACATGCATGGAAATATCTCCTTTCACATTCTGCCACTGATATAGAACTTTTAAATTATGGTACATCTTACCTAAACCTCGATGAGTGGGATATCAAGTCATATGAGTTTCATCCATTACCGGCTATCATAAATTCATGAACAGAAAAATCCATATTCGTCCCATGAAATACAAATTCCTTCGGATTTTGTCATTAATTGCTTTTCCATGTGTCGCATGGACTCAGCCTTTAGATTCTCATCCTTCAAGGCCTTAACTTGAGCATTACGGATTTGATCAAGTACTCTAGCATGAATGGTAAGCTTTAATGCTCGCACTCACTTTAGTTTAGGTGTTTACTTTCGACTTAAGGCATCGGCTACCATATTAGCCTTACCTAGATGGTACTTCATCATATTGTCATAGTCGTTCAACAGGTCGACCTAATGACGTTGTCTCATGTTCAGCTCCTTCTTTTCAAAGATATACTAAAGGCTCTTGGGGTCGGTGTAGTGATGCATTTGGTACCATACAAGTAATACCTCTATATCTTATGTACGAATCAATGACTCTAAACCTAGAGTTATATGTCATGTAGTTCTTCTTATGAACTTTCAATTGAAAGGAAGCGTATTCGGTAACCTTCACGCATTGCGTCAACACACAACCGAAACCTTGGATGGAAGCATTGCAATATACCACGAAGGCATCTGTCTTCCTCTGATGGGGATAGTATCAGTAGAGTCAAACTTTCTGTTCCATAACTTGAAATGCGGACTTCTATTTGTCACCCTAACTTTTTGTAGTGCCCTTATGAGTTATGCCAGAAGAGGTTGTGCGATCTTCGAAAACCCTTTGATGACTTGTCGGTAATAACCAGCCAACCCGAAAAACTATTGTACCTTAGTCAGAGTCTTAGGCGTAGCCCATTTCTTGGTGGCTTCTATTCTTTCTTGGTCAATAGGCATTCCTTGCTCGTTGACCACATGACCCAAATTTTGGACTTCATCCAGAAGTCACACTTCAAAAACTTAGCATATAGTTATCCTTGTTTTAGTAGTTCTAAAATCATGTTCCTCATGCTCCCCATGTTCTTTGTTTATGTTAGAATGTCATCGACAAAAACGTTGATAAACTTGTCCAAATGGGGTTTACGCGCTTGGTTCATGAGATCCATGAAAACCGTTGGTGCTAGGTAAACCTACGTGGGATAACCAAAAACTCATGGTGACAATACCAAGTTTGGAATACTGCCTTATATAATGTCATCCTCTCGGACCCTTAGATGATGATATTCCGACCTCAAGTCTATCTTCGGGATATAAAATCGACCTTGAAGCTGGTGAAGCAAATCATCGATGTGGGAAGAGAATAACAGTTCTTAATTTTTACTTTGATAAGCTCATGGTAATCAATACCCATGTGTAAAGTTCTATCATTTTCTTGATAAACAGGACTGGAGCTCTCCATGGCGATGAGCTTAGTTGGTTGAATCCTTTATCTGATAGCTCCTGCAGTTACGTAGATAGTTCTGGTAGTTCATTCAAAGCTAATATGTAAGGTGCTCTAGCAATAGGTGCGACTCATTGTGTCAAACTGATCTGAAACTCGATCTTTCTGTGTTGGGAAAAACCAGGTAAATTTTCCATGAAAACTTTGGGGAGGTAAAGAATGATAGGGATCTCTTTGATCCTCTTTTCCTCAGTTGCTTTCTTGGTGATCGTAGCTAAAATGGCAATATGACCCTTGCGTAAGTACTTCTAGCATTCACATAAGAAATGATGTCTGAGACTGTAACACTCTTATCACCCTTGACATATAAGACTTCACCACTATGAACTAGTACAGGAATATCTATATCTGTCTTATGTCAGGATAATCCAATGTACATCCCTTCAAAATGTGAGTTGCTTTAATTAGTTTACCATCAGCTAACTGTATAGTGTGACTAGTTTCCATTTGAGTTGAAACTACATCTAGAAGTTTGCTAAACGGTAACCATATTCTGGTTGTTTCTTGCCTTGCCAGACCTAATTCAAAGGCTCGACCCTTGACACTCTATCCATCGTTCATCTCCATTGTTGTTGTCCTTATTGTCATTCTTAAGTTTAGGGTAATCTCTCTTGATCTGCCTATCTTTGCCCTATTCGTAGCAACCCTATGGTGCTTCAGCTTGTCGTTGCTACTGGGGTTGTTGTTGCTTGATCATTAAATCTCCCTTATAGTCTTTTGTTGCATGGCCTATCTTGTCACATCTTTGAAACCATAATGATTAAACTGGCCATGATGGTGAATGACTTACTCTATATGCCATCCAGTTCCTGCCTGCTATCAGATGAACCATTAATAATGTCACGCTTAGCTAGAGTGCTCCATGCCATAACCAAGTCAATGAGCTTCTGAGATAACCTAATAGCGTGCCGAATGGTTATATGATCAACAACAATGACCCTTGCCTAAATCTGAGGTGCTATCCTATCAATTGACTTCTCATTACATTTGTAGGTTGGAGTTACCATTACATAAAGTAACCAACTCATGAAAATGGGTCTTATATTCTTCAATATCTGACCCTACCATCTTAATGTTCCAAAATTCCTTTTCTAGCTTCTACTCTTCTTTCCGAGTACAGTACTCCTCTTCAGGATATTTTCAAATACAGTAGCACCTACAGCTTAGGCTTCCAGCCCAACTACTCTCAAATTTGATAGCACTAGTCTCTGCTACATATCCTGGAGTGTAGCCTCGAATGCTCCCTCGACTATGCCATCTAGGGAATTGTGCTTGTTTGTTTTTCCTCGAATAAATCAACAAAAGTATTGTGTTTTTGGCCAGTCTCCACTAAGCCTTCCTTGAGTGTTTCCATATATTCACTAATGGTGGTCTAATGCTCCGGTATCTTAGTGATTTCACCGAGTGCTTCACATACATTGTGAATCTTTTGATCTAACCTTACCATAAAGGCGGCAAATGACTGCTTAGTCAAATGAGGTATAAGTGATGATGCAGGAGTACAATCAGTTATGTTAGCAGTAAGGGGAAGGGTACGTGCTCCTCTTGAATTCAACTGACAATAATATTGGCTAAACACTCCCAGTATTGTGTATCTCCCCTAACTTGAATATTGAACAACACTCCATGTTGTTTGAAGTTATCAGCAGGCTCGAGCAGATGCTTATTTGGCTTCGATGGTAAGACTATTCGTGTAGATGAATAAGGTATAAGAGAGAGATCCTTAGTCTCCTCGTTGATTGGGGGTGATGCTAGTGACATGAGCGGGGTAGATGATCATGTGGACATCCAATATCGTTATACGTGCATGAAATGATATATATGCTTGAAAAATAATAAATAGATAAGAGTATGTGCAATGGTAGTGTGTCTAAGGCTATAGTCTAGATGCAAATGCAATCATAGTTTTACCGCAAGGTGACAAACCAGGATCTTAGACATAGTCATATCAAACGACACTATATGTGATTTAAAATAATAATTTGACCTTATATAGTTATCAATGTTATCATTGCGGAATCGTAAACATTTATAAAGATAAAGTGTTTGAAAAACAAGAGTATGCTATCTCCCCTAAAAAGAGAGTGTTTAAAAGTGGAGCATGAACTCACCTGGTGCGCCAACAAATAGAATAATGCAAAGCTACCGTGAGTGGAAAGACAACCCGTCAAAGGTTACCTAGAACATGAGAGTACATAAGTACGTGTAACCAGAAAGTTTAACAACCCTAAGTGCTCAATAAACATGTTGACCCAAGGGTTTTGGATTTAACCTAGTTGACTCGTTTGACCCGTTGGTGATATGTTAATAGAAATCTTGTTTGATCAAGTATAGCAACTCATGATTATCATACAAGTTATTCACGTATGCCACGTCATCAATCTTAGGTTCTATCAAGATCATCATACCAACATAGATTATCATACAACAAATACGAATCTAAATCAACCACCATGCTCAACACAAATATAGTTACATCACAACTAACAATTCATACATTGAGTTTAATCATGCACTACATGTCATGTGAAGCCACTCACAACTTCACACCCTAAACCCTGCCAATCCTACTAAGTAGGGGCCTTAGATTCACACGCGTGTATGATGATGATCATCACATTACACCATAAGATTCACACCAATTAACATACACATCAATGATTTATTATAATCCCAAACATGGTTCCATAGTCTCTTAACATAATCCAACATCTTCCAATGTTCCATAAAACCTAAACTTTCCAAATAATCCATCAAGCATCCATACAACCCAATTAACTCATTCTAACACATTAGACATCATCAACAAGCATTCTAGCATGATCCTAATATCATTAACATGTCCAAATCACAATATCCAACGATTCACATCAATAAAGTTTCCCTTTCGGGAAAGTAACACCCAAAATCAATCTATCATCCAATTCATTCATAAATTCATCGAATTTATACCTAATCAAGTTCATAACAATCATCTAGACATGACAAACCTCATCAATTCATCATAATTCACATATCTCATATATAAAAGTTACTTATAGTAAGGTATGAACAACCACTCAATTCCATAAATTTCTTGCATAATCCACGTAAACTAACATCAATGCAATACAACTAACATCAAAACATCATCAAACAACATCAATTTCGACATCTATCATGTTAATTGAACTAGGATTCATCTTGGTTAAAAAACAATGAAAAACTAATCAAAATGTTACCTTTAATCGCGTAATAATCAAGAATTGAACTTGTTAACGTGTTGTAGTGCTTGGAACTAATCAAAATAGAATGAGTGTTCTTGTTCTTGAACCAAAATCGCAAAGGGGTGGGATGTAGAAGAGTTCGGCCGATTTGGAGGTGTTGGGTAGGGGCTAGGGTTTTGATTTTGGTAATATTTAGTTTTATGGTAATTACAAAATAAACCCTCCTTAATTACATTTTATAAAAATCAATCTTTTTAACAATTTTAACTACAAAACACAAGCATTATTAATCCACAATAATAATCATATTTATTTTTCAATTAACCACAAAACACATGAATCAAATATCACACGTTGTCTCGTTACAAAGTAAAATTCAAAAATAATATTTAAAATTCATGAATCACATAACCACAAATTAATAATCAAAATTATTAATTAAATTATTATTTGTTAACCATAGCTAATTATTATTAGGTCACCAACGTTCAACGTCAACTAGTGTGTGCTCACGACACGTGTATGCAAGACGTAACAAAACTAACAGAGTTTGGTAACTGAAAATTACCAGATGTCACATCTGCTAACAAGATTTTGGCCAAGTACTTGCTCCTTAACTCTTTAATTTGAGGCCCCTGATCTTTCCCTATAGCCAGTCCAGAATCTCATGGTACATCGCCTATGAAACTCTCCATGTGACGCATTAGAAAGATTCCACAGTCTATTTTGTTTTTCATACTCCTCCATTCTATTTTATATCTTTCTATTTGAGGTTTTTTAAATAACTTTCTTTTTGGATGCTTCATCTTGTTTAGATATTGGTAGACTACCAGGAGTTCTAAGAACCCTTACGTATCTTTGTCCAAAAGCTTGTTCTAATGCAGTGTTATCTTGAACTTATTCATTTTCGTATGTAAGATCGATTGTGATTACCTAGTAATAGTCTGAGTTCAGAATTGGAACAGTAAGTATTTTCATATCCAATATAGATTTAATTTCAAGTTTTTTAATCAGATCTTATTTGTTGCTCATAAACAAGTTGAGCCTTATTTTATTTTCATACTTTGTATTGTTGTGAGTGGAGGGCTATATTATGATAAATTGCGTGATTACTACAATAATTGTGTGATAATCATAACATTTGTGTCATAATTAAAAATTATTTGTGTAATTAGTTTTTCAGAGCTCAATGCGCTTGTGCATAAAAAATGAACAAATTGCGTGATAATCAAAACATTTTGCATGATAAGAATATCAACATATTGTGTGATAATAATAACAACATAGTACTTACCAGCATAGTACTTGAGTAGAACATTCTAAATGGTTTTGAATGATCCTCCTTTTTTCTTCACAATTTAAGATTTCTGCCCAAGTATCAATCGCATTTGTACATATGTATATCCTAGGGTAGAAGCTCTCAAAAATGACTTTGAAGTTTGATTTACCATATTTTCATCGGTAAACAAGCGTGCTATTGTTATTAAAGATTAATTGAGGCATATAAAAATAAGAAGTAAATTTTTAGTATCGTAATTTACTTACAAAAAATCTTAAATACGAGCAAAGATGTATTATGTCACCAACCCTCAACAGTTTAAAGTTTATTATTAAGCCCAACCTATTGATTATAGTAAGGTGACCTCAAAGCTAGGGATAAATTAGTTTTTCACTTTTCTCTTTTCATTATACCAAGTGTCTGCAAGTGTATGAAAACTATCCTCATTTTATTCTATAGCTTTCTCATTTTTATGTTTATTGGGTTGCAGGAAGGGCATTGTTTGCAATATGGTTGTCATTTTAATATCATCAGTATCCTTTTCATTCTTATTAGGCTCCTTGTTTTTATCAGCAGCACCACTAGCTTCAAGTTGTTCTATTTTATGGGACATTTTATTAGCATTCCCTTTTGTCGCACCCTCAAAATCCACCGGCGGGGTTTTACTGCAAGGAGTGTGATAAAATAGGATCTTAGACACAATCATATCAAATGACACTATATGTTATTTAAAATAATAATTTGACCTTATATAGTTATCAATGTAATCAATGCGGAAGCGTCAACGTTTATAAAACCATGAGTAATAAATGCGCAAAACAAGGCGCCCAATGAAAGTAGTAAATGCAAATGAACTTGTTTCCAAATAGTACAGATGATGCATGAATCTCAAATGTGCAACCCTAGTCTTAAGCGTGTCTGCAATCTGAGAAGACATGCTAAAATATGTCAACACAAGGTTGGTGACTTCACAGGTTTAAATCAGTATATATGTTTGAGCGTTTTTTTGGTAAAAGTAAACAAAGGTATACCATAGGTAGCTAGCCTATATATCGAGTTACTTAGCGTTTCGAACCGAAGCTGACCATTTGTGAGTTGTTTTGCCTTCCGCCATGTCTTATCACAAAACAATGGCAATTGTCTAGGTCAATTAAACACCCGTTCAACCTCCAGTTGAGTTAGCCTGACTAATGCAGGTGGGGTTTTTCAAACCAAGTAGAACTACTCAAAATTACCTCGCTAGCTCGTTATTAACGGTTCGAGTGTTTAAGGACTTGCGTGATAATGTTTGCACTATAGTAACAGGTGATATACTAATAATACCAAAACCAGATAAAAATAGTTTGCATGCTTCTCCCCCAAAGATTAAAGTAAGTAAAAGTGGAGCCGTGAAGACTCACCTTAGATGCGCAGGAAAAAAACCTGAAGTGTATAAGTTGAAAGCTAATCGTTACCTAACAAATGTTGGTCCATGAGTGTTTGTACATAATAAACATGATGAACCCCGTTGTATCCAAACAACGTAAACTGTTAGTGTGTTCGAGAAATGTTTGACAAGTTTGACAAAGTTGACTTTTTGACCAAAGTTGACTTTTGTTGACCAAAGTTGACTTGACTGACCCGATGGCCTGTTGGTGATTCAAATAAGTAAAAGTATGTTTAGTCATGCTCAAATAGCTCAAATAATAATTCACATACAGTTTCATGTCAAAACTCTATTTTTGGAAAGTTTCTATTTTTGAAAAGTATGATATCGTTACACATGTGTAATCCATTTCAAGATTATAAAGAACATCACAAGAAACATCAATCACACCATCATATCTTGTTATACGCACATAACATACAACATTCATCACATCATATCACAAAAGTTTCCATAAATAACAAGCGTGATTGTACGAAACGTTGTTCACAATTCGATTATTCCCAATTCATCCTTATGTTGTAAACATCATATAACAATCATTGCATCTCACCAAACATGCATAAATCATCATCTATATACTAACTAACCCAAAACGTTTCCTTTAATGGAAAGTACTCGAAAACCGAGCCATAACCAAAAGTTCAAAACATGACTTTTCAACCATTAGCATCAACTAACATCCTAGAACCATCAATTTAATTCAATTTCATCAAAATCATAAAATTTCTATAAAATCCCCAAATTAAGTTTTTATTATAATAAGTCTCGAGTTTTGATCAAAACGACCCAATTCCACAAACCCAATCCATACAAATATCACTATATTGAATATTAACACATAATCAATCACCAATTTCAATCAATTTCAAGTTTTGACTCGAGTTCTGATTTATATTGTTCATGTTCATCATGATAATCAAAGAACATAAAATCAAACATAAAACTTACTTGTTAATGCAAGGAATCAAGTGCTAAAAGTGTTTTGATGCACGAAACGTCCGAATTCCTGCTCTAGATGCAAGAATCAAAGCAAAACGTGCGTGTGTGTGCTCTTGTGAGTAAGTTTTCGAAAAAGGGGAGGGGAAAGGGAAGGGGATGGCTGGAATGAGGGGATTAGGGTTGGGGGTTGGGTTTTATACTTTATTTTTTACAAGAAAGGCCCCCGTCGTTTCATAAAATCGTTTTATTGCTACGCGATTGCATTTTTTTCTACAACAAAACCACCAAATGCTCACATAATATAAAATAAATATTATTAACATGAAATAATATTTAGTTTTCTAGTTTAAAGTCATTTTTATAATAATTAGGGTTTAAAAGCCAAAAATAGCGAAAACACGTGTCAGAAAATTGCCAATTTTCACAACCAATCTACACATTTAGTCACATAATCATATAACAAATAATTTCACACCAATTATAATTGTTTGAAAAGTATTTTGACAAATCACCAACGTTCGAGGACAGACGCGTGTGCGATCCGTCAATTCTTCGAATTACCGATACGTATAATGTTCATAAATGTTTTTGCAATAAATGATGCCGGGTGTCACATCATCCCCTTGTTGAAATAAATTTCATCCCAAAATTTAACTAACCCCGGTAAAAGATGGACGGGAATTCCCCGGTTGCCACACCTTTGTGTGTTTTTGCCAAGCTTATTGCATAATTTAAGTTAGCACTTGCTTAACTAACCTTCAACATAAACTGGTGATTCTTTTAGCTCCCCAACTTTCTTATTCTCTTCTCTGTTTGCATCAACATATGATTCTACATCATCCTCATTGTGTGGTTCAACTGATGTAGTATCATTACATTCATTTTGAGCACCACCATCGTCAATGTTTTCTATTTAGTTGTGTCTTGATCACCTATTGCTTTAGGATCATCCTCCAGGTCATCATTGCCAGTCTTCTTCTCCTTATAAGCATTAGAATCATCTACTTTATCAGCTTCTAGTTATTTTTTTGTTATAAAATAACTTTATTTCTAGCATTCATTATGTGCGTGATTTTAGTAGTGTTATTGTGTAATTTTAGAATCTATCTATTTCAAAATTTTCATTTATTTTTTATTTTATTAATATAAAATATAAGTGTTATTATCTTCCTTACTAGTTTGGCGATCATTTTCCTTTACAACCTGATCCTCATCATCTTCATTACCAAACTCATCCTCCTTAGTAGGATTAGGATCATCTTCTTTCCTAGCCTCATCCTCTATCATTGTCATTAGGATTATCTAATTCATGTTGCTCTTCAGCACCATCTCTAAAATCAAGCCCTATTAATTCTCCTAAACTTACTACTTCACTCACATTCTTCTTTGATTTCTCTTGGTCGTGCTCCATAGATTTCATTAAAATATGCTTGTGAATACTATGTAACCTTTCATCCTATTGCTTACACTTTTCATTTACAAGGTCACTTGAAGGGTACTTCATTCACCCTTCTACAATCTAAGAACTAATTTCCGCAAAAGCTTTGTTAAAAACTGACATGATTTGGTCCACTGCCATAAGCCACTCTGTGACATTTCGTGTGTTCGTTAGTTAATCGTTATCTTTCGTTACTTTCGTAAGTGCCATTTATGTTAATAATAAAACTACGGGAGTTCATTGTGCATTTCTAATAATCTCAATGTTCCTATTAATTTGTAATCTTAGTTTTATTTATTTAAAATTTTATAACTTGATTAGTTATTAAATAAATAATTTTTTGTAAAGTTTAAGTATTAATTATGAGTTTTTAATTATAGAATTGAAACAAATAATTAGACAACAAAGTTCTATTTATAAATTTATAAATTTTACAATTTATAATATTCTATTGTCAAAATGTGATCTTAGGTATTCAATTAAAACAAATAATTGAATTATGAAGTTTATAAAACTGATAAGATTTATAAAATAAATTGATTTATCATAAAATTGATTTATAATGTTTAAGGGTTTAAAATTATAATTTATAAATTAAATTTTAAAAGATTAACTTGAAATGGTAAACTCTTAAAACCCAAGGACCAAATTGTAAAAAAAAAATTAAACCCTTTTCTCACCCCCCTGTTCACCCGTAATGCCGGTCGCATGTCCAGCCACCTCGGACAGGTCGCTGGCAAGGCAAAAGAAAAACCACTCTAATCGATCGTTTCCAGCCCAAATAATCGCTTCCCCAATCTCGTGAGTAAGTTTCGAACTCGCAACGCAATTAAAATCGAATTATTGACTGCTATAACTTGTTCATCTCGAAACCAAACACCCCATTAAAAGTTAATCCATTTTCTCCTCAATAATCAGACCAATTGATTACATTAAAAGCTTGAAAACGTTCATTATCTCCTCAATAATCAGACCAATTGATTAAATTAAAAGCTTGAAAACATTCATCTAATCATTTCGAAATCAATGGCATGATTAATTTCATTTGAAACAACAATTTGCACATCAAATTCAACTCGTAACACCTGAGATCAAACTTAAAGTCGTTGGACATATAACCGATCAAATGAAAACTATAAATTAGAAGGAAAATGCTAGAATTATTCTCTTTTAACTTTTAGAACTCTCAATTTCATCACATTCACAAGCTAGCAACGGATTCAAAGCGATGAACAGGTGGGCCATTCTCGAACTCAATCGTCTCAATTCTGTAACCAAATCGGGTAATTCAAACGCACACACACTCGGTTACACAAGGGTATTAAAAGCCCTAAATTTATCCCGATTATTATACACGAATTGATACTCAATTCGGATCCGAATCGATTTCTAGGGTTTGCTCAATTTGGGGGTTTTATCGTTTATGCTTTTTATAAATTTAAAACGGGCTTTTAACAGGCATAGGTGCTTCCAGCCTATTGGTTAACATCCTTCGCTTACACACAAGGGTCCTGGGTTCGAACCCGGGCACCCACATTATTTTTTTTTAAGTATTTCTATATATATTTTTAAATTCCAGAAATCATAAAAAAATATATTATTTAATTAGTATAAAAGTTATTTTGTTAATTGAATTTATTCCTGAAGTTTTAATTAATTCTTGAAAATTCTAAAGGTTTTAAAATTTTATATTTTTATTTCTGTAAAGGTTATAAATGTTATAGAATGCTATACAAATTTATTAATATTTTTTTTAATCTACACCAAAACATATATTATTTTGCACTTATTTAAAATTAAGACTTGTTGCTAATACAGTTTAAACAATTAATTATTAAAGATTAATTATTTTTTATATTTTAATATTTAAACACTATCTTATCGATCCTTATGGATTAAATATTTAAAGTATGTCAAATAACTCTATTTCAACAATTATACATTCTTGTTATTAAATCCATCATATTTCAAATTAATTGTTAAAAATCCCCGCTCACAATTGAAACCCTAGTTTTCCAGAATCGTCTCTTGAACTTTACCGGTTATATTCTAATCTTGGAACATCCACTCTTAGGTAAATTATGAAGAAATCGTTGGTGTTATTCTAGTCTTATTATTATTCAAAGTACATCATATATTATGTGAGTTTCCATATCCCGTTTTTACTTTATTTCACACCTTTTGGGGTGAAGCATGTTAACCGTATAAATGTACACTTGTAAATTCTTTAAATACTTGTAAAGCACGTGCAATTCATCTTATTAATTTGTCATGGTTATTTGAGATATTGGTGAACATTATGTGATAGTCATCTTGTAAAAAAACAGCCTAGCGATGTCATAGATCTATAGGCTTGACAAGCCTATTTAGTGCTAAAGCCGAGGTTATTGTCGGCTCCTGATGACGTATTCTTGTTCATCATGGGAATCAAGTACACTTAGCTAATCGTATATTTCGTTGTGGCCATATTTTTGTCAAGGTTTGATTGTATCATTATGCTATCTATATATTCTTGCATTATTTCTTAACCTATGACTTGAATTGCATCTTAAAAGGTTTTACATATGTATGTACAATCTTATGGAAACTCACCAACATCATATGTTGACCGTATTTTCTAACATGTTTCAGGGAATGCTCAAGCTTAATTTTTGATCTTGAGGATTTGAATTCATCTAGGATTGGACCTAGAAATAATAAAGAATTCACTTTTAATCTGGAAGTTTTAATTTAGTTTATGTTATGGTTGTTTGTTTGAGATTTATGAATGTAATGTTACAATATGATCCTTATGATTAATAATATTTATTCTTTGAAGTAACGTTGTGTGGCTTTGAACAATCTTAACCCTCACATCTCAACGTTTTCGCCATTAAGGTTGGGGTGTGACAGATTAGTATCAGAGCCCATAACTATAGGGATTTAGCTTATTAGCAATGGTGACCTAGACTATGGTTAATATAGGGACCTTTACATGAAAATTCTTCATGATCTTGTAAGTTTACTTATATACGTACTACATGATGCTACATGTTACATGATAGATTCTTTATGTGCTATTTGATTCTACTTAGTTGAAATTGTGCCTTAGGTGGTTAACTTGAATGAAAAAACCTTCAGTCTTGTATATCTCCAACTTCTTAACCATCTTCACCCATCACTAGTTTCAACGCGTCAATGTATTTTTCTTAAACTAATTCTCGACCACACGTGGGATCGTATGCCTTACATCAACGGATTGAAATCTTTATGCTCTATGCCTAGTCTATAAAAAGTCCCATCAAGGTTTTGATTCTAATCATCTATAAGGAAAAATGTGTGACATATAAACACCTGTATCCTGGATTTCCTGGCAAAAAGTTTATGGGCTAAGCTAAGCATTTTGCATAAATCCCAATCAACCACGGGACTAGTTATGCTTACCTGGGGATTTTCGGGATGAGTGATAAATTATGGTCAAAATACACAATTTCCTAAGACATGATAGAGTTAAGTCACCTTGACGTGTCAATGTTCCTAAAGGCTTTGTGTACCAAATGGAACCATCTTTATGTGTTTTATATGTCCTGAAATATTATTGTTTTACTATCTCTACTTCAAAATTCCTAGGTCTAACATATTCTTTTATTCAAATGTCTCGTTATCATGGAAAGCGTTGTAGCTCCGACCATAAAATCGCCGCTATGATCGCTCGGCAAATGGTTGTCTTCATTCCTACTATGGTCGCGGAACTGAGTAACACTCTAATGGCCAATGCTAGTAACAATGCAAATAGAAACAATGGTGGTAGTGGTGGTAACGACAATAACGGTCATGGAGAAAATAGCGGTAACCATGGAGGGAACAACAAAACCTACACATTTAAGCATTTTAACTCCTGTAAGCCAACCAGTTTCGATGGAAAGGAGGGAGCCACTAGACTTCTTGAGTGGTTTGAAAGTATAGAGAACACCTTCATCAACAGTGAGTGTCCAGAGGCACTCAAGGTCCGGTATGCTTCAAGTGTCCTCCAACAAAGGGCATTTACATGGTGGAATAGCGAAAAGAGGAATAAAGGTATTGAAATTGCATTGGCTTTACCCTGGGAGGAGTTTAAGAACATTATGATCCATAAGTTTTGTCTTAGGAGTGAGCTGCAAAAGCTTGAAGAGGAATTTTGGAACCTTAAGCAGGATAGTGGCAATCATTTGGCTTACTCTACCAGGCATCATGAACTGAGCATTCTCCTGCTTCACATGGTGGATACCGTACCTCGTAACATTGAGAAGTTCATCAAAGGAGTACCACCTCAAATTCAGGATGCTGTAGTGGGAAGCAGGCCCACGACTCTGGAAGAAGCAATCACCATCACTGCTCAGCTCACTGAAAATCACATCAAAGCCGGAACCTTGACTGTAAAGGGTGCTAAAAAGACTGAGAAAGTGCTTCCAGAAGCTACTACGGAGGTGAAGGCTGAATCCTCGTCTAAGGGTAAGAAACGTAAGTTTACACCTGCCCGAACTTTTGCTGTAGCAACAACCAATGACCTTAGAAGCAAGCTGCTACAGCTAATCAAGCACCTGTTGCTATAGCTTACACTGGTCCACACCCGATGTGTCATATCTGCAAATATCATCATGCGGGGAATATTCCATGTCGTATTTGCTCACTTTGCGGGAAGTATGGTCATTTGGTTGCTACGTGTCATCATGCACCAAACAATGATGCTCTAGTCGCCAACCGAGCTTGTTACAACTATGGAGAAACCGACCATTTTTGCCCATAATGCCCCTATCTTGCGGGTAATGTTCCATAAGCTCAAGGCCATGCTTTCAACATTAACACAAATCAAGCACAAGAAAACAACGACGTGGTTAATGGTACGTCATTCTATTCGTAATCATTATGATCAAAGTTTTATTTGCTTTCCTGTACCGATAAAAGTCCTATATCTACACAGGTATGTTTCTTGTTAAAAATTGCTATGCCTCTGTCTTGTTTGATTTGGGAGCCGATAAGAGTTTCGTTTCCTTAGGATTTGAGCCTGTACTTGCTAAGTCGCGTACTAAGCTAGAAAAGTCCTTTACGGTTGAAGTCGCCGATGGAAAATCCATTACTATCGATGTCGTTATTCATGGTTGTACCTTGAGTCTTAACAAAAATGAGTTTTCTATTGATCTTATTCCTATGCAACTCGGAAACTTCGACGTCATCGTCGGCATGGATTGGTTAGACAAACACTAAGCGGAGATTATTTGCTTCAAGAAATGCATTCGGATTCCATTACCCTCAGGAGATATTTTAAAAGTCTCGGTGAAAAACCATCTAGAGGACTTAAGCTCATGTCGTGTGTCAAGGCTCGAAAGTGTCTAAGTAAGAACCACATAGCTTTCTTGGCCTATGTGGCCAACACTAAAGTCAAAAGGAAGGAGCTTAAAGATATTCCTATCGTACGAGATTTCCCTGAGGTGTTCCCCGATGATCTTAGTGGTCTACCTCCCGTTCGTGAGGTCGTGTTTAAGATTGACCTGATTCCTGGTGCGAATCCTGTGGCTAAGTCACCTTATCATCTTGCACCATCGGAGATGCAAGAACTATGTAAGGTAATATCAATAGATTATAAGGCTGATGCAACCAAAGAAGCCAAAACAACCAAAGGTCTTCCTGCATGCATGCACTGGACGTACAAAAGTAGAAGTGCTTCGAAAGTTTTACACACTACATCAGAAATACTCTAAGTGTAAAATCTTCGAAAGCCAAATTCCAAATCTTCCAAAGCCAAAGATGAAGTCTTCCAAAGCTTCAGAGACAAAGTCTTTCGAAGCCATTTTGCTGTGAAGACTGATTTCTTCCGGAGACAGAGAAAGACATGCTTTCTTTGATCTACTTTACATAAAGCTGACACACTTTCTATTGCAACTCTGAAGACTCACCAACTTGTATGAGTTGGTGAAAATTCCATGCTTTTGTAAACCGTAGATTAAGGTCTTTGTCTGTAACTTCCTAATTTTGTACCTGTAAACCCTTTTGTAATAGAAAAGGATGTGAGCTATGACATGTCATAGTCACTAGTCAAAAGGCAATCTACCTTTTAACTTTAGATTGATCTTGTTGTCTAGATTAGTCAATTCCAACTGTCCTTCTAAGTATTGACAGTTGTAGGATGTAGTATAAAGAGTCTCAGGTTCTTGTAATTTAGATATGCTTTGTAACACTTGTCATAGAACTTGAGAGCAATATACAACACTCCTTGAAAACCATATTTCTGTGTTATTGTTGCTTTTTCTGTCTCATTACTTACTTGTGTACTTAGTATCCTCATAATCAAACCTGGTTCCCTATTTGAACTGTTAAGTGTTCCAAGTCTTTCCTCATTATGAAACTGATTGTGTTAGGCGCCCTTACCCGGTCCTGCAATTGGTATCAGAGCATTTTAGGCTCTTGATTGTAAGATCTTACTATCTTTAATCCTCTCAGTTTCATAGTTCACTTAACATCTCAAATGGTAGCTATCACAAAGGCTGATATGGAAACCGATACAATGACAAAGTCCCCACTGATTACTATTGAAGACTTTGATACTTGGTGTCAAAGAATGGAAGGCTTTATCTAGTCTCAAGACTCCAGGATGTGGGGGTCTGTTGTCGATGGACCTCATGTACCATCCACCTCTTCAGCTGCTGCTGCTGGTGGTATGATACAAAAGGAAGTGGCTGACTATTCTGATGAAGACTGGAAGGAGATTGACATTGATCAGAAAGCCATGACGGCCCTCCAAACTACTCTTCCAAACTCCATCTACAGAGGCTTTAAGAAGTGCAAGACTGCCAAGCAACTCTGGGATGCACTGAAGCTGATGTATGAGGTGTCTTATGATGCAAAAGAAAACAAGAAAGACCTCTTGAAGCAGCAGTTTGAGAACTTCACCTTCAAGACAGGTGAAACCATGTTTCAACAATACTTCAAGTATGTTGAGATTATGGATACTCTAGCGGATGTTGAAGTAACTCTTGAGAACAGGGACATTGTGAGGAAGTTCATGTCCTCTCTTCCTAGACAATGGACACACTATTTTGTGGTCATCAAGAGGACTGAGAACTTCAAGACCCTTACTCTCACAGAGTTGTATGGTATCCTCAGTGGGTACCAGATAAAGATGAACATGCAAAATCCATCTGATAACTCCAACAACCAATAGAGTTCAGCCCTTCATTTGGTTGAAAGGGATTGCAGAGAACCACAGTACCATCTTATCTGCTACCCTGACAATTCACAAAAGGGTCCTTTCATCACCTTTCTGGAGACACCAAAGGACGGCTACATCCCTAGAAGCCCATTCCAGGAGACAAGCTCTTCACAAGCTTTTGTGTCTTCTGATGAAAGTTCAGGCAACTTTCTCTTCACCCTTGAAGATCTGGACTGTATCCATCCAGATGATCTGGAGTATATGGAAATAGTCCAGCAGATGACTCTTCTCACTCACAGGGCCAACAAGTTCTACAAGAGGACTGGAAGGAAGTTTTCTAGCAATGCAGCCAGTGGAAAGTTTGGGCTTGATAAAAGCAAAGTGAAGTGTTAAAACTATAACCAAATGGGACACTTTGCCAGAGAGTGCAAGGCACCAAGGTCAAATGATGGGCAAGCACAAACCAGGCCAAACTACACTAAAGGAGCTCACTAGAATGAGAAGCCAAGATGGCAAGCCGTAGTTGCTGTTGAAGAAGGAGGGTTTGACTAGAGCTTTCAGGTGGAAGATGCATCTCCAAACCAAGCATTGATGGCAAATCATGATGAAGCCAAGGTATTGGAACATCTCTGCACATCTGAATGTATTGCTAAAGTTAATAGATACAAGTCCTATAACTTAGAGATGAGATCTGATCTTGAGTCCTTAAATATCTTAAAAGCTGATTTTAAAAGAGCTGAAAATGATTATAAACTTAAGATAGAAGATCTAGAGAAAACCATTTCAACTATTAAGCATGAGCACACTAACTACAGGACTCAAATCAAAGATCTCATCACAAAGTTAACTGAATGTCAGGCTGAGCTTATGATCAGCAAAGCCAGGGCAGAAAAATGTGTTCTTGAAGAAGAGACCTTCAAGAACATAATATCCTCATCCCTATATGCAAAAGTATGTTATCAGAATAAGCAGGGACTGGGATCTACTGAGATAGCTCCTCCACACACTCTGTTGTCTGTAAGATCTCCAAGGTGTGGAACTTGTGAAGATGAGCTTCCCCTCATAGACCACATTGTTGAAGAGGATGAAGAGGAGATAGTGAAGGATGACTTTGATAAGAGTGAAGAAGATCATCCTAAGAAGGGTCACTATTCTCCTGAGGAGAGGAAAGAGTCTGGAATGACCAAGTCAAAGAGGAAGAAATTGATCAGAAGAGCTAAGAGAAGATCAAAGAAGGCTCAAGAGATCAAGGCCACTTTTGACTCCAAGCAGAAACAAGTGTTCATCTCTGTAGGGTTTGAAGTGGTAAAGGCTAGAGACTCAACTATGAACTCTAGTATCAGGAGTTCTAGCTTAGCTCCAAGCCATTCCAATAAGAAGAAGAAGACTAACCAGCTGTGTACCACTGCTACACACCCTGAACCATCCAGCTCCAAGAGCAAGCCTCTCCCTAAGAAGCTTGCTACATCATCTGTGAAGATAAAGATGGAGAAGGAAAGTCATCAAACTCAGTCTTGCTCTCAAAAGAAGACTCCTAGAAGGAAGCAAATGGACTGCATCATGTGTGGTAGTACTTCTCATCTGGCTAAGGATTGCATCTACAATCCTAAAAGCATTATCCACATGGTTAAACAGAAAGCTTCTGGGAAGAAGAAGGAGAAGCAAGCTTCAGAAGAAAAATCTGCTTCCTTCAAAAGCTCCAAAGTGAAGAAGAAGAAAAGGGAGAACTTTCCTTCGGAAGAAATTTTGATCTCGAAAGAAAGGAATGCTTCCAAAGTACTAAAGCATGCTACAGTGAAAGCAAGATCTTCCGAAGGTCTAGTATCCAAAACTTCAGAAGTTATTGAAACTTTCAAGGTGTTGAAGGTCAAGTCCAATCTTCCAAAGATGGTGTGGAAGATGAAGAAAGATCTGGTGATTGAGAGTTCTTCATCAACAACAACTATGATCCTCAAAGCTTGAATATAGGATCTGTTACTGTTACATTGTCTTCAGATCACTTTGAAAAGCCCAAAACCAATGAGGCTTGGGTTTCCAAGTGTAACTAACCACTTCTTTTTATGCAGGAACAGCTAAAGATCAAGGGAAATATATGGATCATTGATAGTGGTTGTTCTAGTCACATGACTGGCAATGGTTCTTTGCTTCACAATTTTGAGAAAATTGATAGAGGACCAGTTGCTTTTGGAGGAGATGCTGGTGGTTACATCACTGGAAGGGGTATGGTCATAAATGGTAAGCTCACCATTAAGAAGGTAAATTTTGTTAAGGAGCTTGGATACAATCTACTGAGTGTATCCCAATTTTGTGATCAGAGACACAACATGCTCTTTACTGAGCATGAGTGCATTGTTCTCAAGCCCGGAATGGTCATTCCTTAAGAGAATATCCTGCTCAAAGCCCCTAGGAAAGGGAATATGTACAAGATGGACTTGTAGAAAACATCTCCCTCAGGAGAGGTTTCTTGCTTTCTATCAAAAGCAAATAGTGATGAGTCTTTCCTATGGCATAAAAGAATGTGCCATGTAAACTTTAAGAACATGAATAAATTAATTAAGAATGATTTGGTAACTGGAATACCAAAGAAAGAGTTTACAAGTGATGATCATTGTGTTGCATGCCTTAAAGGGAAGCAACACAAAGTGTCTCACAAGCCAAATGAGAAAAACTCTATCACTACTCCCCTACACTTATTACACATGGATCTCTTTGGCCCCACCAGTATAATGAGTTTAGGAAGGACCTCATATTGTTTAGTGATCATAGATGATTTTATAAGATTCACTTGGGTCTTTTTCCTTAGAACTAAGGATGAGACTCCTGAGATCTTGAAGAACTTCATTCTGAAAATTAAGAATCAATCTGAGCACAAGGTCAAGACCATAAGATGTGATCAAGGAACAAAATTTAAGAACCAAATCCTTGGTACATTTTTTGATGAAAAGGGTATTACAAGACAATATAATGCTCCCAGGACTCCTCAGTAAAATGGTGTTGCTGAGAGGAGAAAAAGAACACTTATTGAAGCTGCAAGAACCATGTTGTCTGACTCTAAACAGCCAATCACCTTCTGGGCAGAGGTAGTTAACACAGCCTGCTATGTGCAGAATAGAGTTTAAGTGGTTAAGACTCATGGTAAGACTCCTTATGAGCTGTGGCACAAATGGAGACCATTTATTGATTTCCTCAGGTCATTTGGATGTCCTTACACCATCTTGAATACCAAAGATCAAGTAGCCAAATTTGATGAGAAGTCAGATGATGGACACTTTATTGGATATGCTTTCCAAGCTAAGGCTTATAGAGTATACAATCTCAGAACTAGAGTAGTTGAGGAGTCAGCCAATGTGGCCTTCAATGAGCACACTCTTAGTGTGAAAGGTTCTGGTCCGAATTGGCTATTTGATCTTGACTTAGTTACCAACTGTTTTAACAAGTCTTGTGAGAATGTTTCAGGATCTACAAATAACATATCAGCAGGAGATCCCGACCCAAGATTTGAGCTGAGAAGACCAAGCAAGATTACTACCTCAGCTCCATTGGTGACTAACCTTACAAATGAAGATCCTATCTGCACAAGCATGACAAATTCAGCTGATACATCTGAGATGCCTTCAAATTCCAGCTTAGAGGTTCAAAAGTCAGGTGAAGGAGCTTTAAATGTAGGAGGAAATGGAGTTGGTGATAGTGATCAATAATTTCTTGATGCTGATAACCACTCCATAGAAGACAACATAAATGATGTCACACACTCATTGGAGCAAGTCTCACTTGATAAGTGTGCTGATGTGGTGGGTGACACACCATTGCCAGATCTGAATTTCTCTAATCTAAATCTTTCAAATCAACTTGCTATGATCCCTTAACTCAGGATCCATAAGTCATACCCCACCACAAACATCATTAGAAATGTTGATACAGGGGTGAGAACAAGAGGACAAACCCATGACAAAAATGTTTGTCTATATTCTTGCTTCTTGTCCCAAGTAGAGCCAAAGAAAGTTGATGAGGCTTTGAAGATGGAAGCTGGGTTGAAGCAATGCAAGAGGAGCTACTTCAATTCAAAAGACAAAAGGTTTGGAACCTATGTCCACTTCCTCATAGGAAGACTATCATAGGAACCAAGTGGGTTTTTAGGAACAAGAAGGATGATAGAGGACTTGTCATCAAGAACAAGGCAAGACTAGTTGTTCAAGGGTACACACAAGAAGAGGGAATTGATTACACGGATGTTTTTGCTCTTGTGGCAAGACTTGAAGCTGTAAGAATATTCTTGGCTTTTGCTGCACCAAGGATTTCAAGGTCTATCAACTTGATGTCAAGTGTGCTTTTCTATATGGGGTGATTGATGAAGAGGTGTATGTCAAACAACCACATGGATTTACAGAGATCATCCTGATTATGTCTGCAAGCTTGATAAAGCTATTTATGGGCTACACCAAGCTCCAAAGAAGTGGTATGAAACACTATCTTAGTATCTCTGTCAACATGGTTACAAGAGGGGTACTATAGATGGAACTCTCTTCATCAAAAAAACAGGGAATGACTTAATGCTGGTTCAAGTATATGTGGATGATATTATCTTCGGGTCAACTAATCCAAAGCTCTGTAAAGACTTTGAGAGGCTGATGAAGAACAGATTTGAAATGAGTTCCATGGGGGAACTAAATTTTTTTCAAGGAATTCAAGTGAAGCAAGTTGACAATGGCATCTTTTAAGTCAGTCAAAGTATGTACATGACATACTTACAAGATTCAACATGACTGAATGTAAGGTTGCTAAGACACCCATAGCTAGAAACCGCTCCCTAGGACCTGATCTTAAGGGGGAGTGTGTGGATGAACATCTTTACAGGGCTATGATTGGGTCTCTTATGTACCTAACAGCTAGTAGGTCTGATATCATGTTTGCCACATGCATCTGTGCAAGATATCAAGCCAACCCCAAGATGTCACACCTGGTTGCTATCAAGAGGATTCTTAGATATCTCAAAGGTGCTCCCAAGCTTGGCCTTTAGTATCCAAACAGTTCTGACTTCAATCTGTATGCTTATACAGATAGTGACTATGGTGGTTGCAACATGACTGCAAAGTCTACATCTGGGGGATGTCAATTCCTTGGTGGAAGGATTGTCTCATGGCAATACAAGAAACAATCCTATGTCACTACATCAACTGCTGAGGCTGAATACATTGCTGCTGCAAGTTGTTATGCTCAAGTGCTTTGAATACAGAATCAGATGCACTATGGATTTAACTTTAAAGAGACTCCTATCCACATAGACAACAATAGTGTTATCTCCATTATAGAGAAGTTTTACTTTCTTAACCCAAAGTTTAATTTTAGGTTTAAAAAAATTTACAGTTTGGTCCCTATGGTTTTAACTTTATCATTTTATGCCCAAACTAATAAATTACAAGTTTTTCTAAAACTTTAAAAATAATAAGACTTATATTGTTTTATTTATTTCAAAGATTATCACCTATTATGATTATCATTATTATTAGTATTATCATTATTATTATTATCATTATTATTATTATATTATTATTAACTTAATTATTTAATAATAACACAAATTATAAAAATTCTAAATACCAAAGGAGATTAAGATACAAGGAATTACAAATGAGCCCTCATATTTGTTTTAATGACAAACAAACGTTTACAAGAGATAACGGTAATAGCCAAAATTTAACAAGAAAAAAAAATACGAGAGGTCGCAGTCTCCCCAACTTTAAGAAATTTTGTCCCGAAATTAAGGATAAAACTAAACAAACAGGTAGGGGTATTTCTTCTTCATATGATCCTCACGTTCCAGGTGAACTCGGCCCCACGTTTATTTTCCCAACGAAATTTAACGATTGGCGTGGTAGTCGTTCGGGTCTTCTTAAGTGTTCGATCCATAATCTAGACAGATTTCTCAACAAAATGCAAGGACTCGTCTATTTGAATCTCCTCCAAAGGAACATGCAAATTTTCATCGGCCAAATATTTTCTCAACTTTGAGACATGGAAGACAGGATGAACCCTGCTAAGTTCAGAAGGTAGTTCCAGTTTATAAGCCACTTTCCCAACTCTTTTTAGAATCTTGAAAGGTCCTACAAACCGTGGAGCTAGCATGCCCTTCTTCCCAAAGCGAACAACGCCCTTCCATGGTGAGACCTTGAGAAGAACCATGTAGTTTACTTGAAACTCCAATGGTTTGCATCTTTTATCCGCGTAACTCTTTTGTCGACTTCAAGCCACCTCAAGGTTATTACGAATTTTGGATACTTTATGGGTCGTTTCTTGTATAAGTTCTGGACCGGTAATGAAGTTTTCACCAATGTCAGTCCAGCAAATCGGAGAACGACATTTACGACCATATAGAGCTTCGAATGGAGCCATTTTGATACTTGAGTGGTAACTGTTGTTATAAGAGAATTCTACTAACGGTAAATGCGTATCCCAGTCACCACCAAAGTCGAGAACATAAAGACGTAGCCAATCCTCAAGGGTTTGAATAGTTCGCTCGGTTTGACCGTCCGTTTAAGGATGGTAAGCCGTGCTTAAATCCAGTTGAGTACCCAAGAGTTCTTGCATAGAAGACCAAAAGTGTGAAGTGAAATAAGCATCTCGATCTTATATGATGTGCAAAGGCACGCCGTGTCGACTCACAATTTCATCAATATAGATACGAGCCAACTTTGAAACTTTGTAAGTGTCTCGTATTGGTATGAAATGTGTTGTTTTGGTCAAACGGTCAACAATCACCCATATACTATCATGACCACGAGGAGTACGAGGTAACTTATTTATGAAATCCATGGATATGTGCTCCCATTTCCACATAGGGATTTCAGGTTGTTCCAATAAGTCACTAGATCGTTGATGTTTCGCTTTAACCCTTGCACACGTAAGACATATTGCTACATAAGAAGCGATATCTTTCTTTATCCCTGGCCACCAATATTGGCCACGCAGATCCATATACATCTTATCGGACCTAGGGTGAATAGAGTAACGTGTTTGATGAGCTTCGTTCATGATGAAGTGACGGAGATTGTCGCGATTTGGAATCCAAAGTTGGTTCAAGAAATACAACATGCCATTCAGTTTTGTTTCTAGTTGTGACCGAACGTTAAACGCTATTTCTTCATTCTCACTTTCTTCAGTTAACGCCGCTTGTTGAGCCTCGCGGATGCAAAACTCGAGGTCACTATCAATCCTTATATTTTGAAGAATGATAGTAGCCTCGTTGACATCCACGTGAATCTTAGTATCAAATTCTCCCAGTGTGTCAAACCATTGTCTTCGATCTCGAATTTCTTGAAGTGAGACAGTCTTATTGTGGATCTTGCGACTTAGCGCGTCAGCTACAACATTCGCCTTTCTAAAGTGATAACGAATGTCACAGTCGTAGCGCTAATCAACTCAACCCAATGCCGTTGCCTCATGTTGAGATCCTTTTGATTAAACACGTGTTGAAGGCTCTTGTGATCGGTGTAGACTATGTATTGCGTCCCATAAAGGTAGTGCCTCCAAATCTTTAAGGAAAAAACTACGGCACCAAGTTTAAGATCATGGGTTGTGTAGTTCACCTCATGAACCTTCAATTGTCTCGATGCGTATGCTATGACCTTTCCTCATTGCATGAGTACACAACCAAGGCTTTGTCTAGACGCATCACAGTACACAGTAAAATCGTTATTTCCATCAGGGAGGGTTAGAATAGGAGTGTTACACAACTTGCGTTTCAGTGTTTCGAAAGCCTCTTCTTGTTCAGGTCCCCATTCAAAAAGTCTATTCTTTTGGGTTAGCGCCGTAAGTGGTTTCGCAATTTTTGAGAAGTTTGCAATGAACCTACGGTAGTAACCCGCTAAACCAAGAAAAGAACGGACTTCAGTTGGGGTCGTGGGAACACACCAATTTTTCACGGCTTCTATTTTAGCAGGGTCGACATGAATTCCTTGGCTATTCACCACATGACCTAGAAATTGAACTTCTTCAAGCCAAAATTCGCACTTAGAGAACTTGGCGTAAAGTTGCTCCTTCTTCAAAAGTTCAAGAACTTGTCGCAAATGCAACTCGTGATCGGTTTTTGTCTTGGAATAGATGAGAATATCATCGATGAACACAATCATGAATTTGTCCAAATACAGTTTGCATACTCGATTCATGAGGTCCATGAAGACAGCAGGTGCATTAGTCAAGCCAAAAGGCATGACCATGAACTCATAATGTCCATATCTAGTACGGAAAGCAGTTTTTGAAATATCATTGTCATGAACTCGCAATTGATGATATCCAGAGCGTAAATTGATCTTCGAGAATTGCGTAGCTCCTTGGAGTTGATCAAAGAGGTCATCGATTCGAGGGAGAGGGTATCGGTTTTTGATGGTGAGTTTGTTGAGTTCCCGATAGTCGATACACATACGAAACGAACCATCTTTCTTCTTCACGAATAGCATAGGTGCACCCCATGGTGAAGAGCTAGGATGGATAAAACCCTTATTGGTCAATTCTTGCAGTTGACTGGCTAGTTCTTGCATTTCCGAAGGTGCAAGACGATAAGGTGACTTAGCCACAGGGTTTGCACCAGGAATCAGATCAATCTTGAATTCAACTTCCCAAATGGGAGGTAACCCACTAAGTGTATCTCCCGAAGGTAGTGGAATGCGAATACACTTCTCAAAACAGATAATCTCCGCGTAGTGTTTGGCTAACCAATCCATGCCAATAATGATGTCGAAACTCCCCAATTGCATAGAAATAAGGTCAATAGGAAATTTGTGCTCGTTAAGGCTCAAGATACAATCACCAATGATGACGTCAATAACGATAGATTTTCCATCAGCGACCTCGACCGTAAAGGATTTTTCTAATTTAGAACGCAGCTTAGCAAGAGTAGGTTCAAACTCTAAGGACACAAAACTCTTATCCGCTCCCGAATCAAAAAGTACAGATGCATAGCAATTATTTACAAGATACATACCTGCTCAGATATATAGCTATCATTGATATATGGAAAGCAAGTATGAATTCTATACAACAAAAGATCGAGTAACGGAAAAAAATGACGTACCGTTCACCACATCGTTATTCCCTTGAGCTTGGTTTGCATTGATGTTGAAAGCCCATCCTCGAGCCAGTGGAACATTCCCCGTAAGTCGAGGGCATTGTGGACGAAAATGACCAGTTTTGCCATAATTGTAGCAGGCTCGGTTAGCAACCATAGCAGCGTTGATTGGGGCACGATGACACGTAGCCACCAGATGCTCGTATTTCCCGCAAAGAGAGCAAATTCGGCATGGATTATTTCCCGCATGATAATACTTGCAAGTGTTGCACATCGGATATGGGCCTGTGTAAGCTCTTGCCATAGGTGCTTGGTTTGCAATGACAGCTTGCTTTTGTGGAGCATTAGGTGCTATCACAGCAAAGTTACAGGCAGGTGTGAACTTACGCTTCTTACCCTTGAATGAAGGTTCAGTCTTCACCTCCTTAGTTGCCTCAGGAGTCACCGTTGCTGTTGATTTTGTACCCTACACCGTCAGAGTACCAGCCCTTATGTGATTCTCAGTGAGCTGCGCGGTGATGTTTATTGCCTCCTCCAAGGTCGTGGGCCTACTTCCCACAACAGCATCTTGAATTTGCAACGGTACCCCTTTGATGAATTTCTCAATGTTTCGGGGTACAATATCCACCATATGCGGTAAAAGCATACTCAATTCATGATGCCGGGGGGAGTATGCCAAGTGGTTGCCACTATCTTATTTGAGGTTCCAAAACTCCTCCTCCAACTTTTTCAATTCACTCCTTGGGCAGAACTTTTGGATCATGATGTTCTTGAACTCTCCTAAGTGAGTGCCAATGCAACTTCTGTACCTCGGTTTCTCTTCTCACCACTCCACCAAGTGAGTGCCCGTTGTTAAAGGACACTCGCAGCATAGCGGACCTTGAGCTCTTTGGGACGCTAACTATTAATGAAGGTGTTCTCCATGCTCTCGAACCACTCGAGAAGTCCAGTGGCTCCTTCCTTCCCACTAAAGCTAGTGGGTTTGCAAGAATTGAAGTGTTTGAAGGTACATGTTTGATTATTTCCCCCTTGATTGTTGTTGTTCTCCCCTTGGCCATTTTTACCATCACCACCATTATTCCCGTTCGCATTGTTACTATTGTTGGCCAGTAGGGTGCTACTTAGTTCAGCTACCATGGTAGGGAGAACAACAACCATTTGTTGGGCAATCGTAGCGTCGAGTTTTCGTTCGGAGCTAGCACGTTTTCCATGATGGCAAGACATTCTATAAAATATAAGTAGAGAAGATATTAGAATTTCGGTGATAAACCAGTTCAAATAATCATGAATCTCAAAAGTTATAAATTTAAATAGGATGGTTCCATTTGGTACCACATAGCCAATAGGAACATTGACACGTCGAGGTAACTTAATTCCAATTACCTTAGGGAAAATGTGTATGTTGACCATAATTTATCACTCATCCCGAAAATCCCCAGGTAAGCATAACAGGTCCCACAGTGGGATTTATACGAAATGCTTACCTTAGCCTGAGGGCTTTTTGCCAGGAAATCCAGAATACAGGTGTTTATATGTCACACACTTCCCTATAGGCTATTAGAATTAAAACCTTGATGAGATTTTCAAGATTTAGACATAGTGTCTAAAGAATTTTATCCACTCGATATGTTGCGTAAGATTCCACACGTAGTCAAGAATAAGTTTTAGAAGGGACTATACGTAGTAGAACTAAAGGCAGATAAAGAGGATTAGAAAGTTGGGGTATACAAGATTCAAGTCACACACCTAAGGCACCATTTTCTAAGTAAAGTCAAATAGCACATAAGGGATTCATCATGCAACATGTAACATCATGTGATAGGCATATAAGCAACTTACAAGATCATAACGAATATTCACGAAAGGGTCCCTACATTAACCATAGTCTAGGTCACCATTTCTAATAACCTAAATCCCTATAGTTATGGGCTCTAATACCAATCTGTCACACCCCAACCTTAACGGCGAAAACGTTGAGATGTGAGGGTTAAGATTGTTCATGCCACACAACACTACTTCAAAGTGTAAATATTATTAAATAACCATTTAATGTCAACATTTTCATGATATAAGTCTCAAATTAACCAAACATAACATAAATAAAAATTCAACATTTAAGTTCTCATAGCATGCTCTTTATTTTCTCTAGGTCCAAATTCCTAGATGATAACATATCTTCAAAGCAAAACTAGGCTTGAGTATTTCCTGAAACATGTTAAAAATATACGGTCAACATATAATGTTGGTGAGTTTCCCATAGGTTGAATATACATATATATATAAACATTAAGATGGCAATTCATGTCATGGGTTAAAGGACAATGCAAAGATAAATAGATAAACAAATGTAACAATCAAAGCTTGACAAATATGGCCACAACGAAATTATACGATTAGCTAAGTGTACTTGGTTCCCATGGTGATCAAGAATACGTCACCAGGAGCCGACAATAACCTCGGCTTTAGCACCAAATAGGCTTGTCAGGCCCATAGATCTATGACGTCGCTAGGCTAGCAATAGTTAATGATTGTAGAAAACAAGTGTTAATCACATAATAATTACAAGAATCCAAATAACCATGACAAATATAAGATGAATTGCACGAGTGTTACAAGAGTATAAAACGTCTTTACAAGTGTGCTTTTAATAAGGTTAACATGTCTCACCCCAAATGTGTGAAATAAAATAAAATGGGTATGGAAAACTCATATGAATAATAAGGATGAATAATATAAAGTCTTGTACTAACGCCGAAGATTTGTTAAAGTTCAACCTAAAAAACAACGTATTAAGTTAATCATGATTATTATAATGTTAACGATACTCGGGAATCTATGGTTTAAATTTGGGATTTTTAGATAACAATGTGATATTATAACGATGTTATTTATAAATTATTTAGTCCACGATTTTATATTATAAGATAGATACATTTTATTATTATTTTAATATTTAAATGATTAAATAAGAATTTTTCGATGGTAAAATCCATTAATAAGAAGTTAAACTTTTACCGTCAAAGAATTATTATTTACTATTTAATACAATAGTAAATTTGTAAATTTTAAATGATTAAAATAGATACACATTTTAAATATGTACATATATATTTTTATTTTCTTTCAGATATATAATGTGAACTTGTAAATATATTTGATAAAAATAAAGAATTTAATAAATTGAAATCTTTGGGAATTAAAGAAGATTAATTTCTTTACAATTTTAAAGTTAATAATAAATTAGATTTTATAACAATTTTTATAATTTCCAAGATAAAAGAATAAAAATTTATTAATTAAAAAAAATTAAAAGAAAATAATTTTATTTGGTTTCTGATTGAAAATGATTTTTATATGATTAATATTAATGTTAAAATATTTTCTGCATTTTAAAAATCAATAAAAACTCATTTTAAAAAGAATTGCAGGGGCTCGGGTTCGAACCCGGGTCCCCTGCCTCACCACACCATGACTTAACCACCGGGCCAAAGCCCTGTTTTGTGTCATGAAACAGAAATCAAACGTTAACACATATTACTCCCAAAATCCCCCAATTTTACCAAGAACATCGATCAAATTGATCATCCAATCGATACTGATAACAAAATTAGCCATGGAGCTTTTGTTTCCCATGTAAAACCGAACTAAATCCCTAATTTAATTACCTGTTTTCGATTGAAACTCGAGCGAACAGAAAGATGAACATAGCCGTCGGTCGTGTTGAAGGAAATCGATGAGTGTGTGTGTTTTGGGTGTAGTTTAGGTTACAGAAAGATTAGGAAACCCGATTGGAGTGTTTTGCCTCGATTTTATAGTCCCAATTTGACCGTTTGAGCACCCAACGAGTTCAAGGTTGTTCACGGTTGTTACAGGTCGAATTAATTATATTTAAAGCCGATTTAGGTGAAATTATTCACACTAATAGCTTCAAAATGATTAGAGGGACGTTTAAATTCATTTAATTTCAATAACATTGAGCTTTGATGTAGTAACGGATTGAAGCTTATGACGGGTTCGGTTTCGAGGTTGAATGCTTAATAAATCCGTAGTTACATTCAAATTAAACATGTACTCGAGTTCGAAACATGTTCACGAACCGATTAGAAACAATTTACGGTGTTAAAAGTGGGTTTTTAGTGGAGTTAGGGGGTCGCCGGAGTTTAGCTGGGGATATGGCCGGAGTGTGGCCGGAAGTGCGGGGTTTGGGGTTTTTTATTTTATTTTAAAAATTACACTTTGGTCCCTGTGCTTTATATGTTTTACTTTCTTAACCCAAAGTTTAGTTTAGGTTTAAAAAAAATTTACAGTTTGGTCCCTGTGGTTTTAACTTTATCATTTTATGCCCAAACTAATAAATTACAAGTTTTTCTAAGACTTTAAAAATAATAAGACTTATATTGTTTTTATTTATTTCAAAGATTATCAACTATTATGATTATCATTATTATTAGTATTATCATTATTATTATTATTATTATTATCATTATTATATTATTAATAACTTAATTATTTAATAATAACACAAATTATAAAAATTCTAAATACCAAAGGAGATTAAGATACAAGGAATTACAAATGAGCCCTATATTTATTGTAATGACAAACAAACGTTTACAAGAGATAACGGTAATAACCAAAATTTAACAAAAAAAAAATACGAGAGGTCACACCATGGATGGGGAGAAGGCACTGTCTGTCACAGTGCAAGGGAGGACAATCTTCATCACTCCGGCCACCATAAACACACATCTTTAGCTGGATGATGTAGAAGGTGACTTGTCCTTCCCCAAAGCTACAGTCAACCACTCCTTTGCGTAGATGGGCTATGAGGGTGACTTCTCAGTCAAAACCTTCAGGAAGGGGAAGGTCTCATCCCAATGGAAGTACCTCCTCCATGTTGTCATACACAGCTTGTCAAACAAGCATGGAGGATGGGATCAGATTCCAGAAGACCTCTCCTTCATAGTCCATGAAATGGTTCAGGGGGTCAAGTTCAGGTATTCATAATTTGTATATACCAATTTACTTGCTAACTTAGACTCCCTAGAGTATTATATGTTCCCTAGATATGTCCAGCACATTCTCAACTACGAACTGGGCTCACAGTTGAGGGGAACAGGTAATATTCTAAAATTAGGACAAATGAAGGCCGGCATCTTCAAAATAATGAGGAAGCCAATTGTTGGCTTCTCTGGGGTAGAAACAACCCTTGCCCTTAAAATGTTTGAGCTCATTGCTCAAGGTGGCAACCTAGTAGCACCAGCTAGTGTTGAACCCACACCTTCCATCTCTCAACCACACATACAGCCCACAATAACCATCACCTACCAAAGAAAAACCAAACGAACCCCTGCACATGCTATTCAGCTTATGCAGGCCCCCATATCACCAATCTTACAGGAGGAAGTAGACACTCGAGCTCCCACTTCCCCTGAGGAGCAAACCACTCCCATCTCTCATATGATCAGTGCTGAGGTTCCTCATGCTCAGCCTGATGAGCTCACACCCCAAACAGCCTTAAGCCTTCACTCAAAGTCTCAACACTCTAGTGAACAACCTTCCAGGGACAGTTACCATCCCCAGCCGCTAGATCTAAACCAACCAATTCCCAGCCTTGACTTCTATGATGATGAAGACATGGCATTCAGCGAGTACCATGAGTCTCTCTTCTCCACTCCTACTCAAGGAGAGATGAGTACTCCTGTCTCACCCAGGTCTATCCCACATCATTCACCTATCACTGAGGTGGATCTCCCTGAACCTGTTCAGGATATCCATATGGAAGAGGCTCGCACTTCAGCAAGTGATTACATCTTTAAGACCTCAACCATGGCAACCTGGCCTTTTGACACTTCTCTTGAAACAGTCATAAGGCAGGGGAAATCCAGCAGCCAAGAACAATATACTGGTGATGAGGAGGAGGATCTTGGTCCAATTCTTTCATCCCCCCATAATTCTTCTGATGAAGATGAGGGGAGTCTGAAACTAAAGGTGCAAAAACTGACTCAAACATGCACCTATTTAGTATCAAAGATAAGTCACCTAGAATCTCAGGTGATTGTCTTAGAAAGAAGGGTCAATGACCAGCAACTTGAGATCACCGATCTCAAGGGCCAGCTAGCTGAGAGACCACCAAGACGAACTCAACCAGGTCCACAAGAACCTGTGAATGTGATAGAGTCAACCCCCAGCTCACTTATACAAAAAAGGTGATGCTACCAAAAAGGGGGAGAAAGTCCAAACAGTCATTGAACCTGGGAGTTCTTCTCAGAGTATGGACATAGAGGATTCACCACCCTCTCTTGTAATAGTCCATACTCAGCAACCTCCTTAAGTCTACATGGATGTAGACTCTCTCATTCAAAGTCTATTTGAGGAGGGTATACCCAGAGCCATGTCTACCCCATCTCCTCACTCTGAGAACCCAATCATGGGATGGAGGTATGACATAGAAAGAAGAGCTCTCATCATCTCTAGAACTCAGGGTCAACAAGAAACTTTCAACTTTTCAAACCTGAGTTTCTATGAGTGCATAAATCTGGTTGATCTTCCACTTGTCAACCCAAGCAAAAACAGACAAGCCGGAAGACTAGCAGACTGGATACAAGAAAGGGTACTAGAAGAGTTCAAGATAAGATCAAGATTATATAAACAGAGGATAGCAGGTGAGATCTTTAGTCAACTAGATTTTGAGGTAGACCCCAAGATTAGCTTCAAAGGGAAAACCTTGACTGAAGGCCCAGAGGTTGAGCTTGTGAACCATAAGACAGGATCTCCTTCTGCACCCAGTACCCTCAGTGAAGCACCAGCTGGTGATGGTGCTCCACAACATCTCTCTGGCCAGAGCTTGACTGCTGAACCAAGCAATGAAGGCCAAAGCTCTCTCCACCCTAAATCACCAAGGCCTGTGCGTGACAAAGGAAAGAGGAAAATGACCTATGAGGAGTTAGAGGAGGAGAAAAGAGAGAGGAAGAGGAATCTAAGGGGAGAGAGTTCA
The DNA here is from genome assembly GCA_025506505.1 of Flaveria sonorensis. Lineage (NCBI taxonomy): Eukaryota > Viridiplantae > Streptophyta > Magnoliopsida > Asterales > Asteraceae > Flaveria > Flaveria sonorensis. The sequence continues at coordinate 38,689,085 of CM046428.1, forward strand.
GGAGGGTCCTCAGGCTTCATGCAAGCTGCTATCCGAGATGCCCCCAGGCCAAACACTCAAGATGATGAGTTGAGGGCAGCTAGGCTAAACTACCTGGGGACCAGGAACTATAATGTTAATGAACTCATATCTCTCCCCTTAGAAGAGTTGAATGTACTTGCTGACATTGAGCTGTTAAAGGAGAGGAGGGAGGCAGAGGATGCAGCTTTGCTCCTTAAGATTAAGGAAGAAAGGAGACTGAAAAGGCTCTACAAACATGCTCCTGTCCTCTCCCCAGTTCAAGAAAGTCCCGAGACAAAGACTGTGGCAGATGCACAACCTTAGGTAGATATGGAAGCTGAAAGAATGAATATGATCAACAACCTGAGTATCACAGGACTCTCTCAGGTAGCTACACTTCTTCCCTTATCCTTTGAGTACATAGAGTTTAAATATCTCAAGCAGCTGGAGGAACAAGCCACAAAAGAAAGAAAAGCTGCTAAGAGAAAGTTAAGAGAAGAAGCTGCAACGTCAAGGGTCATCATCCACAAAAGTCGAGAGAAGTCTGAAGATAGACAAAGGATGATGAGCTTCTTGAAGCTGTACGGATTCTTTGGAAGGAGGCTTGGTCCTATGTCTCTATCCACCATGGATGAGCATATAAGAGTGATCAAGCAGAAGATCAAAAACGAAGAGCTTGTAGATTTGCATTCTCTACCAAGTCCAGCTCAACCTGAAGTTGAGGTGAAGGTTGAACCCCCTGAGACAACACAACCTGATCCTAGAGCTGCATCTCAGCCAACTTCATCTTCTGATCCACAGCAGGGTTCTCCTCTCTCTCCATCTGAACCTGTGAAATAATATACAACACTCCTTGAAAACCATATTTTTGTGTTATTGTTGCTTGTTCTGTCTCATTACTTACTTGTGTTCTTAGTATCCTCATAATCAAACCCAGTTCCTTATTTTAACTATTAAGTGTTCCAAGTCTCTCCTCATTGTGAAACTGATTGTGTTAGGCACCCTTACCCGGTCCTGCACCAGTCAACTACAAGAACTGTCTGACAAGGGCTTTATTCATCCTAGCTCTTCACCATGGGGTGCACCTGTGTTATTTGTGAAGAAGAATGATGGTTCGTTTCATATGTGCATCGACCATCGGGAACTCAACAAACTCACAATCAAAAACCCTTACCCGGTCCTGCACCAGTCAACTACAAGAACTGTCTGACAAGGGCTTTATTCGTCCTAGCTCTTCGCCATGGGGTGCACCTGTGTCATTTGTGAAGAAGAATGATGGTTCGTTTCATATGTGCATCGACCATCAGGAACTCAACAAACTCACTATCAAAAACCGATACCCTCTTCCTCGAATATATGATCTTTTTGACCAAATTCAAGAAGCCACACAATTCTCAAAAATCAATTTGCGTTCTGGCTATCACCAACTACGGGTTCATGATAATGATATCCCAAAAACCGCATTTCGCACTCGTTTTGGGCACTATGAGTTTATGGTTATGTCTTTTAGTTTGACTAATGCTTCTGTCGTCTTTATGGATCTCATGAACCAGGTATGTAAGCCCTATCCTGACATGTCTGTGATTGTGTTCATAGATTATATTCATATCTACTCGAAGACTAAAACCGATTACCAGCTTCACATGTGACAAGTTCTGGAACTTCTGATGAAGGAACGATTGTACGCAAAGTTTTCTAAGTGTGAATTCTAACTTGAGGAAGTCCAATTCTTAGGGCATGTGGTGAATAGTCAAGGGATTCATGTGGATCCTGCCAAAATCGAAGCCGTGAAAAGCTGGAGTGTTCCTAAAATTCCAACCGAAGTTCGTTCTTTTCTTGGACTAGCGGGTTACTCGACGATTTATTGCCAATTTTTCGAAGATTGTGAAACCGCTTACTACCTTAACTCAAAATAATAAACTCTTCTAGTGGGGACCTGATCAAGAAAAGGCCTTCGAGACTCTAAAACACAAGCTATGTAATGCTCCTATCTTAACCCTTCCTGACGAAAATGATGATTTTACCGTATTTTGCATTGCATCTAGTCAAGGTTCTCATGCAACGAGGAAAGGTCATAGCTTATGCATCTAGACAATTGAAGGTTCATGAGGTGAATCACGACCCACGATCTTGAACTTGGTGCTGTGGTTTTTTCCTTAAAAATTTAGAGGCATTACCTTTATGGGACACAATGCATAGTCTACACTGATCACAAAAGCATTTAACACATTTTCAATCAAAAGGATCTCAATATGAGGCAACATTGTTGGGTCGAGTTGATTAGTGACTACGACTGCGAATCTGTTACCATCCCGGAAAGGCGAATGTCGTAGCTGATGCATTAAGTCGCAAAGTCCATAACAAGATCGTCTCACTTAAAGAAATTCATGATTGACGGCAATGGTTTGACACACTAGGAGAGTTCGACACAGAGATTCGTTTGGATATCAACGAGACTACCATTTTTCTTTAGAATATAAGGATTGAAAATGATATTGAGTCTTGTATCCTTGAAGCTCAATAAGCTATTCTAGCTGAAGCGAAAATGGATGAAGAATTGGCGTATAATGTTCGGACTCAACTTGAAACAAAACCAAATGGTTTTTTATATTTCCTAAATCAAATTTGGATTCCTAATCGTGATAACCTTCGTATTTTCATCATGAACAAAGCTCATCAAACTCATTATTCTATTCACTCTGGGTCCGATAAGTTGTATATTGATCTGCGTGGACAAATTGGTGGCCTGGGATGAAGAAGGACATCGCGGCTTATGTAGCCAAATGTCTTGCATGTGCAAAGGTCAAAGCAGAGCACCAACATCCCAGTGGATTACTCGAGCAACCTGAAATCCTTATGTGGAAGTGGGAACACGTATCCATGGATTTCATAATTAAATTACCTCATACTCCTCGTGGCCATGACAGTATATGGGTGATCGTTGACCGTCTGACTAAAACGGCACATGTCATACCCATACGTGACACTTACAAAACCTTAAAGTTGGCTCGTATTTACATCGACGAGATTGTGAGTTGTCACGGAGTACCATTGCATATTATATCAGATCGAGATGCCCGTTTCACGTCACACTTTTGATTATCAATGCAAGAACTCTTGGGTACTCAGCTAGATTTAAGCACAGCTTACCATCCTCAAACGGACGGTCAAACTAAGCGAACTATTCAAACCGTTGAGGATTTGCTACGTCTTTGTGTTCTTGATTTTGGTGGTGATTGGAATACGCATCTACCATTAGCAGAGTTTTCTTATAATAACAGTTATCACTCAAGCATCAAGATGGCACCCTTCGAAGTGCTTTACGATCGTAAATGTCATTCTCCAATTTGTTGGATAGACATCGGTGAAAATTTCATCACCGGTCCCGAACTTATTCAAGAAATGACCATTAAATTCTCCAAAATCCATGATAACCTTGAGCTGGCTAGAAGTCGACAAAAGAGTTATGCGGATAAAAGACGAAAGTCATTGGAGTTCCAGGTCGGTGATATGGTTCTTCTTAAAGTCTCACCATGGAAGGGAGTTATTCATTTTATGAAGAAGGGTAAACTAGCTCCCCGGTTTGTAGGACCTTTCAAAATCCTGAAAAGGATCGGAAAAATGGCTTATATGCTGGAACTACCCTCTGAACTTAGTGGAATACATCCCGTTTTTATGTCTCAAATCTGACAAAATGCTTGGCCGACGAAAGTCTACATGTCCCTTTGAATGATATCCAAATCGAAAAGTCCTTGCATTTTGTTGAGAATGGATCAAACAATGAAGAAGACCCGAACCACTACCACACCGATCGTCAAAGTTCGTTGGAAAAATAAACGCAAACCCGAGTTTACTTATGAACGCGAGGATTATATGAAGAAGAAATATTCTCATTTGTTTGTTTAATGTTATCCTTAATTTCGGGATGGAATTTTCTTAAAGTTGGGGAGACTGTGACATTTCGTGTGTCCGTTAGTTAATCGTTATCTTTCGTCTTGTGAGTGCCATTTATGCCAATAATGAAACTATGGGAGTTCATTTTGCATTTCTAATAATCTCAATGTTCCTATTAATTTGTAATCTTAGTTTCATTTATTTAAAATTTTATAACTTGATTAGTTATTAAATAAATAAATTTTTGTAAAGTTTAAGTATTAATTATGAGTTTTTAATTATATAATTGAAACAAATAATTAGACAACAAAGTCCTATTTATAAATATATAAATTTTACAATTTATAAAATTCTATTGTTAATATGTGATCTTAGATATTCAATTAAAACAAATAATCGAATTATAAAGTTTATAAAATTTAAAAGATTTATAAAATAAATTGATTTATCATTAAATTGATTTATAATGTTTAAGGGTTTAAAATTATAATTTATAAATTAAATTTTAAAAGATTAACTTGAAATGGTAAACTCTTAAAACCCAAGGACCAAATTGTAATTTTTTTTAAACCTATTTCTCCCACCCCCCCCCCCTCCTATTCACCCGTAATGCCGGTCGCATGTGCGGCCACCTCCGGTAGGTCGCCGGCAAGGCAAAAAAACCACTCTAATAGATCGTTTCCAGCCCAAATAACCGGTTCCCCAACCTCGCGAGTAAGTTTTGAACTCGCAACGCAATTAAAATCGAATTATTGACTGCTATAACTTGTTCATCTCGAAACCGAACACCCCATTCAAGTTAATCTATTTTCTTCTTAATAATCAGACCAATTGATTAAATTAAAAGCTTGAAAACGTTCATCTAATCATTTCAAAATCAATGGCATGATTAATTTCATTTGAAATAGCAATTTGCACATCAAATTCAACTCGTAACACCCGAGATCAACTTTGAAGTCGTTGGACATATAACCGATCAAATGAAAACTATAAATTAGAGGGCAAATGCTCGAATTATTCTCTTTTAACTTTTAGAACTCTTAATTTCATCAAATTTGCAAGTTAGCAACGAATTCAAAGCGACGAACAGCCGCGGCCATTCTCGAACTCAATCGTCTCAATTCCGTAACCGAATCGAGTAATTCAAACGCACACACACTCGATTACACAAGGGTATTAGAAGCCCTAAATTTATCCTGATTATTATACACGAATTGATACTCAATTCGGATCCGAATTGATTTCTAGGGTTTGTTCAATTTAGGGGTTTTTATCATTTAAGCTTTTTATAAATTTAAAACGGGCTTTTAACAGGCATAGGTGCTTCCAGCCTAGCGGTTAACATCCTTTGCTTACACACAAGGGTCCCGAGTTTGAACCCGGGCACCCGCATTATTCTTTTTAAGTATTTTTATATATATTTTTAAATTCCAGAAATCATAAAAAAAATATTATTTAATTAGTATAAAAGTTATTTTGTTAATCGAATTTATTCTGGAAGTTTTAATTTATTCCTGAAAATTCTAAAGGTTTTAAAATTTTATATTTTTATTTCTTTAAAGGTTATCAATGTTATAGAATGCTATAAAAATTTATTAATATTTTTTTAATCTACACCAAAACATATATTATTTTGCACTTATTTAAAATTAAGACTTGTTGCTAATGCAATTTAAATAATTAATTATTAAAGATTAATTATTTTTCATATTTTAATATTTAAACACTATCTTATCGATCCTTATGGATTAAATATTTAAACTATGTCAAATAACTCTATTTCAACAATTATGCATTATTGTTATTAAATCCATCATATTTCAAATTAATTGTTAAAAATCCCTACTCACAATTGAAACTCTAGTTTTCCCGAATCATCTTTTGAACTTTACAGGTTATATTCTAATCTTGGAACATCCACTCTTAGGTAAATTATGAAGAAATCATTGGTGTTATTCTAGTCTTATTATTATTCAAAGTACATCATATATCATGTGAGTTTCCATACCCTGTTTTTACTTTATTTCATACCTTCTGGGATGAAGCATGTTAACCGTATAAATGTACACTTGTAAATTCTTTAAATACTTGTAAAGCACGTGCAATCCATCTTATTAATTTGTCATGATTATTTGAGATATTGGTGAACATTATGTGATAGTCATCTTGTAAAAAAACAATCATTAACTATTGCTAGCCTAGCGACATCATAGATCTATGTGCTTGACAAGCCTATTTGGTGCTAAAGCCGAGGTTATTGCCGGCTCCTGATGACGTATTCGTGTTCATCATGGGAACCAAGTACACTTAGCTAATCATATATTTCGTTGTTGCCATATTTTTGTCAAGGTTTGATTGTATCATTATGCTATCTATATATTCTTACATTATTTCTTAACCTATGACTTGAATTGCCTGTTAAAAGGTTTTATATATGTATGTACAATCTTATGAGAACTCACCAACATCATATGTTGACCGTATTTTCTAACATGGTTCAGGGAATGCTCAAGCTTAAATGTTGATCTTGAAGATTTGAACTCATCTAGGATTGGACCTAGAAATAATAAAGAATTCACTTTTAATCTAGAAGTTTTAATTTAGTTTATGTTATGGTTGTTTGTTTGAGATTTATGAATGTAATTGTTACAATATGATCCTTATGATTAAAAATATTTACACTTTGAAGTAGCGTTGTGTGGCTTTGAACAATCTTAACCCTCAAATCTCAACGTTTCCGCTGTTAAGGTTGGGGTGTGACACACTCCTAGTTAAATTGAGAAGTAATATGTTATAAGTAAAAAAGAAACTTGCACTATTTAATACTAACACTTTCGTAATAATACGAATGTCACGTAAGTACAAAATACTTATTGTTTAATTAGATGGAGTATGTGTATTTGCTCCTAGATATGCTTAAAGGCTTGATACTTTAGGTGATTTTTGGTAGTATTTAATTATCTTCAGTGTTCCTGTTCCTATTGTCATCTTCAAGTTTAGTGAGGAGTAAATTGTATCATCATACATGTCAAATGGATCTTCTATATCTTCATTCACCTTATGTTATGAATCATTACCCACATACACCTGCTCCATATTTCTTGGAACCATATGTTTGTCATCTACCAATGTTGTGTATGTGGAATGATCAGTATTTATGGTTTCATTATTCACACATTCCTGACCCTGATTCAATGCGTTTGTTTTAGGGTCATCAATCCTATCTTCTTCTTCTCATCCAACTTTTAAAATTTTATCTTTATTTGTCTCCATATTTACCCCCTAACTCATTTGTTTTAGTGTCTTTGGTAAGTCTTCTTCTCTTTCAGCTTCTAAATATTTCTCTTTATTTGTCTCCACATAAACCATTAACTTGTTCTTCTTTATTCTTCTATAATTATGTGTTGACATCTTTCTCAACATTATCTTCTGGTAACTTGTTGTCTGTTAATGGTTCATTCTCGAATAAGTATTTCTGCATCAGGGAAAATGTTTTTAATGAAATGTATTTAATTGCAGGTTTTTTAACAGGATTTATCAGTGCCCCATTTCTCTTCTGATGCTCATATGTACCTAAATTTGAATAGCGTGATTTAAGAAATGTAAGGCATATAAAAAACAAACAACATTGTGTAATTACAACCAAATTTTTGCGTAATTAGAAAACTAACCACGAGAAATAACAGAGGCCCATTCCATGGCTCGGTGAGCTTCCAATCTGCTTTGGTGCATTATAAACAGTCAATTACATAGCTGCACCAATCCATATTTTGTATTTCCTTCTTATCATCAATGTTCACAAGAATTCATTGATTGATCCTCGTTGACTTTGTGATGAATCCCATTATTGTAAAGAAGACAGCGATAAAGTTGAGCTTGAAAAGCTTTTCTCCCTCTGCTTGTTGTTTTATTGCGTCTAAAACATTTACAACAGTGATTCTTGATGTTTGGAATTGAACTTTATATTCATTGGTAGGTTTTTTAACACCCTTTCTTGGTTTATTCTTCTCAATAACCTTTGTATATTCGAATTGGATTCGAAGAATCATATGAACCTTTTATGTTGTTTTTTTAGTTGATGGTTCCCCTTATTCAACTTATTTATCTCATGATCATAGTTCACGATATGCCAATAACCCAAAGTTATTGGTATTTTATCTATTTTCATGTTTAGTATAAAATCAAAGTCAATTTCCTTTACAGCAACAACCAGTGCATCAGTGAAATTCTAAATGACGTCATATAACTTTTAGGGCGAGCTACGCATGACAACCTCCTGTTATTGTAGTGAACAAATACATGCTTTTGTTTTTGTTCTTTCCTCTTTGGCTATTTAAGATTCTTCATAGGGGATTGAAAGTCGTCATTAGGGTTTTTTTCTTGAGAACTTTGGTGGTGGATCTTTGAAATCATCATCATCTGATTTATCTCTTCTTATCCTCTTATGTATATTTTTTCATATCAGAAATTACGCTACCTTTATTAGTAATTACACAGGTATTCAACTTCATTACACAGACCTTTCTTTAGAATTACGCAATCTCTATAAGATATTACACAAACTCTACTAGTAATTACGCAGGTATTCAATTAAATTACGCATACATTTTTTTAGAAACTACGCAAACCCATCAAAAGTTACGCAAACTCTATTAGAAATTACGCAGTATTTAAGTAAATTACATAGACCCTTTTTAGAAGTTCTGCAAACACTATTAGAAATTACGCAGGTTTTCAGCTAAATTACGCATATTGTTTCAGAAGTTAAGCAAATTATATTAGATATTATGTATGTAGACAATTCAATTACGTAGATCATATCAGAAATATGCAGAATCTATTATTCGACACAATCATAAAGCTAACTTTTGTTTGCTTCGCTGTCAGCTTGCATTTCGTTTTTGTGTTTTTCTCTCCTCTTTTTATGAACATCTGTTGTTGAGACGAATATACTATATATTAAGAACTTTATGTAAATAACACACAATATTGTATCACTAATCAATCATTATATGCATATATTAGGCAGAATACTTAGGTTTACATCGCCGGTAACTTGTGTACCGTTTCTATTTTTAGTACGCCTTTCCTGATGAACAACAGTAATAAGCAAAACATCAGTGATTGTAAGAAGATGGTCCAAGTCTAATAATCACATTCTATAATAAGATTGAACTATCTGCAAGCCTTCTTTTGAACTTTCTTCATCATTATCGCTCTATGTCTTCTTCAACAATATTAGGCTTTTGGGTGTTTGACATCTTTAATTGGTTTTTGTCGAGTATTTATCCTCCACCAAGTGTTTATAATCATGCAAATTGAGTTACTAAACCTTTTCATTATCACGTAGGTGTGGGCGGTTAATAATCATGCTAGTAGCTTGAAATTACCATTGTACCCTTTTTAATGAAAATGGGTGGAATTATCATGCACAGCATATCAAGCGCTGATAATTTAAAATGAACAGCCCAGATTGCATGATTTATAAGCTTTGTATAGTAACCATCCTATATATATATATGTGTGTGTGTGTGTAGGGAAAAGTTCAAATGCAAATAAGAGAAATTGAGAAAACTTTTAAACTAAATCTAATCCTTTGGTTAAGATTAATGGTTTTAGATGATGTTGGAAATGATCCCACCAAAGTACAAATCTATACTTTTTTTATTCAAAAAAACCTAAAACATGAATCTTAACTTACCAATGGTTTAGATTTAGCTTAAAAGTTTTCTCAATCTTGCTTTGCATTCGAACCATTCCCTAATTAATATGTATCCCTCGTCACTTCCAAGACCCAATCCTAATTTTATTTATCTCTCTAGCACTTAAACAAAAAATTGTATGTGATGATCAATTAGAAAAATTAGAAAACGGCACATGTGTCGTGGTGCCCTTTTGTTATGAAATCGTAGGTTATTTTTATGTTTTTAACTAGTTTTCATACCCGTCACGCGTTGCGGTGGCAGCTTATGCGGGGTGATAAAGTATACATTATAACGATCTGACTCGTTTTTTTAACTAAATTTACGTTGAAATGTAAAGTAATTCGAATTGATAACGTTAAATGAAAACGTATTATATTTGACATGACTACAAACAAAATTTACGTCGACACGTAGACCAACTCAAAATCGTACATAAAAATAAGCATATGAGATAACGTCGCATATGACGTGATAAAGTATAGACTACAATCTCTCAGACTCTTTTTTAGACTAAATTTATATCAAAACATATAGCAACTTGAATGTACACCGTCAAAAGAAAACAGATTACATTTGATGTGACTGTTTTCCAAACATATTATAATAAGTTCCATAAAATTATATTACATGTTTTTTCTACATAGTAAATTGGTAATCAAAAAGAAAATTTAAATTAAGATGAGTGTTAAATGTACTAGGGGAAAATTTACTAACTAAAAGTTAAATAGAAGTATTATAAGGAAGAGAAGGTAAACTATATTTTCTTTACTAACTATAGATGCCTACGAAAGAAGAAGCAACCAAGCTTTGAACCTGCGCAAAGTCCAGGTTAGCATACAGCACAAACCACCAAGCCAAGTGCCCAACTGTTGTTTTCTTCTGCTTTAACCATTTATATATATACATTTAAAAAGAAAAGAAAAAAGTAACACCATAGAACTTTCATTTTAAGTAGGAGTATAAGTATAACTTTCGTTTCCATATCAAATTATCAATTATTCTTTTTAGTTTATATTTATGTCGTTTAGTATCCGAAGCTTCACATGTGGCTAGATTATATGGTTCTTTTATGTTTTTAAATGACATTTGTATTATGTAGAGATTAATAATAATTGAATCTTAACTAGAAAGTAGGTAGCAACAGAGTAAAGTGATTTAGTCAAAATAATCCACTGGCCATTGTCCATCCAAACTCACCCCTATTGCATTTGTAAGCTTTTTTTTATATTGTTTGAAATAACTTAATATATTTGTTTACATTGATTTGATTGTTTATATATGATTATTTATTAGAAGCATACTAGTGGACTAAAACCTATGTTTTTCGGATTGTTTTAGTTGAAACATAGTAGCAACATGCATAAGCTTTTGTTTAGTCTTTTTTTATTATTTGATTTGTTATTCGAGTGAAACCTACTGATCACAAAGAATCACCTAGTCATATTTGTTTTCTTAATTGTTTTTATAAATTAAATGAAGTGTCTAGGTTTTGATAGTCTGTTAGTGGTAATTTATGGCTTATATCATACAATCATTTTATTTCTTATCGTGCATTTAATAAAAAATCAAATAATACATGTTCTAAATGTGTTAAGGGTCTATGTGGTTTTTTTTGTTATTGTCGGGTTACGATTTATATCGTATATGTATATTTCTTTGTTCTTGTTTCTTGTGGATGAATGGTTCGATTGTAGGGGTTGGGTTCGAAGCACTTAAAGGATGCTGAAACGATGAAGGTTTTACTTAATATATCTTTGAAATTATTTTGTAGTGTTCAAGTGAATATTTGACATTAGTTAGTTAAGATTTCATATGTAATTGGGTTCTTGCAGTCTGATGAAAATCATTCGTCATTTAATTTAGATGTGTTTATTATTTATTTACATATGAGTAGTATAACAACACTAACATATATGGTCAGTGTGAAAATGGAGCTATGAAAATTTACATATATGTACATATTAATTCTTCAAAATACGAGTATTTACATATATGTAAACACACCATCAACTTGAAAAATGGACGATCCTCTTGAAGATTTGCATGTATGCAAACAAAAAGATTAGTTTTCATTGTGACTAATTGGTATAAAAATATGAAATAGAAGATATGTCTTGGAAAATGAATTATTAAAATAATTTACCATTTTAAAGTTTTACAAATACGTAAAAGTATATTTACACATATGTAAAACAATTAATATATGTAAAGACGATAAATAATGAATCTAATTCATAATAGGTCTTGAGAAATATACAATCTAACTCAGGATTTGTTTAGTTTTTAACATATGTATAAATTTGTAAAAGTTAGAAAAAGAAGAGAGATAAATAAGAGAGATTATTAATTAACCATTTGACATATTGATTGGAGAGAGAAAATTTATCGATTACTGTTATATCCTTTATACCAGGCTAAAGATCCGTGTAACACACGGGTTCAATCCAAAAATATTATTGTTGTTTAAAAAGTTCATAAGTTATAATGTTGTTGATAATGCTTTGTACATCGACTTTTATGTATAATTTTTAACATTAGCTACATCTAATATTAGTAGGTTTTCTCTATTAATATTTATACGTCTAAATAATGTATAATATGGAATGAAATAAACTTATAAATAAAACTTTAAGTAATAAATAAATTAAATTGAACATGAAAAACAATATTTTAAATTCATAAACATCCGAAAATTTATTTGTATACAACATTTGATGTTTTGTTGGTGATTTTTTCATCATTATCTAATATTAAAAGTTTTAATCCCTATCTACTTTTAACTCAAGATAATGCAACATAGAGCTGTCCATGATCTTTGTTTAAAAACAAACCAACTTTAGATAGCGATTGTCTTTGGTTTTTGTTTATTGTCATTGCAAAACACACTCCTAACAGGAACTGTCGTCTTTGAAATTTAAAAAAATCCTTTTGTCTGAAGGTGTTAAAGTCAACCGTGGAATAAAAGTGTGATTTTCAATATTACTTCCAGATACATCAAAACAATTTGCACACATATTAAACGAATTCCAATAAAACATAATAATAATATGGCAGTACACATAAAAAAAATAAAGAAGTTTAAAAAGTAAAAGCGTGTAATACCTCTTCATAGATGGATTGTTGAAGTAGATCACCTTCAAATCAAAAAAATGAAAGTAAAATAATATTAATCCAAAAACACAATTGTAGACAATGATAGGTTAAATCATAATCGCAGAAGATAAAAGCTCAAATATAACAAAAAACAAATACATTTTGTTGAAGAAAACTTGATGAAACCGAAGCCAAAATGAAAACTTGATGAAACCGAAGGCGATATCATCACACTTTATAAATACAAATCGAGAGGTCATAAAGCTGGGATGGTTGAGAAATTTTTAAAATCGGGTATGATTTCATTCCCAAAAAAGATACCCAAAAATTCCTTCAAATCGAAGAGAAGTCGATGAAAAAATCTCGTAACTTTTGTCAAGATTTGAATATAAACCGAGTATTTAATGGAAACACACAATCAAGGAATCAATTTCAAAATCGTAAATGATTTCTACAGTTATTGTTGATGAATTATTTGAAAAAAGAAGAAATATCGGGTATGATTTAATTTTCAAAAAAAGATGTGCTCTAATTTAGGGTTAAATTTTCAGATTTTCCCTAAATATCTGTTGTATCAGAAGTTGATTTTTATTCAAATAAACCTAGACTAACACTAAGAACATATACATATTTAGGTAGAAAATAAAAAAATAGAGGTTTAAGAAAATGTCACGTGGCACTAAAGTTATTGTTTTATTAATAAGTATATATTGAGAAATATTTAAAAATCGGGTATGATTTCATTCCCAAAAAAGATACCCATGAATTTCTTCAAATAGGAGAGGAGTCGATGAAAAAATCTGGTAACTTTTCTCAAGATTTGAATATAAACCGAGTATTTAATGGTAACACACAATCAAGGAATCGATTTCAGAGATGAAGAAAATCGTCAATGATTTCTACAGTTTTTGTTGATGAATTATTTGAAAAAAGAGGTAAATATCGGGTATGATTTAATTTCCAAAAAAGATGTGCTCTAATTTAGGGTTAAATTTCCAGATTTTCTCTAAATATTTCTTGTATCAGAAGTTGACTTTTAGTCAAATAAGAACAGATACATATTTAGACGGGAAATGAAAAAAGTAAAGGCTTAAGAGAATGTCACGTGACACTAAAGTTATTATTTTATTAATAAGTATAGATTTTACTTTTTTATCTTTAAGCTTAGAAATAATAAGTTGTCAATATTGGTTCTATGATTTCTAGAAATAAAACAATATCTAGAAAAAAACTTAACCCTAATATATATATAAGGGAGGGATCCCTTGAAAACCATGTTATAAATAAAAACTATAAAAACTAAGGGTTACATATATGTAAGTATGTGTTACAAAGTGTACAAATAAAAGTTACGTATATGTAGGGGTTATGTATATATAAGTACATATTACCAAGTGTATAATGAAGAGTTACGTACATTTAACTCATACAAGTTACGTATATGTAAGTCGATTCGTCATCATCGTTGTTCCTAGGGTTTAAATTAATAAATATATTATGACCTCAAAAAATAAGGTTGAATTTTATTCAAATATATTTTAAACAACTAAAAACTTAAATTAATTATAAATTATGTGATTGGGTAGCGATGGTTTTCATGATTTTCAATTATAAACATGGTTTTCATTTGATCCATCTCCTATATATATACAAGTGGGGAACCCGCACTTAGCGGCGGGGACGATCCAGGAGTTTAAATTGTTATTTAAATAGTAAAATTATAAATGGTAAATGAATTTAATATAATAGTATAAAAATATAAATGTTTAATCAATTACAATTGTGTCCTTAAATGTTTAATATAATAGTATAGTTAATACTTAATTTAAATAATATTTACTTATAAAAGTATCAATGGTAAAAGTAATTATAAATGTTAATTTAAAATATTATAAATAAGATAATACTTAATGTAATGAATTTAATAATCTTATATATTAATTAATATATTAATTAGAATAATTTTATTAGATAAGGGCAATTTAGAAACTATTGCATAAGTCACTTGGAACCTATTTTTTAAAAGTTGTATTAGGTGTCTTAAATTTTAAGTAAAACTACTATTGTGTTCCTTTCAAATGCTTAAATAGTAAATATAGTGAAAATGACCCTAGAAAACTATTATCATTCTATCATAATTTTACTTTTATTATAAAAAATATAGATAAATATTAAAATGATTAAACTCACAATATACCGCTAAAAAATATTAGTATTATAGTTATTATAAATATGAATGTATCTATAAGTTATAAATATTTAAATAAAATAATACTTAATTTAATAGTATTTAGTTATAAAAATATAATTATTAAATATACTTAATGTCAATTATATTGTTATAAATAAAATAAGATTTAATGAAGTGAATTAAATAATATCATATTATTAAATAATGTATTAATAATGTTTGTTAAATAATAAAATAATTAGAAGAAGTTAATTAAATGGGGTAAAAGTGGAATTATTACATAAAATACTTGTATTCTATGCTTAAAATATTGTATAGGTGTCTTATATTTTGAATAAAATTACCATCTTATCCTTCTAATATGTATTATATAGTAGTATATATATATATGCGTGTATATATGTATATATGTATGTATGTATATGTATATATATATATATATAATATATATATATATATATATATATATATATATATATATATATATATATATATATATATATAGGGATGCATTCAATTAAGAACAAAAAATTTGTAAAGAACCAAAATAACTATTTTTAGCTATATGTGGCATTCAATTGAGAACCAATAATTTATAAAGAACCAAAATAACAATTTTTAGCCACTCATTTTTCCTTTTTAGTTTCAAGTTTTTTTTATTTGTAAGGGTATTATGGTAATTTTGTAATGTTAATTTAGTTATCTTTTTACATGAAAATCCATAGGAAATAAAATTTTTTAGTAAATTGATTATCATGTCAGTGTGCATCTACGCATGCATACAGTGTGCATCTATGCATGTAATTCAATACAAAACAAGTTTTAAAGTGTACTTTTTAAATACGAAACAACCTTAATAGGGAAGAAAAACATAAATATATAATTTTATAATGGGAATCAAAACCTAAATGGTGTATAAGGCTTTTGATTTTAAATAATTGGTAATTTTATGGGAAAATAAATATTAGAAACAAATAGGCAATGAGAAAACTAATCGATTTACAACAAAACTCCAGAGCAATAACAATGATTAACGATAGTTTTTGTAACCACAATCGATGACTTAATAATAAGATTCACATACCTTTGTTGTTTAATTAATTGAGGTTGTTTTCACCAATTATGGATTTCTAGTGTCTTTATTCGATAGAGGGTGT